>OZ014487.1:18495449-18586547 GCA_963965965.1 Trididemnum nubilum
CAATCAGATCAAAAAAGCACATTGACCGTCTCGTAACGTAATTTTCTAATCCCAGTGTGCAATCAAAATCTTTCTCATTCAACCTTGCCAAGTTTGTGGTTGTAGGATTTCTTTGCAAATTTTTAGCCATTAACTCTATAGTTTTATTTGAAACTCGGTCATCAAAGAAAGCTGAAACAACTAATCGTTCCGAAAAATACCATAAATGACGAAGCATTAATTTGGTTTCAGCTGCTCTTATAACATCGTGAGGATAGTGATTCAATTCCCTAAGGAATATTAAATCATTAAAAGCTGCCAAATGCGCCAATGACGCCTAAATGCTAATGCTAGCGTACTACCATGGTGCTACCGCAACCGCACCTAACGTCAATTTTTTGATTGTAAAATAGTTGCTATTGCGTCACAATAAAATTTTGCAATATTCTTCAAAGATTTTACTTACTTAACAATTTGTAGCTTGTCAGTTAAATCAAGCAAGGATTGCGATTATGCGTTAGGCTTATGCATACCAAGTGCCAGTGGCACCACAATCAATGTACTGATTATAAAAGTTTTGCGAAACGCAATATTTCACATCAGTTCAAATCATTAATCAACAGCCTTACAATAGGCTACTTTGGCCTACCAATATTTTCTCCTATTGTCGCTTTGGGATTTGGGCGGGCGAAATTTTTGTTTGAGGGGCGCCGCCCCTCCTGGCCCCCCCTCAGTTGTGGCCCTGCCGTAATCGCTTGAAAACTCTATCTGCAGCAGTGAATGCTGCCCAACGCGCAACCAGGATTTTGCTAGAGAGGTGAAGCAAAAATTATTTTTGCACAAAAATTGTCTAATTTAGGCCTTTTGCTAAACAAACTAATGCAACTCGAGCGTGTCACAGACCGGGGCCTGGGGACGGAGCCACCCAACTACTGGGCAATGTTTGAGATTTTACAGCACAAAAATAGCAATTTTAACGGCATTTTAATCACCTTTCGCACTTTTTGAAGCGGCATCAATGATTAAATTGCTAAAATTCAGAAGTCATTTCAAAGGCTTAAATTGCTTAACCCCTTTAGCCCTCTCCCCCTTACTTCAGATCAAGTCTAAATACTTTTAAACGCTTATATTTTGACGTTAAATTTTCTAAGTGACTTGGCTAAGAGGGCCTAGGCCCTTTCACAATGGTGCTCCACTCACTGCGACCTAAAAATGTTAAGTGTGCCTCAAAGATCAAAAACAGATGCTGCTCTTTGAAAAAAATGTTTTCACCTATTGTTTATGTCATAATCTCTCACAAAGTATCGGTAGCGATTCTGCAGTCTTATATCCCTCTTCCGCGACACATTTGTATAGGCGTGTTACAGTAAAAAGGCGGGTTATTCCGTCACATTTATGTACACCAGTTGATGCCAACAATTTGACAAAAGATCTGAAAACGTCAAAGGAAAATTACGCTTAAAAGTTATTATTGCTATATTTCCATGATTAACTATTGTCTTATCTTTCCGTGATGTTGCAAAAACAGCATTTTGAGTAAACTGAAATCGGGGGACATGGCCCCCTGTAGCGACGGCACTGCATCACTTCCCCGCCTACGCTACTGACCTTAGCGCAGATTTAGACGTATGAAAAGACGAAAATGAAATTTGACGATCATTACGCTTACGTATGGCCTACAGCAGCGGTTTTCAACCTGCGGGCCATAGGAGCATTTTGTAGTGGGCTAGAGCTATTTGGGTAATTGTAAATTCGGTTAAAAAACTGTCTCAATCATTAGGGCTGTGGGGCCCGTTAGAGAGTGAGCCAGCACAAACTTTGCGGTTTTTGGCGTGAATACCATATCTTTTTTTTTGTGGGGATCACCTGAAAATTGATAAATCGCGATTAAGCTAGTGATTTAGATGTGGGCAATGGAAAATTTTCGAATAGAAAATAGGTCACGGTGATGAAAAATTGGGAAGCACTGGCCCACAGTCTTGCTTTAATGGAGCTCGTTAGGTGAGCGTTTTCTCCCAATATTTATACAATAATATAATAAAATAGGCCTATTCGTATAAATAAATTTGAAGAATAAAAAAAACACCGTACGGAACTGTCATTTTGATTTGAGGTAGGCATTACGCGCCTTGAGGGAAAATTTATTTAAAGCAAAATTTAATGTTTCTCTGACACCATTGTGTAAATTGGTAAAATGGTTCAATTCGAAAAGATTGACAGGAGCCTGGTAGCAAACAAATACTAACTCAAAATTCTCTGGTCAAAAGTACACAGCAGAGAATTCTCAACAGCAGGAAATTCGAATTTTCATTCTATGCAGTTGCAGTACAGCTACCTCCCCAACAACAATCTCGACAAGATCATTCATTTTACGTTGTTCCTTACCCAGTGGCGGATTTAGGGGGGATGCATCCCCCCACCAGCCTAAACATAACATGCATCCTGCTTATGTGTAATATTAAGCTTACATATTTGAAAAAAAGCCGTCAGTGAATACTTGGTAGGCCGTGCGACTGTGACTTGATTTCTAAAGCCAATAGGGTAAGGGCATAGGGGGGGGGGGGGGGGGGGCAGGAAAATGTTATTTAAAAATGCTTACTGAAAAATGTTTATTGAAAAAAAGATCGTTTATTGAAAAATGCTTAACACAGGTATCATCAAAAATATGTAAGCTCAGGAATATGGGAGGGGGGCTATTCAGTATTACAGTACTGCAGTTAATTACCAATCACTTCTCTCAAACTTCCTTCCATTAGCCCCTTCCCCCCTATTTATATCTTTCTCTATAGAATATAGACAAAATAGATTACTCCTTGAGAGTTTTATTGAACTACGGGGATAGGATTTTATAATTTACAAGCTCGTAAATAAGAGAACTGAAATTCTAGCAATAGCTACCGGTACCTCCAACAAAGCCCATATATGTAACTAGTATAAACATGCTTTTGCAAATGCTAATTTTTATGCCGTGCTTTAAGAGCATAATTTTTACTAAAATAGGCCTAAAATTAAGTTATTTTTGCCAAAAAAATACAAAATTTTCTAGCGCTTGGGGCTCTGCCCCCAGGCCCCCGTGCCTCCAGCGGCTGGGGGTTTTTCCCCCAGACCCCCAGTCTCCGGCGGTTAAAGGCTACGCTCCCACACGGCAAAATGCTACCGTCCACTGGAGGCCCGTACACAGCCACCTCATTGCAGATTTTTTGCCACGCGCCTGATCAAAAATATGCCAAGCAAATTTGCGCGACGTCAAGAAGATTAATCATAAACATCCTAAATTTTGAGATTAGGCCTATAGAAAATCCGTGCTTATAAATTTTGTCATCCCCCCCACCAAAATTTTCTGGGTCCGCCACTGAATGCTGCCACAGGCTACTCTTCAAAATTCACTAGAATTTTGTGAAACACAAAAATTTTCACAACGCTTTGTGCTTTTAATTTAAAATTGAGTTAAAAACAAGACAATGAGACTGCTTTTTAGATGATCTAAAAAAAAAACAAAAGGTCTTCACTTGGTAAGTTACAAAAATTTCTCTAGATCGTTTCACTAGGACACCAAAACGGACCAAAATTCACTAGATGTAAATAAAATTCACTCGGAGTGGCACCACCGATCGTAGTTTTTGCGTGAATTTTTAGGTGATCTCCCAAAAAAAGGTCTTCACGCCAGCGACGCACGGTTTTCGCGTAATTTTCTTGGTCATCTCTAAAAAATAACAAAAGGTCTTTCAGGTTCATTAAATTTTTTTTTTTTTTCTATTCAATGATTGTCAACCTAAAATTATAGGTTTTCGTGTTTCGACCAGTAACTTAGGCCACCTTCACGGCTAACATTTAGAAGCATAAGTTACTCATCTCTACAATTTACTATTGTAATGTACAGTGCGAATGAGCTATCGCGACGCGTTTTGACCTTGCTCAAGGGTCTCATCAAGCGAAAAGAACAACACATTTAAACATGCAATGATATAAAACTGCAACCAAAAATTTGGAAGCAAACATTAGCAGCTTTCAGGTATTTGCACATTCTACAAAAACATTCACTAAATCGTAAAATTCACTAGGTCGCTAGACCGGACCAAAATTCACTAGATTTAGTGAAAATTCACTGGGAGTGGCATTGCATTATGCGGTCAGTATTTGCTACAGGAAGACTCGTAGGTTTTAATTGTTACGTCACCTGAAGGAATTACTTATCTTTTTGCTACCTTCGCATGAACTGCGAATGAAATGTTCTAAATTGTATGAAATGTGAATGGCGGGAATTGACATCATAATGAGCTTTCCGTAGAAGAGGCTTTCTCGGTAGGTTTCAACCAAAAGCTCTTTGAAGCTGGTTGCGGATGCACGCTATTGCAGCTTTCTTGAGTGTTGGTAAGCTAAAGCGGGAAATCTTTTGCCGAGGAATGCAACAAGTGTTGTTTGACGTAGATTTTGGCTACGTACTTCGTACTACAGCTGCAGATTTAATTTTGTCGCGAACGCATGACGAATTACACTATTTTTTTTATAACAATAATATTTCAAAAAAACCCGAGGCTCATTGTTGCTCAGAATCTAAAAAATGCCAGCCTTCATCAGTAACAAAAAGATTGGAAACAAAAAAGAATAAATTTCAAATCTTGAAAGCACCTAAATTCTGTGCTAATTCAAAACGATGAAATTTTAGTAATTTTCCAGTATTTACAAGCAAAATATTGCAACGATTCTAAAATTACAGAGTGCTGCTTCAAACAGCGTAAGCAACTCATAAATATTTGGATGTTCTCAAGTCGAAAAAAAAACTCCGTACTTTTTCGCTTTTGCAGTTTTACGATGCTGCAAAAAAGTCTTTGCTCAAGCTGACAGAGCATTCGGAATTGGACTCCAAAATAACTTTAAAAACATGGTCGTTTAAATTGACATGAACGTTCTCAGAATTCAAGGAATAATATTAAGAACAAATGAAGCAGCAAATTGGCAGAAAACTATGAGAAGCCAGCTCAACTTAAAATTTATTGGCTCTTCTAAAAAAAGTGTAACCTGGGTAAAAGTAAGCTTGCTTTGCCTCTGTAAACATGCTTGCATCGATTTTTAATTGCTAAGTTTCGTTACGCTTGAAGCACAACTTATGATAGCAAATTGACTAAACAGCTAGGTTATATTTCTCATTCCGCAAGCTAACTGTTATCGCAACGTTTCTTAATTTCACCTAAAAGCTTGTTCTGTTTACTAGAAATAAATAACCTAAACATAGAATAATTTTTCGAATGAAAAATAGTTTCTAGAAAATGAATTTTTGTGGAAATGTAATTTCTGAAAAATAAGTTTTCGGGGAAATGTGTTTTCGACCAAACGTAAATTTTGTTTAGTAAAAATTCTGGAAAATAAGTTTTCGGGGAAATGTACTTTTGGCCAAATGTACATTCTGGCAAGTGTAAATTCTGAAAAATAAGTTTTCGGGGAAATGTACTTTCGGCCAAATGTACATTCTGGCAAGTGTAAATTCTGAAAAATAAGTTTTCGGGGAAATGTACTTTCGGCCAAATGTACATTCTGGCAAGTGTAAATTCTGGAAAATAAGTTTTCGGGGAAATGTACTTTCGGCCAAATGTACATTCTGGCGAGTGTAAATTCTGGAAAATAAGTTTTCGGGGAAATGTGTTTTCGACCAAACGTAAATTTTGTTTAGTAAAAATTCTGGAAAATAAGTTTTCGGGGAAATGTACTTTCGGCCAAATGTACATTCTGGCAAGTGTAAATTCTGAAAAATAAGTTTTCGGGGAAATGTACTTTCGGCCAAATGTACATTCTGGCGAGTGTAAATTCTGGAAAATAAGTTTTCGGGGAAATGTACTTTCGGCCAAATGTACATTCTGGCGAGTGTAAATTCTGGAAAATAAGTTTTCGGGGAAATGTACTTTCGGCCAAATGTACATTCTGGCAAGTGTAAATTCTGGAAAATAAGTTTTCGGGGAAATGTACTTTCGGCCAAATGTACATTCTGCCAAATGAGCATTCGGGCTAATTTACATTCTGGCAAGTGTATGTTCAGGAAAGTATAATTTCTGGAAAGTGCACGTTCAGGAAAATGTAATTTCTGGCAAATGCACATTCAGGAAAATGTAATTTCTGGCAAGTGTATGTTCAGGGAAATGTAATTTCTGGAAAATGCACGTTCAGGGAAATGTATGTTCGGGATAATGTAGTTTCGGCCAAGTGTTTTTCGGGGAAATGTAATTTCTGGAAGGTGTTTTTCGGGGAGGTGTATAGGATCCATTTCAAAGTGTTCACGTATTGCTGTTCACGTATTGCTGATCAGCAATACGTGAACACTTTGAAATATTTTATTTTAAAAGTGTTCACGTATTGCTTCACGTATACGGCATATTTCAAAGTGTTCACGTATTGCTGTTCACGTATTGCTGATCAGCAATACGTGAAGACTTTGAAATATGCCAAAACTGCAAGCTAAACAATACAAATTTGAATGGTTTTAAAGTTTTACGCACTTGTAATTCAGAATATGCTACAAAGATACAAGAAGCTTTACTCATAAAAAAACACAATCCACAACTCAATAGACAGCTCTATGCTAATGATTCATCTTTTTTACTAAATGTTTATTAGGTTAGCATGTAATATGTTTTTTAGTGTGTGCATTTTTTTTCGTGAATGTATACGAGATATTATCTTTATGTCATTGCATAATTTGTACAATTGTTACGTTAAAATTGCGTACTTGTTGCGTTGTGGTAAACTATATTGCTTTTTTGAAAGTTGCTCATTTGCTATTTTGTTCTTAAACTGTTAACATGTAATTATTTTGCTCTGAAGAGGACCAGAAGAATGGTCGAAAACGTTTAGCGTGTAATAAAAATGATATCTATTTTGAAAATTTTGTCTGTTGCTGCAATATGGCTGATAAAGTCAAGCTCTTTGCCGAAGATTAACTTTACAGTTGCTAATAATGCCAAAATATGACCGTGCCTATTCCACGAGTGAAATTAGAAGAAAGTGTGTATGTGATAATGAAATGTACAGTACGGTAATTCAATATTACCAGGGATTGCTGACATATTGATATTATACTACAGTATACAAAACACTAAAGCCATCCAGAGCCACAACAAAGACTCCGGGGATTGAGACACAGACAACTTTGAATTGCTAATGCAAAAACATGATCATGCCTATTCTGCGCGTAAATTTAAAGAAAGTATGTGTGTGCTAATAAAATGAATTCAACATTACCAGGGGCGGCATGTTGGTGTTTTACTGCAGTAAACATGTTCGTATATTTTGATATAACTAACAAAACGTATTTTGAGAACCACAACTTGTTCTGAAAATACGCGAGCGTAAAGAATTTGTTTTGAAATATAAAACAACAATTCTAACCACTGGCAAGCGGTCTGGAGGAGGGCAAAACCACATCGACTGAACAATTTCTGAGTTGGAAATCGCCGCTAGGAATCCCAAACATTAAACTATTGGATCACCAAAAACGCTGCATGAAGAAATATTAAGAAATTAAGTGTGAACTTAGATATGGCTACAGCATTATATGGAGAGATGCTCTCGGTGGCTGGATTTAATATAGTTTTCACACCAGCACGTCATTATGAGATGAAGAGGAGCAGCTCCCATGAAATATTTGGGCATCTTTAGAAAAAACTAAAAGTTTGTTATTTTTCCGTTTCTACAATTGTGGAATGTGGACTCTTTGAAAAGGTCTAGAGCAAATGTCTCCAATGCCTTTCGTTCTTAATATACCCTATGCTAATAATAATTTAGTTGTGATGTTTTGACGTTTGCTGGCGAGAGCTTTAATATTTAATCGTTTGCGTGCTATTTGGCCTTAAGGCTACCAGCGCGGAAGCCTAAGGAAGAGTCACCAGAACGGCGACTACTTTAAAAACAATTTCAGAACGGTGACTACTTTAAAATTTAAGATTTTTTCGCATTGTTTGTTTTTAAAGTAGTCGCCGTTCTGGTGACTCTTCCAGGTATCCGCGCTGGTAGCCTTTAGGCCAGATAGCACGCAAACAATTAAATACCCTGTTATATTACAAAGTTTTGCTGTATTTAAGAATTTCAAATATTAATCCATTCGAAACCAATACTAATATTGCAGCCAGTATTTCCGTGTAACTCTATGCCAATTATTGCATTTGGCTATGTGGAGTGCTGCTATGTCACTAAAGACTTTTTTATTTAAAATCTTTAAAGTTTGTTTAATATTCTCAATTCTAATGGCAAAAGTAAAAAAATTTGAGTTTGAAAAAATACTGCGTTAAACGATGCATCATCAGTTAAGAAGATTTCACGAGAGAGCTGCAGCTGGTTATTCATTTTGTGTGATATCGCTTGCTGCATAATCTGGTTTCGAATTTTACTATAACAAAAATAAAAGAATGTAAAAAAGAGCAGTGTTGGGACTATTGCCACTTTCACGAGTCCGAGTGCGAGTCCTTAAGCTACGAGTCCAAGTCCGAGTCTGAGTCCACCAAAACTGAAGATCACGAGTCCGAGTCCAAATGCCACGAGTCCAAGTCCGAGTCTGAGTCCACCAAAACTGAAGATCAGGAGTCCGAGTTTGAAAAGTTCGAAAATTTAACCGGAAAGTGAAATTTAAAATTTGGTCAAAGTTATTTCAATATGGACAAACGCTTTCAGAAATTCCGCGAGAAGACGTTTGTGCAACGTTTCTGCTGGCGTAGCACAGTCTTCTAACTAAGCCCTTTACACACAGAAAAAATTTGCATTAACGCTTTTGCAAGAGCTCTTGCAAATAAAATTTAGTCGTTTACTTCGGCCTTAATTTACACCCGAGTTTGCAAAACTCCTCATGGCTGAGAAAGTCGAAATTCGAGGTTTTCCTTTTTTTATACCTGTATATTATATACAGCCAGTTCAATTTTGACAAAATTTTTTCAGTAAAAGTATGCGAGTGACGTCACATGAAATCGTCTTATATTGTAGTTTGAATTTGCAAAAAAATTTGTAAGTTATTGAAAAGACCGACGCTCGCGTCGAGTGTTTTTTTTTTTTCACTCGGCCATTTTCAAACTAACGAGTGCGAAATTTCAAACTTTTGCTTATAACTCGAGAACGGTTAGATCTAGCTTCATGAAATTTTGACAGCAGTTTGAGACTATTGATTTGCATGTTCGTAACAAATTTTGAGGCAATTGGTTTCGTGGCTTTGGTATTAGGACCCTAAAACCGCCCCGCAAATTTGGCGTAAAAAGCGGTCTCATTCAAAAACGGTCTAAGTACGACAAAAAATGTTTCACACAGTTATATGTCTTAAGCTATCTTTTTGTCCCAACTAACTCACTTTTGGTTGCGATGAGGTTTTTTTTTTTTTTTTTTCATAAATCTTGTACGCTCTTCTTCTCCTAAACCACAAAACATCAAAATCTAATTTTTTTGTAAAGTTGTTGAGTTGCAAACGCAATTTTGTCTCCCAAAATATTTTGGGGCCACTCCCCTGGAAACTATTCCAAAATCGGGCCCAAAAACTGATTTTTTTGAAAATGAACAAAATGAAAACCGCTCAAACTAGGGCGCTAGTTTTTTTGATATCAGCAGATACTTAACAGACAAATATTTTGACATACTTTGGGGGGGTGCCATCCCTACGGGACTCCCTCAAAATGGACCCACAAAAATCAATTTTTTGAACACCTTAACTTAGGGTGACAGCGTTTTTTGATATCAGTAGATATTTAACACACAAATATTTTGACGTAGTTTGCGGGTACCAATCTACCCTGGGACTCCCTCAAATAGACCCTCCATAAATGAATTTTTTGAACAGCTCAAGCTGGGGTGCTAGTTTTTTATGATATCAGCTGCTACTTAGCAGACAAATATTTTAACATAGTTTGGGGGTGCCACCTCTGGGGACCCACAAAAATCAATTTTTTGAATGGCTTAAGCTAGAGCGCTTGTTTTTTTGAAATCTGTAAATTTTTGTGTCGGTCGTTCAAAGGGGTTGCTACTCAAAAAGTTCCCATTTAGTTTTTCTCTGCAGTTAATTACTTTTCAGGATATCGCAGATTAGGAAAATAATTTTGAACTAATCTTATCTTTCATTATACTCGTTGCTCCCTTTTCAATTTTTGTTTTATACTCGTTGTATTACGCCAAAGTGTGCAAAGAGTTGGCATTGCGGCCTGGGCCTGTATGCAGAGATCTCACTAGTAGCACGATCTAGAAGTAGTCTGACTACTAGAACGACTTCGTATTCAGAGATCGCTCTAGAAGTTGTGCTACAAGTCTCACTGCTACTGAGACTACTATATTGATGCTATATAAACGATGATAATAGCAAATTTGTGGTTCATATGTGTGTGCTAGTGCTATCTTTTTGGACAATTTGATATAATCGATGTTTTTGTTCAGGAGCCATCGTTGCAACCTGCGAGAAATTCTATGTCGTAATTGAAAAGAGATCGGTGTTTGAGACATCGTCTTTCTATGTTGCATTGGCATACATGCTTAGCTGTTATTTCGTGTTAAACATGGTTTATCCAGGAAAAGTTGAGGGAACTTTAGAATTTACTCAAAGGTAAGGATTAAGTTACGTGCATTACTCTTAAAATATCCGTAAGCCGATTATACTGTAGCTATAAATTTTTAAGTTGTTCATGAATTAACGGCAAGTTGATTTTTTCGTTTTGAATTTTTTTTGTACGTGAAATTATTAGTGTAAACGCAAAATAGATTTTTCAGCTTTGGGATTATGTTGATACTGACTGCACATTGCTCTGCTTTGAGCAGCTCCGCTGTCCGAGTGGATAGAACGTCTGTTTTTGAAGCTGTAGGGTTTGGATCGTTCCAGGGACTGGTCAAACCCGAGTCTTAAAAATTAGTGTTCACTTTTCCCAGCTTGACGCTCAGTATTGAAGTGGACAATGTCAAGAACAAGCCGGCAAGTTTCACTTGTTGTGCTGTTGGGAAAGGCACTTGGTGGGATTCCCCTATCATTATGCGGTAGACAGATGGTAGACGGGTGGCAGCTTGACTCGAACATCACAAGGTCCCTTTGCTGTCTCCTGGCCAAGCAAACTTGGTATGTAAAATATGTAAACTTTCAATGTATATACGGTAACTTTCGTATAATTTGCAGATGCTTTGCTCGGATTGGAGGAGCTGATGCTGATAAGCAGAAAAAGACTGCCAAAAAGAGAAAGTGGGGTGTCCACCCGAAGGTTATGAAACTTTTACTTGAGCTTGAGCAATGAGTAACTGCCTTTTTGCTCATCGGAACTGAGTAACATCCTGCGTGAAACTTGTAGAACTTTCTTTCGGTCACTTGCGATGAACAATTGCCACTGAGCACGAGCAGCATGATATTATTAAAGCGTGGCGATGTCGTTTGAAGTGCGAAGAGATTTCGATCTTTTGATTTCGGCTGGGAGTTGTTTCGGTGGCGGTGAGCACTGAGCAAGGCCTAATGCTTGCCCCTGCTTCTGGAAATTATTCCGGAGTGAAAAGTACTTTCTTTCTCTGTTTCTGTTATGCATTACAAGGTACAACACAACATAATTGCTTAATTCGAATTACAATTTTTAATTGTGTAATGTGTACCGTTTGTTGGGCTATAACGATTGACTGATTGTGTAAATTGCTATCTCAAGTGTCCAACTTCTTATTCATGTAATAAATTCATTTGAAATGTGAGGTGAGCTCAAGTTGTCAATGTTACAGTTACTCTGTTGGTAAAATTACTCATTTTTCAGTAAAGTATTAACGGATTTTGGGAGTCAAACTGCTGCCTCCTCGATGGGCAGTAATTCTACTTCTCCGCTGTATTTCATGCAACGACACAAAGTAGTATTTCTAAGTTATTATGCAGTAAACAGTTTCACTCAAATCATTGTAAAATAACTCTCTTTAGCATGTAATTTCACTACATTTGTAATGAAAAGGTTAACTGTTAAATTAACGTAAAATTACTTAAGTGGCATTACTGTAGTTTACTTTTCCGAAAGTAGATTTAATATATAAAATAGTAAAAAGGTTTACGAATTTGTTAGTAAAGTTAAAAACTTCTTTGGAGTCAAACTGCTGCCTACTATTTGGGTAGTAAAAATTTTTAACAGTGTAGTCAGACCAGAAAATTAGGCCAAATTTGCTGGAGCGGTCGAGACCAGTCTAGAAGTCTCACTAACTGCTTTTTTCTAACGAAAAACAACGCAACCATCGCTTATTTTCCGTTCAAAACATTATAATTTTATTCTTATTTTCCCGTTCACTGCAATTTTAATACAATAAAGTGGATATTTTTGTCTGAACCATTGATATAGCATTGCAAATTTAAACAATAAAAAGTTTTAACATTTATGATTTTACGGGAAATGCCTGCTACATTCCTTCTCATCAAGCGCAATCAAAAAGAAGTTTTTGTGAATGCGACCATTAGACCGTATCGCCACATACAAGTCATGTAATACCGCAATAAATTTTTTTCCGACGCATTTTTGAAAGTTCGCTTTTTAGTGCGGGAGTTGTCAAATTACGTATTTTGTTTTGTTTATTGAAATCTACAGCATTAAATTACTGCATATCGAAACATGTTTGGGATTTTTTGTAGTTATCTGTTAACTCTTAGACCGGGATCACACGACCAGGTTTTTTGCACAATTTTCTGGCATCAATCGTATGAAACGTCGTGCAAGTCCATGACTCACTATTGCGGGCACCTGTCGTCAATTACATTGAATAGCCCGTGTGAAAAGGAAAATTAGACGCTAGAAAAATTTGCTGACTTCTTGCGGAGAAATAGAACCGAGCTCTACTTTCCCAGCAAGTTTTTAAAGGGCCGCCGTTCTAAACGAAGAAAATTGCTAAAAGAAATTTTACCTCATTTGTTTTAATCGACAATGACGTATTTTAACATCGTGCCTGCTGTTTTCTCATATTTCTTCAAAGACGTAAATGTGTTGCCCGCTGTTTTGTTTACTTTCGCGTATCGATTACCCAATTTTTCGTACTTCAAACTTGTGCTAGGCCTTTTCCAAATTCATTCTGAAAAGTTATCAACCAGAACTGCAGTAAAGTTAATTAACTTGCCATCGTGGTCAACTCATGAAATTGAACTTTTAATTAACGAAATCGAAGAAAGGCAGCGCTTGTGATTTTAATCAAAATATTGAAAATTTTCTTCTGATCGCAAAAAAGTTTCCGGCCCAGTATTCGCTAGTGCCGAATTTATGCAATTAGTGATACGCTTTTGATGATTTTGATACTTTTTTTGTTAAAATTTGACGTGTCCAATGCCAAAAAGAACTTGTTGCATTTTTCAGCAGTTAAGATAAATTTCAGTAGATAGTTTTCAGCTATTTCTCGCTTACTTTGTAACAAACCAAACAAAAACGCTCTTATTCTTATTTAAAAATGATAAACTTTCAATTTGCCCTGACATCCAATTATTGAGCCCTCTGCGACTGCAAGTACCGAAAAGAACATACCTGGTTTAATATTATTTGATCAATCATGCAATAATATGCAAATTTTATTGGTGATAGATGATATATAGCATGAAAAAAGCTACGCTATACGCTAAAGAGTTCCACACAAGCAAAGTTATTTTGACATTTTCCATTTTTTCGTAGCATTTTGGCGAACGAGAAATAACAATGATTCGACCAAGCGTAAAATAATACAACCGCCGCGGCGGCAAATTTCAAAGAAATTCCCTAACAACCGCTCAAATGCTTTTACAGCAAAAAAGTACATGTGACACTTTCAACAATTTTTTTGCCGAAAAAACCAGATGCTTCCGTCTGGCAAGAAGTTTTTCAAGAAAATAGCGTCTAGATGTGATAGGTTTAAAATTCTTTATGCAAACAAATTGTGCAAATAACCTGATCGTGTGATTTCAGTCTAACGCTTGTAATCAAAATAACTTACGATTACACAGGTCGAGTTAACATTTTTGGACGCCTTTCTCCTTTTTTTTGCGGTTTCTAGTGCAACGAGTTTTTACGCACAAAATCCTGTTGGAGTTTCACTTTAAAGTAGTGGTTCGGTCGTAAAGCAATGCAAAGGTTACTACAGTTCAAAGATCGCACTAGGTAGTCTCACTAGAGTTAGTATAGATATCAGCACGATCTCTGAATACGACTCTGAATACGACTAGAGTTCATGCTACTTTTAGTGCGACTATTAGCAAGTAGAACGACTTTCTAGATCGTGCTACTAGTGAGATCTCTGCATACGGGCCCTGGGCAACACAGCTCTTTTTGAAAAAATTTTGCAACGGCGGCGAGCCGTTGGCTACAGTGTGTCCAATTTCACTGGCCCAAGATTTAAGCCTCAGACCTCCCGCTTCAGAGACGAACGCGTTACCGCTGAGCCAGCAAAAGAGCTTATTTCTATTTTAGTACATTTGTCACAGCGTCCAACAAAAAGTAGAGCTTTATTAGAACTTTTAAGTTGCGTATTAATGGATTAATTGACAAAAGCGTGCAAAAAAGTATTATCTTTTCGGAAACTGGGCAGACTGGTGGTATAGTATTGCTTCGATTAATACTGAGGGAACCAAATTTATGTACATTTTTTTCAGTAGTTTAACTACTTTTGGAAGTAACCTAAAGCCAAAAGTCGACCAGCTAAAGCTAAAAAATAGAAGTACTTTCATAATTTTCATCAGTTTAGGGACAAGAGTTGAGGATCATTAAGTTCGCGATCAAGCGCGCAACCAGATTTTGCTGGGGGGAGGGCTTTGAATTTGTTGGGTTGTATAAACCCTTAAATTTTGGGCTTATATTTCTAAGTGATTTTGCGAAGGGAGGCTAAAGGCCCTTTAGCCCCTCCTGATTGCGCCACTTGTCGCCATGGTTTGGTATCTTTTGTCGTTTCATAACTAATAGGCTAGAATTGTTATTCTTATTTTAAAAGAAGAACCTCAGTTTTAAATACATATGTCATAATCTGTACATAATGTAGTGCAAGCATTATGCAATTTTTGTTTTTATGGTTTATGAATAATTTGAAAAATGAAAAAATAGGTTTTTGCTGAATTGGCTGTATACATCTGTTTATGTTTTAACCACCTAACTCACCAACAGAAAGATTTTTTTTTGCCAAAAACTTAGAAAATTCAGGCTTAAACCAAGCCCCATACACAGAAAAAGTTAAACCAAACAGCACTGCGCTGCTGAGTAATCAAAAAAACACTTCATGCTTCATCATCTGGATACCGTAATTTTTGTCAGTCACATCAGCAATTTTTTTGATGCAAGCTGATTCTTTTTAGGTTTTCATTCTCCATTGCAACATTAAGGAATCAGGTGTAAAATTTAACATAACTTAACACAGACAAAACTTATTATCTCCCTCCACTATCTGCGAATACTTGAATAGTGAATACCTTCCAAGAATTTTTCAGCCATGCGATATCTTGAGCACATTTTACCTACCGGCATCATCGAAGAAAACGTGATCACACCAATGCCACCAAAACGCTAAAAAAATGCGGTTGTCAAAATATAAAACCAAATTCAATTACGTTCATTTTGATTTGGGTAAGAAATTTCTCCCTGCCAAAGATGATGCATTGCTTGTCACATTTATATTGTGCTGATATATAGTAGCTCCGTAATAAGACATTACAATAAGACATTCAACAAAAATCACGAGTCCGAGTTTGAGTCCGAGTCTCAAGGCCACGAGTACGAGTAAGAGTCCGAGTCCTTAAAAAATGACCTCGAGTCCGACTCGAGTGCGGACTCGGACTCGAGTCTTCCCAACTCTGAATAAGAACATAACATTATATATTTTAAAGCCACAGGTCTACTGTAAAATGCCGTTTTTGAAATTATTAATAAAACACAAGCCTATTTACGCGAATGGAATTTTTTAATCCGGTAAAAAAAATTACACCTTATAATGCAGGAAAAATGCTAATCAAATCTGTCGGCAGTTGGTCAAGCGGTAACGCGTTCGTCTCTGGAGCGAGAGGTCTAAGGTTCAAATCTTGGGCCTGTCAAATCGGACACAGTGTTGCCAACGACTTGCCACGTTGCCTGGGCGCAATGAAGCGGAGATGGTCCCGCAAACTCGCTGCACGCTTCAACGTGATACAGCGAGTATAGAATAACTTGCTTGATTTTTGTCTAAAACAATATAGCCCTAAAATTACAAAACGTGATACAGCGAGTATAGAATAACAGAAAAAAATTGCTTGATTTTTGTCTAAAACAATATAGCCCTAAAATTACAAGTAACATTCATCATTTTAAACGTTTCGGATTACGTCTAGTTCATTATCAGTCAGAAATCAGTACAGTACAGTAATGAACAAAATTTAATCAAAAAAATTTTACTCAGTTTTAAGACTGAACTGTTTTTGACAAAGACAGAAAACTGTAGTATTGCTCTGTAAGATAATAAGCAAACCGATAGTCCGTCATTAGTCTCTTTTTAAAAACACGTTAGTTCACAAATTGCACGCACATACTTTAAAGCTTGACACCTTTTGATTAACTCATGGTATGACTCAAGAGTGATGACTTATCGCAGTAACACGCTTATGGGCAGGTACGCGGGAGTAAGCATTGCAACAGTTATGTAGCAGCAACGAAATTGCCGCGGAAGGCATTGTACTGCTTTATAAGTAACTCGTTTTTCGAAGGATATGACGTATATATCGTAGAGTCGAACTGTGTGTTTTTTTGATGTATGCTCGCTCTGTTGTTCGCAAGCTAGAAAAATCATAAGTCAGTCGTAACATTTTGAAAAAGGAATAATATTGGAACAGCAAAGTTTATCCAGCAAAACATCAGCATGTGCTGTATAAAGCCAAATAAGAATTATTTAGAGCAGTGGTCTGCAACCACTGGTCCGTGGACCGGTGCCGGTCCGTGGAGAGTTCATTACCGAGCCGTATGCTTTTCCAGGTTAAATAATTTAGAATACATTTCTACCGCTAAATGTAATAAAGCGTTTGAACATTTTATGAAAAAAAGAATTGAATACACGAGTTTTAACATCTTGTGATGATATAATTTCTGTTTACAGGAAGTAATGCAATGCTTTTTGGAATAATTTCAGTTTGCTGAAAGCAGTACATTGCTAAACATTTTTAGGTCAGAGTATATATCAGAGAAGGGTTTATCAGCAATTTTAAGTTCGATTTCCGAGTGATCTCATACTATCCATGAGTAAAAAAAAGGTTTATACTTCTCTGATGCCATTGGAGTAAAAGGATGCCAAACCATAAATTTGCCCTACACTGGGTGTAAAATTGTGAGCTAGCGAGCTTATTCTTAGTTTATTTTAAGCAACTAGCAGTTTGTATCTATGTGTGTTGATACGCCAGTTGTTAAAAATTTCTGTAAACTAAAAATACGCTTGCACGATCGCTATTTTAAGGCCAGTGTAGAACGGGCCTAAAACTATACAGAACAGCATGAAAAAAATCTCGTCAGTAACTGTGCTATAATGAAAAAAATACTAAGGTTACAGCTCGTGGTAGTGAAGCTGCAGGCCAGAGGTTTGTGGCACACAGTGGCGAAAACTACACAAATTACCAAAATACTTAGGAAAAAAAAGTTCATTTTACCTGTTTTGAAACATGATCTTTTTTTAACGAGTAAAGAAGTTTTGGGCAAATCTGACAACTCACCGTATGACTGCACTAATGTAAGCGGCATGGAGCTTTGCACACCTTCAACTAAGGAGCGAATTTTGCAACTTCGAAAAAATTTCTGTATCTAACCGTTGATTTTTTGCTTAATGATAGCAAAAGTGCTCAAAAGTTTTAATTATGTCGTTTTTTATCACACTTTTGTCCTTCAGATATGAAGTTTGAATGGAGTTTAATTACTTAAATTTGTGGAGTTTATTTTTTTAATTTAATTTTTTCTTCACATTGTTTGAAACCAAGTTTCAAACGCCTACAAAAACATTCTTGTCTAAATGAAGGGCATAATTATACCGGTAACATAGTGCAGTTTTGATTTTTCCATTTCAACATTAAAGCAATATTTTAATATTTTTATGATAAGACTTGTGGTATTCATATATATAATTTGTTCTCAAACTAAATTTAGTCAAAGTTCTACCTCGTCTGTTAATAAAAGCAGTGCTGTAAAGAACTATTAAGATGTCATTAAAAAATTGTTTTTAAATAAGATTCGGCGTTTTTTTTCTGTTTTTGTTTTTTTGTATTTTATTTATTAGATACAACATTTAGCAATAGAAAATTAATGCCGTAATTAATTATTTTAATAGGTCTTGCCGATAAGGTATTGCCAATAACTGTATATTGATATGGCAATAAATGTTAATTACTTATATTTTTTGACATATTTTTGTGCAATTTTATGCCAAAATCTTATGAATAGCGAAGTAGCACAATTGAATGACGCTGTAATTCCTGGTTGGACTAATTGGAAAATATGCAATCCGTTCACACGTCCAAGCTGCCAGCGTTACAGAGAACGGACGTGTGGAAATCAATTAGGTTTTGAATGTATAGCGAGCAGGGATTCTCTATTTGAAGTTTTCGAACAACAATTAAATACCGGCTGCAATCCAAACAGTACTGCTGATGACATCACAACTAACTGTAGCCTAAATTCACCTAATGAACTGCCATGTCTAGGGCACTGTTATGATGGAATCCAAGAAGTTCAATATAATTGTACTGAAGAGAGAGGAAGATGCACCCTTAGCCACTATCGACGGTGTTACAATGAAAGCAATTGTTTAGGAGCGTGGTCAAATTGGGCTCCATTAGGTGACTGTTCTGTATCTTGTGATGGTGGTACGCTATCTGAGACTCGAAGTTGCTATGAAAGTAATGGTAAGCGAACAATAGTTTTTTACATAGTTTTGTAGTTCTTTGTTTTCAAATGATATAACATTATGGCTCATTTTCGGATTCCTTGTTTGTTTCACCCACTTTATCCTCAGCTTAAAGCAGGTAAGATGCTATTCGCTGAGCGTGCATTGTGGTTGTTTGAAATAAATCATTAGGGCTGCATTGGAACACTGAAAAGTCTTACAGCTAGGTGTCGGCCAAAATTATGTTAAGATATATACCATACATATAATACTTGTAGGTGCGTATTTTTTAGAGACAAATCCTCATTTCTCCTTTTTATTACCGTCTAATACAATATGGAATCTTGCTGTCTTGAACGTGCAATGCTTTGAGATGGCAGTACATCGTGTATAATCATAAATCATCAGTCTTTATTGCATACACACTTTTCGCATTTAAGCTTATTGTTTCGTTCTTGAAAAGGGAAGAAGTAAAATATTATGATGAGTAAAGACTGCAATAACCGCCACCGAGACAATTAACATAATAGTACTCATACACTTTGTTTTTTCGCTACATAAGTACTATTAAGAACGGGCAAATGAAAAGTGGAAAAAAACAAAAGATAGGAAATTGAGAGTAATTAGAGCCTCCTCCCCCCAAAAAAAGAGGCTGGAAAGTGAACATTTCAACGTTATTTAGGTTGAAGAGGATGATTCTATGAATGAATCTATGCTTTTGTAAACCACTTAGTATTGGATCCAATCAAGTATATACTTTGCTAGCATTAATTTTGACTTAAATGACGCTTTATAAGTTTTGCAATCAGTGATATTAGCAACGGCACTTTGGTCTAGTCAAAACTAACTTTTTGTCGCAGAATAAGTAATATTAACATTGTCGTGAATTGTTTGTGCTGCATACCTCTATTTTTTAAAGGTGCTGTTGTTTCGTACAATTGTGCTGGAACAAATGTTTTATATATTGCTCAAATTGGTGTAAGTAACATTCCCTGCAATACGCAAGCTTGCCCATCATGGAGTGAATGGGTTCCAGTGCCAGGTGAAGATTGTAATGCTACATGTGATGAAGGAGTACAGCGGTTTATTTCAGCTTGCCGAGAAGGATCTCGTGGAAATGTCTCAACTCTCTGCAATGGTAGGCTATACCTTTTATGTCGTTGCATTTTATTAAAAAAAAACAAAAAAAAACTCTTTGTTAAGCCGCATTTACACGGGCGACTTTTTTGCAACGCGATTCGAAGATTTTTTATGCGTGAAAATCTCTCTCGCAGAGTGGTTACTCACACGAGGCGAGACTCGCTTGCCGTGATTGCGTTTGAGAAGAATCGCCGCCGTGTAAGTAACACCTGCGATTTGCGATGCTGATTATATTTTGCGCGACTCGATGCAAGAATCTTTCTTGCCCGTGATCACTTACACGAGGTCGATTTCAACGTCTCGAGAGTCCCAAGGCAAAGTCGCGCTCGTGTAAACAGCAAATCGTATGCAATTTACGAGTCGCCCAAGCATAGCGCAATGCACAAATGCTTTGCGAGTCGCAGGCTGCGATTATCCTAAATTTACTTCATAAAATATTGTGTTTATGGTACAAAATAGTCTGTAATGCTTTTACCGTAATTAATTGTGATTTCGATACTAAATTTACTTCATATTAGTTTGAAACGCAGAAGTATTAATTTTCTTGTGGATGCTGGTACTGGTCTACTGCAGATACGGCAGTCATGAGCTGAAAACTGTGAAGCCAATCAAGCAGGACTTTAACCCTTTATAAAATGTATGATAAATTAATCACAGGTAACAGCACCTTAATTGTATTCTGCTTTTATAATACCGTAAGTACACATTTTTTATAAGAACCAGTAAATTTTGAGTTGAGGCTGGCTGTTCATAAATTTTAGCCAATGTTGAGCCTCAGTTGCTCATAATTGGTTCTTAAATTTTGAGATCATTGATGTCAATTATGGCGACCAAGTTTATTTATTCCTAATGATCTGTCTACTTGTAAACGCCTTTTTAGTTGCTTTTTCAGCATCGTAAAATTGCGAAAAAGCGAGCACTAATTTTCGTTTGAACGAGAGCCAAAAGGTTTTTTTATTACCTGCGCAGTGAGCAGTAGCACCGTACAGTCTCAAAATTGTTGCAATTTTGCTCGCAAATAGTAGAAAACCACTCAAGCCCTGTTGTTTTGAATCAGTACAGAATTTAGTTACTTTTTTGATTTGGAATTTATTCTTTTTCGGTTGTTCTTCCTCATTTGTTATTAAATTTTAACAAAAATGAGCCTCGTGTTTTTACGAAATTTTTCTCGTATAAAAAAGTGCAGAGCTGGGCAAGTCCGCAAGTTAGTCCGCAAGTCCGCAAATCGACTATTGCAGACTAACGAAAAAACTTGCGGACATGCGGACTTTAGCAGTTTAAATTGCGGACTTGCGGTTGCGGACTATTTTAAATTTTAGTCCGCAATTTCGCAAGTTTTATACAAATATTGAAATCCCTTTCTATTTTCGTAAAATATTTATGTTTTTACCCAGTCAAACATGAGAAATCCATTAAATTTTTTCGAGTTCAAGTTCGGCAAAAAAGTCAAGTTTTTCAAGTTCAGGCTGACATAAATACTAAGTCTGCTTTTCGCCTTAGTCGCTTTCTTTTTGTTGACATGCTGTTTGGTAACGTGAGAAACGAATCATGCCGCGTTCTCATCTTTTATGCAAATAGTTGATTAATCTTTAGAACTTTTTAGAACCCCCTTTTGTGCTTGTTTTAAGAATCTCTTAAGAACTGTCTTGGAGGTAATTTTAACTGTATTGTCTTTAGACCTTTAATCTCATAATCTTTAACTGTGCAGCTATTGCTCAAATTAGATAGTCTTCGACAGCACGAGTGATATGGTGTCTCAAATTTTCGTAGCTTAGAGTATCAAGTTAGCTATGTAGTAAGTTGGTTATGTACTAAAATGTTAACGTGCTGATGTTTCTATTTCCATAGTGCGACCTCGAAGCAGTTTTTTGATAGTATAGTCTAGCATAGTGTTAGTATAATCAATAGCGTAAATTTTGGTCAAGTAAATTTTTGTTAATTGATATTGATTTTGCTAGCTGATAATTGACTTTTTGTTGTGTTGTGCTCCTTTAGATGAATCAAATTTTTGGGGTTCTGTGAGGAATAACATTGTTATATATATATTCAAAGTGTGGTGTGACTGCAGAAATATAAAAAATAAGGCGCGCGGCGAAACAGGCTATTAGAAAAGGGTCTAACCTGATTCAAATTGGAGTCAACACTGTTTTTTCGAGTTCGGCAAAACAACCGACTTTTTTTGAGTTTAAGTTCGAATTTGCAGCCCTGGTTCAAAGTATGGCTTTGTTGTTTTTTACCGTGAGTTCACAAAATTAGTCCCTGGGGTATCATTTTTTGTACTGATAGCCAGTGCCGTCGCTACAGTGGGGCCAGGGGTGCCGTCGCTACGGCGGGGCCAGGGGCGCCGTTCCCCCCTAACGACTGCTTGTGCCCCCCCCCATTTCGATTCACTCAGAATGCTTTTTTGGAGCATCACGTAACGACAAGACAACAGGCAATAATGGAAAAAGGAATAATAATTTTCAAACATGATTGTCGTTTGAAGTTTTCTCGATCGTTAGCAAAATTCCTGGCCACCAACTGCTTTACATAAATGTGACCCAATAATCCGTCTTATTAACACGCCTTTACGGATGTGTCGCGGAATAGGGATGTATGTCTATAGAAGCGTTACCGGTATTTCGTTAGTGATTATGATGTGAAATCGTTAGTGATTATGACCTAAACGTAAAAGCATTTTTTTAAAAGACCAGCTGTTTTTTTTTTTCAGAGCACACTCAAGATTTATTTTAGATCGCAGTCAGTGGCGCAACCAGGGGGAAGGGGCTAAGGGATCATTAACCTCTTTTAGCCCGGTCATTTAGAAAATATAATCAAAAAAAGAATAAGCGTTTAAACGTGTTTTGAACTTGACCCGAAGTATATGGGGGCTCAAGAGGCTAAACAATTCAAATCTTTCAAGGACTTCTGAATTTTAGCGATTTACTGTAATTATTGGTTTGGTTTTTAAACGTGCGAAATGTGATTTAAATGGCGTTTAAATTGCTATTTTTTCCGCAAAATTGCAAAAATCACGCAGCAGCTGGGGACTCTGGCCCCTCTGTACCACGCTTGAGTAGGGAGCAACGGTTTGTTCAGCACGGGACCTAAATTAGACAACTTTTGTGCAAAAAACATTTACTTTTGGTTCAAGCCCCTCTCTCTTGCCAAAACCCTGGTTGCGCTTCTGGTCGCATTCACTCCTGCAGACATATTTTTCAAGCGATTATACAGGTCGCATGCGAAACAAGCTAATAAGCGCTGCCGGGCCAGAGTTGTAAGTCGGGCCGGGCTTTTCGGGTCGGGTTCGGGCCTAAAGCTGACAAAAATTTCGGGCTTAATTCCAGCTTGAGATGTACTTTTTCTCTTTGGTGAACAAAAATATAATCAAAATAACTTGGCAAAATTGCTAAATTTTTCAGACATAACTTAACTTTCTGTTTTTTTCGGGCATGATTTGGACTTCAAATTAGTTTTCGGTTAGGGCCGGGTTTGGGCTTGTATTTTCGGGCTCGGGCCTAAACTAAGGCGGCCCGTTTACAACTCTGTGCCGGCTTATATGTATCTTTTTTCAAAGATGAATACGAAATTGTAGCTTTAAAATATCAGTTTTTACGTGCAAAAGTTCAGTCCATTTTATAGTGCCCCCCAATTTTCGCCTGGGGCCCTCTCACTTCGGTTGGTTTGGCGACGGCACTGCTGGTAGCGTGTGTTTATCTCGTTCCTAAAGTATGTATTGAAACTAGGGACTAAAAATCTAGTAAAACGATTAGTGATATGAATGCTTTTTTTGCCTTCTACTGCCTTTGCTTTTTCCTGCCCTTGAAAAAAACTATTTTCTTAGAATATTTTGTTGCAAGCGGAAATGCGGATTGTGCTTTGCTATTTAATGGCTTCTCACTGTAATCCAATGGCTCTAATCTCCGAATCCCTAGCTTCATTTTAGCATTTTTAAGGGTTCGTCGGTGGGTTGTGCACTATGCTTTCATGCAGTTTAGGCACGTACTGTATAAGCAGTAGCGCAACCAGGATGGCTAGGGGCTACAAACCCTTAGCCAAGTCGCTTTAAAACTTTCAGCGAAATTACAGCGTTTAAATCTGTTTTGAGTTGGACCGGAAAGTAAGCGGGCTGGGCAATTCTTAAGTTTGCCATCCGAAAAAGCAGCTCAATAACAAGTCATGCTATGGTACATTTACTACAATCAACGATTGTGAGTAATTTCTTCTATTGCGTGGAATGTATCCACCATACGCTTTCTATACTTCTCACAAGTCACAACTAACTTATTTTTGCTAATCAACTCTGAGCAGATCACTTCGGGACGTGGTTGATGGCAAAACTCTTCTACTCGGTTGATAAAAAGTTGCGGACTTGCGTTGCGGACTTCAAATATTACGAAGTTGCGGACTTGCGGTTGCGGACTTTAAGAATTAGGAAGTTGCGGACTTGCGGTTGCGGACTTCAAGAATTAAGAAGTTGCGGACTTGCGGTTGCGGATTCAAGAATGCTGAAACGTCGCTGCGAACTTGCGGTTGCGGACTAAGCTTTTAAACGTCTAATTGCGAACTTGCGGTTGCGGATTAAGAAAATTGAAGTTCGGTCGCGGATTTGCGGACTGCGGACTTAAAAAAAAACTTGCGGTGCCTAGCACTGAAAAAGTGTAATCAATTTTTGTCACTGCTAATATTCTGACATAGCAAAAACAAAAGCTAAAAATCTGAAAACCCTAGAATAGCTAAGACAATGAAGTCACAATAATGCATTTGGACAGTATATTTTGGAAATGGAGGTGCTTGTTACAGAAGCCCTCCGCAACACTGTTGACTGCAGGACGGGTGCTCCAGCGAAACTCTGGAGCCTTCACTATGTCCGTCTGGACAAACCACAATTGAAATTCTCCAACTTAAACTATATTGTTCAGACAAAATAAATAATATGGAACAGTACGGCATTGCAAAAAATAACTGAAATTTAACTTGAAAATTATGAACTAAAAGAGTGCCGAACGAGCGGTCTTCAAAATAAATTACGTCCGTTTACCAATTGCTCAAATGAAACGGAATGCCAGAATCAGAGGTAACTCGGCCAAAAAGCGCGTAATTTTGAAAACGGTTGCAGCCAATGGCTGCAGGAAATAAGCGACGTACGCAAACTGAGCAAACTAAAAGTAAGAATCGGCCGAATTCCGAAACTACAGCGGGGCTACACAAAAAAGGTCAATTGGTGCTGTAACAATGCTAGCAGTGTAGGCTCATACCCTATGCTCACTCGTTGGGTCCAGCACCTTGTAGACAAGTACCATTCACTGGTTTTGTCGGCTAAAAACGTGTTAGCGTTTGCTTTCTTTTCTGACTCGAGATTGTCTGAAGCCTACTGGCATCTTTTGCGGTTCAAATAACCACATTTAAGTGAAGAAACATAACACCTACCGCACCGCATATTGTAATTAAACATTAATTTCATGAAAATGCTTTTTCTAAGCAAATCATGTTCTCAATTTCGAGTGGTTTTATGGCGCTTTTTCATTTGAATTATGCCAGGAATGAGTTTTGACTTGAAGTCACTGACGTATTTTTGCACTGTTCATAAGTATTCATCCTCCGCACTGGACTTTCTGTAATTGCCAAGCGTTTAGCAAATGCATGCGCTGCTTATTTTATTATTGTGGATATTGATGCTTTGTAACAGCAGCTATGGTTTAGTGGCTGATAACAAAATCACGTGAAAACACATATTATACAAATGCTATATGGATTTTTTGAATGTTGGTTTAATTAAAAAAGAGCCAGTGCTTCGGTAGCGACAAAAGGAGCCTGGTATCACTGCAGAAGAACTCAAAAAATAAACTTAAAGATAAAATTTAACAATTAGCATTTCGTATAATATAACAGCACAGATCTACTATAAAATACTTGTGCACTATTAAGGAAATAAACAATATGAATTTGTCAGTCACACGTTCTTGGAGAAAAGGTAATTTCCAAAGTGCTTTTAATGTAGATTTACTGCGCAAAAATGTTGATAAATTTTATTATTCTATTTCACCAAATTTTATATATAATCAAACAAGAAACACAATCAGAGATGGGTTGCAGGTTGCAGTGGACAAAAACCAAGACCTAAAGGGTAAGTGACAGAATTTTATCATAAATTATGAGCATTAATGCCCGCTTGACTCTGCTCCATCCAAGCTAACGCAGAATGATACAGAATAAATAAGCTTTTCGAGTATTTTCAAGCGTTTAGTGCTTCATCTTTCACCTTGCATTTTCATTGCAAGTTTTAACGAAATTAGCTGCTTAATTGTATTCCTTGTATTTCGTTTTACGCTTGCGTTGACTTCATACAATTTCGCTTTCAAAATTCCGAAGCCTGATTGTTTCAAATGCAAAAGCTGACAAGCGGCGCATTTAAAGTGCTTTTGCTAATTCAAAACCAGCAAGCCGCGCTTTGAAACTATCTCGCACCGTGTAAGTGAACCAGTGCGATAGCGACTCTTCCGCCGACTCGATTTTGTGAGAATCACTGGCACGCAGTCTCGACGTGTAAGTGACTTCTGCGAGTTGCAATCGTATGCGAGCACCGCGTTAAAATCTCTCCCGTGTCAGTGACTGCTGCGATTTGATTTTTTTGGGGGCGTGTCTGGTGATATCGCGCAGACAAAATCTCACGTGAATCTTGCGCCGTGTAAGTGACCTACGCGATTTGAGAAAGAAAAAAGGCAAAATGTCGATTCTCGCAGCTAAAAGTCGCCAAAGTTGCAATTGTTCGTTTACACGACTCTGTTTAGAAGAGCGCGGTGTAAATCATGTTATTGATACTGTAGCGCAGAGGTGGGCAAACTTTTTAGTGCGATGGCAACATTTCTCAAATCACAATATTCAAAGAGCCGCATAATGTTAAGTAGAATAATCAATATAAAAATACTTCAAATCTTTCATTATACTGCTGCATTGCGCCGAAGCGTGTTACCAGTTTGCCAGATCCATCTCCGCGTTATTGCGCTCTGCCAACACAGTTTCTTTTGAAGAAATGTCGCCGCGGTGAAGAGCAATCGACCACATGTCCGATTTGACCGCCCCGAGATTTGACATCAGACCTCCCACACCATAGACGAACGCGTTACCGCTCGACCAACTCTCCGGTTTTTAATATAAAAATAGCTAAAATAAAAGATTTTTAAGGAGCAGTGCAGTTTAAATTAATGTTTAAATATAAAACATCACTTGGATCACATCTATTTAAAAAACCAAACAAAATCTGAAACTGCGTAACTCTTTAATATCAGAACAAAGTTAATGAGAATGGCGGATCCGACCTGCTAGTGACCACTATCAATGACTAGTTTCTTAAAATAACGTATCAAATTGATTGAGTAAATCCTAGAGATTGATTAAAGACTTAAGTTTGCACGAAGCAGTCGCACAACCAGCATCTTGCTAAGACAGAGAGAGGAGGGTGGGGACTTGAACCCAAAGTTAAACAATTTTTGTTTGAAAAATGTATCTATTGAGCAGCGTGCTGAGCAAACTTATGCAACCTAAACGCATAGGTGGGCACAAGTCCGTTAATTGTTAATCCGTAAATAACGAAGCTAACTTTTTCATTAACTCGTTAATCCGTTAAAAACGTTTTTCATGTTAACGGACTAAATTAACTTCCGTTAAGTGCTGTGAACGGACTAAAGTAACTTCCGTTAAGTTCTGTTAACTTCCGTTAAGGTTTTTATCGTTAATATCATGCAGCTTCGTTGTGCATTTGAACTTGTTTTTATCTTGAAATTAGATTAGACTGTAAAATATAACTTTCAAAACACAAAAAGACCACCATAGCAATAAATGTTTCCTTACAATCAGCTCAACAGCGTCAATACGTGTTCTAGAAGCGAGTGAATAAAACGAAATGTAAATTACACGCAAAATGTTAACGGATTAACGGACTTTATTAACTTCCGTTAATTAAGGTTGAAAATAACGGATTAACGTTAACGGAGGTGTGAAGTTTGTTAACGGACTAGTGGTTAACGAAGCTAACGTTTTGCTTTAACTTGCCCACCTATGCCTAAACGTATCGCAGCTGCTGGGCAATTTTTGTTATTAAAAAAAACAAAACAATTTTTCCATTTTAACGCTATTCGGATCAAATTTTGCTAGTTTTTTTAAGAGCCATTTTAAAAAACTAAATTAATAAAATTTGAAAGCCAGTTGAAAAATTAAATTGCCCAGGTCAAGTCCAAAACACGTTTAAAAACATGCATTGTTTGGTTATATTTTCAAAGTGACTTGACTAAGGAAAAAATGAAGCCGTAGACTTCCCTTGTTGCGCAACTGTCAAGAAATGATCTGTTCTGTGACTTGTAAACTTTCATTATAGAGAAAATTTGCTCACTAATGTAAGTGGATGCTAACAACACAAGCAACAATACTTGGAGTGAATAAACAGTGGATGCAAGGAATTTCTTGAAACAACTCATTATGGATAATATCGTTAGCTAAAAAAAGAAAAAATTGAAGTAACGCTTATAAAGATAAGAATTCCGTACTTATGAAAAACTGCTGAAAACTTAAGCACAAAAACAAGACTATAAATTGCTTAAATTAAAACAGAAAAACATGTGCATAATAATGCTCCCACATTTTTAAAAAATAATTACGTAAAACGAGTGACGCACATGAGTTAAGATACCGTTTAAAAGAATGTTTTGACCGGCCGCAATAAAGCATTTGCCAGGCTCCGCGGTCCGTAATTTGCCCATCACTGATATAGTGCATTTACTCTTTTTTTCAAGTTCATTTTCGGGCACGATTTTTGACTTTGTCCTGAGAAAAAAACAAAAACGAACACAATATTTATTTAACTACGTAACTCAGAATTGAAAAAGCATTATATAAAGTCATATAAGAAAGTCGTAACCTGCTGTGAAGTGAAATAAATGAGCACTAGTGAGGTGGCTGTGAAAGGACCTTGCGTTTTTTGAGTCGAGCAGCCGCCTAGCGCTTGAATGATGTCATTGGGGCATTAATCGATGACAATCAATGATGACAGTGCTATGCTGGATAGAGTGTGGTCGATTGGATAAAGTGTCTGCTGCTGAAACGGTAGACTCAGGTTCGATTTCCATTTGGGTCAAACCAAAGACTATAAAAATTGGTATATCAAAACTCTATCCTTGACGTTCAGCAATTAAAGGGACGTGTGAAGCTTTCACCGTCTGGTAGACTAATGGGCAGGTGGCAGCTTGACTCGATAACCTAAAGGTCTCTTCTCCGTCTCCTGGCCAACGAAACGTGGTGAATAAAATGCTAGTTCGATTACAACAATGGAGCGTCGGAAAACCGATCAAAATAATTAATTCCAACCATCGGTAATTATAAATTTTTTGTAACGCAAATTAAATGTTTTTTTTTGGCGGTAGAGTGGGAAACTTAACAGCTATAAAAGTATTTATTCCATATTTTGACTCCTTTATACATTATACTTCTTTGCAATCGATTTTGGGTTACCTGGAGATGCAAAGAGTGAAATCGTGAGTGATTGAGAGCGGTAATCAAACACAGGAACAAAACATTGACCATGCAAAAACAGCGAGTCTTCATATATACGAAAAGCTCAATTGCTCAAATTTGATTTTAAAGCAGAGTTTTTCAACAATACATAATAGCTTTTCATGATATTATCCTCTACTACACTGTGCTGTGCAATGTAATGGTTACAACAAGCGGTACATCTCTGTAAGTCAACTTATAGGGTAATGGAAGAGCTAAAAAATTTTAACAAATCATGGTAATGATTTTGAGTGCGTGTATGTGTCTTAAGTTTTCATGCATCAAAAAATGTCTAAAAGCTTGGGAACATTTGATTTTATGTTTCTAATAAAAAGACGGAGACTTTTAAATTTTATTTGTTTTTAACATTTGGGAATTTGTGAGTAAAATTAACTCTTTTTGGAGCATAACGGTCGGAGTTTCTGCTTAATCTAAGAACAAAAACGATGGCCAAAATAGAACTAAGCACAACAATTTATAAGACGCGTTTCGTTTTAACTTGATAACTTTGATTTTACTGATGATGCTTTAAGTTAAAGCGAAACGCGTCTAATAAATTGTTATGCTTAGTTCTATTTTGGCAATCGTTTTTGTTCTAAAAATTAACTCTGTATCTATTTTTCAGATGTGACATAAATTTGCAGTACTTATGTATATTTATTTCTGGTGGCGGCATTTTTTATAGAAGGATATTTTTAGGCTCAGACAGCAGCGGTCAAAGATTCGAATACAGGCCATGTATTAATCTTCCGCCTTGCACAACTACATCAATGGCTACTTTGATGATAACCACCACTGCAATTGCGACTACAGGTTGTGTGCTATACGTGTAAAGAATATTTAGAATAACAAATGAATATGTTGATAGTTTTTATAGCAATCGACAAAAAATGTTAATTAGTTTACTCGACGTAGATCTATAATTTGATTTTAGACCGAATTAATCATTTAACGCTAATCATTTTCGATTTCAATGCAATAGAAATTGATAATAAGTGATAAAAAATTCAACCTGGCTATAGCTTTGTGGTTAATGAAAATTTAAAAAACTACATAATAGTAATTTTCATGAAAAGCATTGGTATAGTAAGAGCTTGTATTTTTTTAATAAATAATATTTTAAATTGTGTAGCAGAAGATGATGGAGGTGATGGTCAAGAAACTACACAAGCAAACTTTCCAATTAGTTCAATAGCAATTTCTGCTACTGCTGCACTCTTGATTGTTTTATTGATGATAATTGTGGTTGTAATTATGATAAAGAAAAGAAGAAAGTTGTTTAGATTTTCACGTACATCAACCCACTCGAACTCAGCGTTTGTAAATCAAACCTAGTAAGAAAAGTATGATTCTATGGCACTGTTTGGTTGCGATTTGCCGCGCATCCGTGATTTCGCTAAGGCGAGGGGGGAGTTGACCAAAAGTTAAGTTTTTTTGCTTAATTCTCCCAGCCGCCAGAGACCATGCTGAAGGTCTAGGGGCCGCTAAGCAATTTGCAATTTTTTGGCTAAAAAAGCCATTTTGTGTCTATTTGAATTACATTTCGAACGCTTTAAGAGCAATCTAAAGGAACTTAATTGCTAAAATTTGTAAGCCTGTTGAAAAAGTAATTACACAGCCCTTCAGCTTTCCCTTTACCACAGGTCAAGTACAGTGCAAAACATTTTTAAAAGATCGCATTTTTGGGTTAGATTGTGTAAACAACTAAAAAGTGGCTGAAGCCTTAGCCTTCTTAGCCCCTTGGTTGCGCCTCTGGTTGGAACATGACTATATATAACTTGAATTAATGTAAGTAATGCCGATATTTTACCTAACTTTGACATTAAATTTAATTGGTTGGTTACTGATACTTCACTAAAATGCTTGGTATATTCCAATCATACTGTTGGAAAATCTTGAAAAAATATTTCTATGCAAGCATTGCGACCATGCATCACTACTGTAGCGTTTAATTGCAAGTCGAATCTATTTGAAAAGTTTGTTCTTTTCAAATTTTTCAATTTTCAAAAGCGTTTATAATAAGATTTATTTTGGTATAAAAAAAAAAAAAACTTTATGCGTAGAGACTCTTGTGAATATTGTTTTTGGTATAGTATTTCAATGTTTTTTTTGCATTATAAAATCTGTTTTATAATGAAATAGTTACGTAGCTTAATTGAAAAAATGAACGGACAAATTAAAGATAAATTTGCAGTAGAATTTTTGCTATGACTTTACTGATAAGTGGTACGATATGTCTTCTTTCTTCTCTCGTGTTGTTGTTTCATATTTCAGAGCATCTGTTGATCAGCCAGTGATTCGTATCGGGGCTCAAAAAATATTAGTCCATTTTTATTCCATGGGGTGGCTTGCAATTGGAGCACGCCGAATAATGTGGAGAATAGTTTGAGTCTCCAGCATGCATGAATTGCAGTCGCTGCTAGACCTCATCGGAACATGTTGAAAATAAAGCGACCGATGCCAGCAAGCAAACCCTATTTAGTCTACACGAGGCAAATATGGGGAGATCTTATGTTTGTGCCTCTAAGGTTTTGCTGCACTGTTTATAATTCTTGAAACATGTTGGAAAGTGGTTCATGAAGACTTTTTGTAACTATAGCATCGCAAGTATCAACGTCACACAATGTGGGTCATAGGGCTTCCGGCTAATTGGTTATACATAAATGGAATTGAAAATCATTTCTCTAAATAGTTTAACAGTTTGACGTGATTGCTGTATACCTTTAATATCATTCAGCCAATTATGATTAATCACAAGACCAAAGTAACTTCATCATAGAACTGGATAACAATGTTTTGAACAGTGAATAGTTCTCTTACGCAATTCTCAAACCTGTAAAAATGAGATATTGTAGCATCCGTTTAATATGTAATAAAAAATTCTAAATTGGCAATTTTCATTCGACTTTTAACAATAATTGCACTGCTGATACTGTAATTCAGTTGACACAATTTATGACATAAAGCTGTAAGAATATTTGTAGCAATGCACATTATGAAAACATTATTTTTAACAAATACAACTAATTAACGAATCGCTTCATTTAGCTGTAACATTAAAGACAGTACAAACGGCAATATTAAAATGATTTAAAAGTGGTTTCTACAAGATACAATACAAATGCACAATGCACTTAAAAAAGTTATAGTAAAGCTCTGATACTTCACATCGTTAACTTATCGTCTCGCAGCTTTGTTATTTTGCAGTGAATCACAACACAATGAAAAAGTAATGGTTGAAAACGCAATTTATTCTCAAAGTAAGCAGTCTGTTCGTCATTTATGATAATAATGTAGCATGCGGTACTTTTTGTGGTAAATCCCATCAAATATTTTCATCGTTGGACATTGCTTTTGACGACATAAATATATTATGACATGCGTCTTTTTTTATTTGTCTAATAAAGTGCTTATAATTTCAAAAAATTGGCCAGCCAAATGTTATATGGTAATCCTTATGCAACGAAGTTTGTCGCGAACGTTCTGACGTTCTACTAGTGTCATCATCAACGCCTGCAGTGACGTAAGCTATCTCACGTTTTGACCCCAAGTATTATCAGGTTGACCTATGACTTCGAAATTCGGATACTTTATAGTGTCTAAGTTATTTGAAGATTTTTTTGTGATTTTTCATCACAATCATTTTAAAGTCTGTTAAATTAAAGTGAAACGCTTGGCAGCATACCGTCATAAATATTGTGTGAGATGTTTTAAAAGCCGCTGCTTAAAGGTTATATGAGTAGCGTTGTAGTACAAAAGAGAAGTAAACGGCAAGAAAATCCAATTACCACTCATTCAACCGTTACCATTATCACCATTACCACTTACTCAATTACCTCTTATTTGAATATAAAGTTCTCTTCTGATGATCCCGTAAGGACAAAACAAACTGTTAAGGGTTTCTGAACTTGATTGCAAATACAGTCAAAATTCCAAGTACCACTCATATTTTTGCAAAAATGGATGAACACGAATCCTTATTGGTGCGACATGTACGATGGGCATAAAAACAGAGCTAAATTAAAAAATGAATCAAAAGAGTTCACAAAGACCCTACTTTTAGTGAGTATCATCACTTGAGGTAATAGAAATATAAAATGATTTGAAGAACTTAGGAAATGTAAAAGAAGAAGCAGATCAGGAAATTATAGATTATAGAAAATAAGCATGATCAAGTCGAAATGTTATACCAAATAAGTTTGGCTGACGTCACCCTTACCTCACAAAATATTACCAATTGTGCGCAAAGAGTTCCGTTTAGTTTTGCAACCTATAACCGACTAAAAACATCTATTTTGTAAAGGTGAAGGAGTTCGTTTCGACTGCCCAACCGAGGTCAAAAATAGCAGGCCAAGAGATGGAGCCTATTCAAGTACGAAGAAATAAATTCCAATTGTACTTGGTGTAAAATCGTGAACGTATCTCTCATTTGTTTTAACCAAAAATTCACTATGATTGGCGAGCCAACTTCAGCTATTTTCCGCCTAACCAGGAGCACAACCAGAATTTTACTAGTTAGTCGAGCTACGTGAAGGGCTTGACCGGCTAGTTGGTCAAGCGGTAACACAAACATCTCTAGAACGGGAGTTCTGAGGTTCAAGTTTAGGGCCGGTCAAATCGGACACAGTGTTGCTGATGAATCGCCACCGCTGCGACATTTTTTTAAAAGGAGCTGTGCTGCCCACGCGCAATGGCACGGAGACAGGCCCAGCAAACTCATCACAATACAGCGAGTAAAATGACAGATTAGATTTAATTTCGGGAAGAACTTGAACCGATAGTTTAAATATGTCTCATTTGAGCGGCGTGGAGATTCGGAAAACAAGCCACCAGACGTAGGAAAATTTTTGTAACTTTTCGGAAAAATAACAGCCGTTTTAAGACCTTTCAAATCATATTTTGCGTCTTTTTAGAGCCATTTGATAAAATTGCTAAGAATTGGAAGCCAGCCAAGGAATTAAATTGCATAGCCTCTTTAACCGCTTCTTTACTTAAAGGTCAAGCCCCAAACATGTTTACACGCTGGCAGTTTGAGTTAAGTCTTTTAAGTGACTTTGCTAAAATGGGGCTAAAGCCCGTTAAGCCCCACCTGTTTTAAAGTTAAATAAAGTTTGTTGAAATAAACAAAGGATACGCTTATTTACTAACAGTTGGATGTCAAATATAGAGTAGATTACGATATTTTGCCTGGCAAATTTTGAAATTCACTTTACTTACTTAAGACATTTAAAATACTTAAAAATTTGTTTTCTGATAGTTAAGTGTTATGACAGTTATGAAAGTTTTGTTCGGCTCGCTATATTTGCCTATGCGTGTAACGGCTTGGCAGGACTCTGGACCCATATTCGCCACATTGATCATAGATAATACAGCTTTTTTTCGAAAAGTTGTCACAGCGGGCATTAATCATAATAGCTTTTTTTCGAAAAGTTTTTTGAAAAGCCATTGGCAACTCTGTAATTAATCAATTTTCAAAGCTTAGAAATTAAAATTTTTCCGTTAAAATACGTTTTATAAACTTGGTTGCTTTTCGCCAGATTATAGTGCAGGTGGCTTAACAATGTTGTATCCAAATTGCCCCTATTTTTCTAATTTCCGGTCAATTAAATTTACGCAATGCAAACGATACAATGATTCATATCTTCCGTTTTTACTGAAGTTTTCAATTTTTTTCCCTCATGATCGCCTGCTAAATTTCGACGAAAAAGTAGCAGTTGCCCAGTTGTCGACGAAAAAATTTTTGTAGGCTAAATTTGTGAGCATATAGTGCAGTTGTATTGCTAAAGGCTGATTACACAAAATGCAATGATTTGATCAAAGCTAACAGAAAATTGGGGGCAACGTTCTCAATGCTTAGAAATATATTTGATTTCTTTTTTGTAAAAATTATCTTAAGAGAGTTTTTGCTGAAGTTTTTGATTGGAAAAGACTTCTTTTTATTAGCACTAAACAAGCTGAGAGCATTTATTTGGAACATTTTTGTTGCAATATCGTGTTTCTTTTTGTTTAAAAAGAATAAGAAATCATAGCAATTACGAGTGATATTTTCAGAATGACTATCCTGGATTTATTTTGCTTGCAAAAATTCATATTTTGTCAATATTTCTTATACAGTGAATTCAGATGACGCCCAGGAAGTTAAAAGCAATGACATTTACATACCGCTGGAGAAGCAAATCAAGTTGGAGACACAAAATCGTAAGTTTGACCGGTGCAAAGTTAAAATGATGTAATAAGATTTTATTTAAGCTCATGTCCAAATTAAGTGAAAATTTAATTTATCATATGTAAACATTCACTTCAATAATTTGAAATTAAGCATTCGAGCTTGAGCTTGAGGTTTTTCAAATCAAAATCAAACCTTTCATTATGTTCGCTGTACTACGCCAAAGCGTTTAACGAGTTTCCGGGGCCCATCTCCGCGACATTGCGCCCGGGCAACACAGCTTCTTTCAAAAAGATGTCGCAGCGGTGGCGAGTCATTGGCAAACTTGAGTTCTTTTGGTTTTTTAATGTTTTAAGCTTTAAAGATAAGAAGAAAGAGTATTTTTCTTGCATTAGCTCGCCAGAGTTTTCATGTAAAAATAATTGGTTCAAAAGTGGAATTTAAAATCAAACGCATTCTTGAATTTTAAGCTACTTTTCCAGTAAGTTTCATCATTACAGTATATAAAACTTAGTGAGAAAGATTATCGTCTTGCTATAGTCTACTGCAAAATATTTTCTGAAGCATAAATCGCGATTTTTAAACCCTCAACAGTATATATTTCTATATAAAAGATTACTATTTTACTTTGCTATTTTAATACTAATGAGCTGTTTGTCCAACTTAAAAGTAAACGTATAGTTGCTTTTTATCAGAGTACAGCTGGTATTGTACTATTTGTCGTAATGAGTACAGCTATTTATCATAAGGATATTGTACTCAAATTGCCCCTTATTTCTTAATTTCTGACGAATTTAATTTCCATAATCAAAACACCATAATGCTTCATAGGCCTTTATAATCTTCTTTGTTCAAAAGTGTTTCACTTTTCCTTTATTACATTGGCTTTAACAGCTTCGAAACCTTCTACGTAAGAATATATATATACACGGTACAATATGCTGATAATAGTAGTAGTACATTATGTAGTTTAATTAAATTTATGAGATGGGCTATTGATGATGTCACGAATTATGTCATCAATATTTAGAGTTATACAATATTTGATTTATATCTTACAGAACCAGCTGATTCTCCGCTTAACGATCAAGTTCAAAACGGAAGAAATGTTCACAATTCAGCATATGACTCGTTCTCAAGACGATAACAACAGCGTATATAACCGAAATTTTGCTGAAAGAGAAACTTTGGGTTAAAACGCTGCGGAAAAATAATAAAAACATCAAATTTGGTGGTTAAAGAAAGTTTTGTTTGAATCGTTTTTTAAATTTTTTAATTATTATTGCAACAAAAATGAAAAAAACTCAACACACAAACCAATCAAACGAAAAGTTACTCGTGAACTCAAATAATTATGTTATTATAGGGCTAAAAGTGATTATTGAAGAATCACTGTCTTATAATCATCAACTGCTGAGGCATTTTTTTTTTATTTATAAGAACTGGTAAATTTTGGGTTGAGGCTGGCTGTTCTTTAATTTTTACAAATTTTTTCTCAAACGCTTATGAGAATAAAGTGACAATAATTCATTTTTGGCTGATTGAAAAGCTATCTTTTGTTGTTGATCATGAGTATTGAAATGGTCTTGCTATGATCGCTAACGGGTATTTTGTTACGTATGGTACGGTATAACTAAAATTTTTTTTTTTTTAATTTTGTTATGCTCATAATTACTTTTATCATGCCAAGACTGGCTAAGTGGTTATTGTTATTGTTTCAGTATCACGTTATTTCGTCTCAACGCTGTTCCAAACTTAATTTGCATTTTGCTCAGAATTTGCGTTTGTAAGTTCAATCGTTTAATTATCGCACTTGACCACTTCCGTTGCAACTCACAAATCACCACCTATCGCCGAATTCTGTTAAATTGGTTTGAAGCAAGTTTACGTCATGTTTCACGTCACACCTTTTTCCACATTGAACGAGAGGAGCATTGGTAGTTCTCATTTTTAGTTGACGGCAGTGGAAGAAACACCGCACTTAATTTATCTCGTTTTAGTTGAATTCTGTTGCTGATTTGTTTTGAAGTCTGGAAAGCCTCGTTCATATTTTTGCTTCCTTTTTTTTTGAATTTGTCGTATTTTAATCTGGCTGAAACCAATATATTATACTTTTACCATATCTATGAGCTTGGTGTTAGGTGTTCAGTTCAGAAACGTTAGTGGAAAGGAAGTGAAAAACCGCGAGCTCCTCCGGGGTTACCGTTAAATGTTGCCTGTTGGTAACAGTTATTAATTTGCTTTTAAAGGGGTTGTTTTTAAACGTTCTTAAAAAGTTTTAGCAACAAATGAGCCTTGTGTTTTTATTTAATTGTTATTGTTAAAACAAAAAAGTGTATTGTTATTGACCCTATCAGCGTCTATTTTTGCTGCTTTCTGGTTTTCCGCTTTTTGGTTTTGCGGTTTCCGATATATCTTTTACGTTGTAGCCCAGTGGTTTTCCATATTTTTCAAAAAGTTTACCAGACGGCTCCCAAGCAACTTTTTAAATGTCTCACGGTCTCCTAAAAAAATTAACATAAATAAGCACAAAAGAGCAAGTTATTTTTTATTGTATCAATGTAACGGGTTCACTTCCCACTTTATTAAAAGTTCATTTATGTTTGAAGCCGTTTTTGACAACGTTACCTTCCTATTGTGAATCGCAGCTAAACGGTTTCGAGCTTTGGCTCGGTGGCAAGTAGCGCCGAAATTGCAGATTCATACTCTTATGGTGTTGGAAATGGAATTAGTACTTTCAAGGCCATCTTCAAAATGTCAGGGTAAGTTTTCACTTCAATCCAAGGTCATTGCAAGACTTCTAACTAATTTAAGCTTCTCGCATTTCCAATTATTCACCAAATCAATAAACTCTTCTTGAAGTGAATTATCTCGTGAAGGCAGATCTCCAACTCTCGTTCCAAAAGGCTTGTTTACAAAATGAAAATACTTTGGAAAATCTTCCAAGTCTGGGAAGAACTGCCGAATTTTTTCACTAAGAATGGAAATGCGTCGTTTCATGAGCTTGAGAACACCTTCGTTGATGTCAAGTTCATTTTAAGAAAAAAAAGCCTGGAGATGCGGAAAGGGAGCAAAGTTTTTGTTTTGCAATTTGGAACTACCATAGCTCCACATACTTTTGGATTTATTATTTACTAATTCATTGATTCTGCAAACTTATTCAAGGAGAATAAACAATTTATTAGATTGAAACCACACATTACAGAAATTTTCTCTGAAACCAATTCTGTTGCCGCCACCCATCCAGATCCGGCGCCACGGCGGGGCATTCCAGGTCTGTGCTCCCCTAAATGACTGCTTGTGCCCCTTCAAACGAAAATTGTGCCCCCACAAACGAGGACTGTGCCCCGAAGAAATTAGCAGGCTCGGGGCTATTGAAGTGCAAATCGAGGCCTAAGATGGTTTAAAAATAAAAACCTGGTGATGGGTGCTGGCCCGGCGCCAGGATAACGTGCCTGGGGGAGCACGAGAAGTTTATTTATGTGAATTCTGTTCAAAATTTTTCCATAAATTTCCATTAAAAAATATTTTGGGGGGGCACGTTCAAAATTCTGAAAAAAAAGGGCTTCTGTTCAAAAATTTCCACAAATAAAAAAGGCATTCAGTTCAAAAATTTCCACAAATTCTGGTTGTCGTCTCAAAATTCTTGCGATTTTTTCCGAATCTTTAAGAAAAAAAAAAGGTCTTCAATTTAAAGATTTCCACAAATTCTGGTTGTGGACTCAAGATTTTTGCGATTGTTTACTAATTCTTAAGTGATGACCAAAAAAAAAAGTCTCCGTCCCAAAAGTTGTATGAAATCCGGCGTGGGTCCACAAAAATTACGAAAATACGTGTGGAAAACACCAATTCGAGAGTCGTATACTGTTTTGCTATCACAGCTTTAGCAATCGACTAAACTTTTACACAACGCAACTTTTTACTAAGCAAGATTGAAATAGTGTCAATGTATTTTTCAATAAAAATTTAAAAGCAGTTGAGGCCGAAAATTCGTGAAAATTTAAGAACAGCAAATTTTAATCCAAAATTTACTGGTTATTAAAAAAAGTTTAATTGACATGTAAATGTGTGCAGTTTCCTAAGTTTTTGTCCTGCAGCGATTTGCTACTTTAATCACAAGATTGACTGATTGATATTTTTTTCTGAATGCTGTTAACGAAAAGTGAAGAAGCTACGTTATCTGCTTCAAACTAACGTGAGTTGCGAATAACAAAACTTTTTTTGATCAAAATTTGGATCTCAATAAGGCTAAAACAGTTTAGGTCAAAACAAAGTAAAAATTTAGCGAAAATAAAGTCAAAGCTAAATTTTTATAGGTCAAAATAAAAATAACCCTAGCTATTACACATTCTCCTTCACACGCAGACTTCACACTAAAAGAACCATTGCTTACATGACATTATAGATCTTCATCTTGTTGTATTATCATAGATGTGTATAAAGCCTGTAAGGTTTCGTAGCTAGTTGTGTTTGTTACGTTTGCTTTGAAAAAATACGTTGTCTGAAAATCTTGTTTTATACAATTTTTTTTCCTTCAGGAGCTTCGTTTTGATTTTTTTGGAATGTGCTTCGCGGTTTTTGAAAATTATTTTGCGGACCCCAATAGGACCGCCAATCTCAGTTTAAGAACCACTATTGTAGCCTTTTCAAATGAACCAGTAAGCTTTATCGCAAATAGGCTTAGATACGAAAAGTTAAAGCCAGAACAACAGCAAATATTTTGCTTTAACCCGATCGAGAATCAAACTCAGTTCATAAATTTTCAAAACAAATACTATAAAGCAGTGATTTCAAAACAGTTTTATACGCGTACCATTTTGAGCTTTTACACTGTGTTTGTGTACCGCCTACGTGACATCTGACTAGAATATTTTAAACTAAAGAATAAAGCACTCGAAAGATCATGTTGGTCGTTTATTAGTCTACAGCTCCTTACATTAAGCACACGAGAGAAAAAAAGCACTCGTAAACTCACACACAAATAATACCAACAAAGTTGATCACATCTATACACAGCAGTTTTAGAAGTATTAAATCAAGTATCCAGGTAGCCTACAGCAGTCTAGATTAGACAATCATTACTTGTTCTTTATCCCAATACCAACACAGATCTTTAGATTTGCCCGGCTCTGCATTAAATTTCATCATCAGTAGTGCACGGTGCTCAAGATTACAGCGATTTTTATTTTAGAACTTCTTGAGTTGCAAAAATTTATGATAATACACACAAAAAAACGAGTTTACGTGGAAGAGCAATATCTAAATCAAATGCAAAAGATTAAGGAAGATTGCGGGTTCTCCAATTAACTATCCTTTGCAGCAAAAAAGCGGTTTGGTAATTTTTTTGTAAAAGCTTTGATAGTTTTTAAAAGTGATATTTTCGAAGGAATTTCATTCCATATCTTGACTTCGATAAATTTAATACTACGCTTAATGGCTAAGGATGATTTCCTTCTTGGTAGGAACGATTTTTGGTTTTTTGATGACCTTGTATTATAAGAATGGGTTTTGTTGACATTATCATACGTAGAAGCAGATTGACTCAGCAGAGCATTATTGTGAAAGCGAAACACGAATTTAGCCACTTTAAGCTTATAAAGTTTATTTAGCTGTAATATTTCGCAGTTTTTGTAAAGCTTGATTTTGGTTAAGTTTGATCTTCGAGGATAAAAGGTTATTGAATGCAAAGTTTTGTTTTGTATTGGGATAATTGACTGAGGTTCTTCTTTGGTGTTCCTCTCCATGTTAGTATGCCAAAGGTAAATTTAGATTGGATCAAGCTATAATACAAAATTTTTAAACAAAACATACCTACATAATTTTAAATTTTAAATAGCACACCAACTGTTTTTGATAAAGCAGAGCTTAATTTGGCTACATGAGCTTTCTAGTTTAATCCTTCATCTATCCACAGTCCCAAGTACTGGTATATCTTGGTCCTTTTTAGCTTCTCATTATCTACATAAAGCCTAATAGAATCTGAATTTTTTGCTATTTGAGAAACAACCATAAATTTAGTGTTTCGTGTATTTATGGACAACTTGTTTGCAATAAGCCAATTATTTGAGCAATTTAACTCTCTGTTGATGACTTTTTGGTGTTTAATCATACATTTATTGGCGGTATATTGGGATGGAGTGAAAAAATTAAAATTTACAAAAACTTTCGTAATAGTGAAAAAAATATGTAGTGATATAATATAGTCTTGCATACAAAATTTGAAGAAAAAATATTGACGTTTTAGGTTGCCACAATGCACTTGAAAATTTCCACTTTTTACCAGTTAGCTTGCTGCATTCTTCAGGGCTGCCACTCATTCATTTGATGGCAAACACGGTTTTATTTATGATTTGATGGCAAACAGGGCAAAAAATTTTGATTTTTTATGAAAATATACACTGTTTTTTTATGAAATTTACGAAAGTTTTTATGAAATTTTACAAAGTTTTATGACACTCATTGTCAGTCAAAAGCAAAATACAGAGACGTGCAAAATTGACATTATATAACTACAAAACAATAAATCGACGTATATTGTTTATTACTTCATTGGATATTAAACTTATATTGAGATTATAGTGATTGCTCCATACACGACCCACCGTAGGCGTAGCCAGGTGGGGGGGGGCTAGGGGGCCCGGGCCCCCTCCAATTGAAATACCACCAATGATAAAAAATTATGACAACATAGCCTAGCGATGTCTGGTTGCAGTTTTTTGTCTATAATTGCACACATAATAGTAATTAACAACGATATTAATGACGACGAGGGGACCCGGGGCCCTAACAAACAACCAGGGGGCCCAGATCCCCTATCTTACAACCAGGGGGCCCCGGGGCCCATGATTGACAATCAGGGAGCCCCGGGACCTATAACTGACAATCAGGGAGCTCAGGATCCCATAACTGACAAGCAGGGAGCCTCAGGGCCCCTACCTAACAACCAGGAGACCCCGGGGCCCCAAACTGACACCTTGGGGGCCCTGAGCCCCTAACTAACGACCGGGGGCCCCGGGGCTCCTAACCGCCAACCAGGGTTCCTGGGCCCCTAACTGACAAACAGGAGGCCCTAACTGACAACCAGGGTTCCGGGGCCCCTAACTGACAACCAGGGGGACCAGGGGACCCTATCTAACAACTAGGGGGCCCCTAACCGACAACCAGGGGGCCCAGGGATCTCTAACTGACAACCAGAGGCCCCAGGGCTCCTAATTAACAACCAGGGGCCCCAGGTTCCCTAACTGACAACCAAGGGTCTCGGGCCAGGGGCTTCTTATTTCAAATTTTTAACATTTTACATACAAAACCTGAGAAAAATCTAACAGTTTTGTCCCAAAAGTTGCAACCCCAGGCCCTCGTTTAACGTTATTATGAACTTAATGCTATAGCACAGGTGGTAATACAAATCCTCCCAATTAAAATACTACCAGTGACAAAAATAATGAAAGCATAGCTAATATGTTGTCTTTGTCCGGAATTGCAGTTTCTTTAGTTTAGGATTTACGCGTACAAAAGTAAGTACTGGTAATGACGACCTCGTGTCCACGTCAATGTACTGTCATGAAATTCTTGGAGGCTTCAAAAAACTGTCAAGTGATTTGACTCGAGTCCACCATGCACGTTTTGGAAAAAAAGTTATTTTAGTTTTGCTTTAAATGCTCCTTTTTTTTATGAGAGAACGTAAGGGCGCGATCTTATCTCAAAATCATAGGCGTAGTCAGGGGAGATGGCCCAGAGGGCCCGGGCCCCCACAATTGAAATGCCACCAATGACAAAAATTTGACAAAAAGCCTTGTTTCTTCATTTTCAATTTCTTTTACCATCTTAGCGTACAACAGTAATTAACAATAAATAATATTGACGACTAGGGGACCCGGCGCACCCCCTTAATATAATTTTTTCCAACCAATTTAAACGTATAACCAGGGTGAAATGAAGAGTTTTCGTCCTAAAAGTTGCTACCGCAGGCCCTCATCTAAACTTTTTATGAACGTAATACAATAACCAGCGCCGTATTTGCCATACGGCACAGTGCCAAGGCTCTGCGCTCTGATAGTAGGACTTTTTTTAGTCTTCATTACAAAAATCTTCTAAATGCCAGGGGCCCCGTGCAATATACATTTGGCCCAGGAATAACATGCTTAGTAAGCGTAACCATCTGTCGTACCATTTTTCCATAACGATTCACCTCCATCTTGCCAGTTTTTACGCACAAAATACTTAAAAAAAAAAGCTAGAGAAAATGCTCATTGAACAAATTATTGAATTTCAATTGAGGGGACCTGGGCCCTTGGTCTACATGTAATTCTATAACTGGTTATCTTCATGACAAAACAAAAATCTCTTAAGGAAAAACTTCGAGTGGAATATTACTTACTGCTAAAATATTGCAGGAGGCAATATGTCTTACTTCCCCCTCATAAACCAAATCACTTGCAATTAAAATTTTACACCATAATGCAAGATTTTGAACGTGCTTTGGACATTAATTGAAAGTAAAAGAATTGAACAGCTAAATTTTTTCGATTGGCTTTCAAACTTTAAAAATCTAATTCTTTCAAATACCTGTGAACACGTGCGAAATGTGATCCAAAGGGATTAAAATGGATTTTTTTTCTAAAAACTTACAAAAATCGCCCAGCGGCTGGGGGCTTTGCCTCCAGACCCCCTAGCCACCGGCGGCTGGGGGCTCCGCCCCCAGACCCCCGTCTGTGATACGTTTGAGTACACTAGTTTACTCAAAGCGTCTCCTAAGTTAGACATTTGTACTTTCTAACAACTAGTTTTTGCTCTCTCCATTTACCAAAATCCTGGTTAAGTGCCAACATGTGACCGCTTCAGATCTTCCATTCTACGATATCTTTGCCCCACAAAAAGTTCCGTATCGACCTCATATGAAGGAGATTTACCAAAAACCTTAGATTTTACATAAAGTAATAGACCTACCGGACCGAATAGTATTTCGGGCAGAGAGATGGAGAAATGATACACGAAAGGCTTTGTCAGAAAATTTGAGTATACTTTTTATGATGTTTGCTAAACAGCCGAAAACAAATCATAAATATCCATTGGAATTTATCAATCCGTGGTTGATATCAGGTTTTCAAAAAGTAGGTTACTCAATAACGAGGTAGATTAGATGCTACTGCAGATTATCACAGTACTGAAACATTAAACTTAAGATCCTCGACGCTGACAGGTCGTGCATTTCACCCGAAAATGCGATTATCAGTGGCATCTTGTTGCAATAACATAACATTAGTTGCAATATTTTTGATGTAGGAAAACGGAAAAGAAATAGAATGCCGCAATTTTCCGCGAAGGCAAGATGAAGAGCAAGAAAAAAGATTTTCATCTTTAGAAAATTGCAATTTTTTCGTAGTTTAAAATGAAGATTTCCCCAAAAAAGGTTTTTGCATGAGGGAAAACTACAGAGAAATATCAAACATTTATCAGGACATTTTTGTATCAAGAATCTAGGGAAAAATGGACAATCACGCGGTTTTAAGGGACCAGGCCTCAAAAGCGAGATTTTCCTGGTAAAAACGGGTCGTATAGCGATCCTACGTTAGACGGATCCTATAGCGATCCGATACAAGAGACTTTAAGATATCTTTCAATGCAGCCAAAAAAATAAGACCAACGTAAGAATGATTGGTTGAAACGAGCTCAAAATATTTTAAAAAAATGGAAAGTTTAACTTGATTTATATCTAATTTTACTAATAAAAATTTCGAATAGTAATTCAACGGTCGGAAGCAATGCTAACATTACAAGCCAGTATTTCCGCGTAACTCTACTCCAACTATTGCATTTGCCTGTAATGTGGAAAGCTGCTGTGTCACTAAAGCTTTCTAGTTTAATGTCTTTAAAGTCAGTTCTATATTGTTAATTTAAATCGCAAAAGTAAAAATTTTTGAGCTTGATAAAATGAGATTTTCACGGGAGAGCTGTCGGTCATTCGTTTTGTGTGACATCGCTTACTGTATAATTTACTTTAGAATAATTATGTTACAACAAAAATAAAAGAATAAAAAAAAAGGTACAACATTATGATTTTATTTTGAAGCCACAGTTCTGCTGTACAATGAATGTTATTTGGGAATCCTTAACTTAAGCCTACATTGCAATATTGGAATTTTTGTAAAATAAAAAGAATAAAAGATTCATTTTGGAGAAACTGCGAATTTGCTAACTTTTATAAAAGCAAAATAAACTTAAAACTAAAAGTAAAATTCATGATTTTAAACGTTTCGGATTATGTCTAGTCCATTTTCAGAAAGCAATTTTTTCAATACAGTAATAAACAAAACTTAATCGAAAAAAAATTACTCAGTTTTAAGACCGTATTGTTTTCAACAAAAACAGAAAGCTTTAGTATTGCTCTGCAAGGAAATTTATAAACCGATAGTGGGTTGTTTGTTTTCTTACAAAAAGCGTTATTTCAAGAAATACACGCAAATACTTAAAGTTTGACATCTTTTAACTAACTCATAGCATGACTGCAAAACGATGACCAATCACAATAACACGCGTAAGGGTAAATACTGAAGAGGAGGAATTCAACAGTTAGTGCGGCAACAACGAAACTACTACGCAAGAAATTGTACTGTATATAAGGCATGCGTCTTTTTGAAGGATATGACGTAGCTATCTTATGACAAAATTTGTGATTTTTGAAAGCATGCTCTACTGTTTGCAAGTTAGAAAAAGCATTGCATAAGTCGTTTGTGAGAATTTTAAAAGCAATAATATAAAAAAAGAAAACAATTTTACCTTGCAGAACATCAGCTTGTGCCGTACAAATACAAATAAAAATTAGTTACAATACATACGATCGATCTCGCTGAAGTAAAAGTGATATCAAGCTTGTTGGAAAGTTTACAGTGTTGTAGGTGAGACAAATATTTGGAGGAAGTTTACCAGCAATTCAAATTCGATTTACGAGTAGTCTCATACTTTTCTGGCATAAAAATGTTTAGTTAATTCACGCTTTTCTGATTCTATCGAGCAATGGCATGCTGATTGCTGAACCAGGTTGTCGGCCAACACTGGACGTGAAATAGTGAGCGTTCGAATGTATCCTTACATTCCTTAGTTTATTTTAACCAACTGGCAGCTTGTTACGCTGCTGATATACGGTTGTATACGCCTGAAGTATCAAATTTTTGCTTGAATTAAAGATACGCTCGTACGCCAACATTTCTACGCCCAATCTAGACCGAGCCTAAAGCAATGTAAAACAAACTGGAAACTTATCTCCTCAGCAACTTTAGTGTGAAGAAAAAATTACTAAGGTAATTCTTTTGTGGTCGTTGAGCAGCGGGCCGCAGGTTTGTGGCAATAAGTGGGCGGCAAAATACTGAAATAACCAAATTACACAGCAAAAATATTCTAATCAATTGTTTGGAAAGTAGCTTTTTTTTTGACGAGTAAAAAATTCTTAGACATGTCTAATAACTCACCCTATGAGTACATTACATTGAAGCAACATATTGCTTCGTCTTCAACTGCTGAAAAGTGATTTTTGCTATTTTGAAAAAAATTATTAAATCTAGTTGTTTTTTTTTGCTAGGTGATAGCACAAGTACTCGAAAGTTTTAATTTAGTCGTTCTTTTCTTTTGGTCACTATTTCGTGTTGTTGAGAAGTAAAGTTTTAATTGAGTTTAATTGTTCTTAAATTTGAGAAATTTAACTTTTTTTTTGTTTAATTTTTTCTTCAAGTCGTTGAAAACGATTTCAGGCAGTTTCTAATGCCTAAAAAAATTTTTTTATGTTGAATGACACGTGCGGTACTGTAAAATAATACCGGTCTTTATCATTCAAAGAAGTAACGTAATACAGCCTAGATCTAGACCATTTTAACACTAAAAGCATAGTTTTACAAATATTTTTATGAGAGGACTGATGGTATTCTTAATTTGTTCTTAAACTGTGTAAAGTTTATCAAAATTGTACCTCGTCTTTTCATAAAAATAATTTTGGAAAGAAAAAGACAACATAAAAAAATTTCTACTAAAGGTAACTCTGAGGCTTTTGTATTTTATTTAATGCAACACTTAACAGTAAAAAAAATTAATGCGGGTTTTAATTGGTTTGCCATAGGATATTGCGAATTATACTGATATGACAAGAACTAATTGTGGCAAATCTTTTGCAACGTATTTTACGGCATTTATGTTTCAAAATCTGCTTACCAGCAAAGTAGCACAATTAACTGATGCTGCAAATAATTGGACTAATTGAGAGGTATGCGACCCGTCTTGGCCGTGAAGAGCTGCATTGCCTTGTTAGAAAAAAGCCCGCTTTGGGTGTTTTCTTGAATATTGTCGGTGCCTTCGATAATGTCACCTTCAATGGCTTTAATGCGGCTCTGCGAGGGCTGGGCATGTCTAAGATTCTCACCTCATGGATAGAGAACTTGTTAAGACATCGCACTGTCCAAGTAAAATTTTGTGGTGATAAAGTTAAAAGGGAAGTGGTGAAGGGAAACCCACAATGTGGCATTCTGTCCCCTTTTCTGTGAAACCGTGTATTAAAGAGCCATTTGCTAGAGTTACTGTTTACTTCCCAAGGAAACAAAGCTGTTAGGTATTACTCTTGACAGCAAGTTAACTTGGAAACCACATATTACCCGAATTACCCGCAAAGCAACTACAGCATTAATGCAATGTAGACAAATGGTGGTGAAAACGTGGGGAATAAAACCATCTATTATGAAATTCATTTACACAGCTATGCTACGTCCAATCATGTTGTATGCATGTGCGTCCTGGGCTGGCGGTCTCAACAAAAAGTATCTAGTGAGGAAACTCACAAAGGTGCAGAGACTTGCTTGCCTAATAATTTTATCAGCTTTTCCTGGCACCTCTACCGGTGCTTTGGAAATATTGCTCAAGATAACTCCTGCTGAAGAATTCTTATTGGCTGAGGCAGTGCGAGGGTCATACAGAATTATTGTAAGTGGACTCTGGCATGTCAACCCAGTTGGTTCGTTTGGGAAAACGAAAAGCAATGTTGATGTTTGCAATGAGGCTAAAAGATTCTTACCTCTGCTGCAAATGCCAACGGACCGAATAAAGAAAACTAAAGTATTTGAGAGAAATTTCGAATGTCAAATTGAAGCATGTTTTGGCAAAAGTTGATGAGTGACATTTTTCAAAAAATGAGTTTTTTGTATTTTTCAATTTGTTTACTAAAAATGTTTTTCCTGAGAAAAAACTTATGTTTATTTTCAATTACTTTTCGGTAATATATAGCTTAGTGCGTTACACTTGACAACAGAGCCAACGAAAGTTTAAAACTTTTAACGGCGAAATGCAGCTTATCAACTTTTGCCAAAACGTGCTTCAATTATGGATGCAAAGAATGCTATCGGATATAAAAGCATTCAGAACAAATCAGAACACTATCAAGGTTTGCATTGATGGCTCGAAACTAGATGGGAGAGTAGGTGCTGGTTTTTATACAGAATACCCAAACAACTCCCCAAAACAAGCATTTTTTCACCTTAGAATACTCAGCACTATGTTCCAGACAGAGGTTTTAGCTATTTCAGAAGTGGCAAAAAACCTGCTTTTGGAAATAATGCACAATCAAAGTATAGTTGTGCTGGTGGATTGTCAGGCAGCTATCAAATCACTCATAAAGTGCTCAACTGCATTATAAACATAAATCATTTGGGTAAAGAAACCATGTACGTTAGTATTGCATGGATTCCTGGTCATGCAAGGTACATGGTAGCAAAGTGGCTGACTATCTAGCCAAATCAGGATCTAAATGAAAAATGATTGTCCTGAACCTTTGTTTACAGTCCCTCTGCCCGTTGTGTTAGCACGGGTTGCAATTAATTCTAAATAGATTTCGTTCTTTAGAATTTTCCACAAAATTTGATGGGGTCTATCTGAAGATTTCATCGTCAATTTCAGTGCTTTATCTTTATGTACTTTAAATCATTTCACACACGGAAGACACTACGAGTGCGACGCAAGCACGTTCGAGTAGGCGGGCGCGCCGATTACGTCGAAAGCTGGGCGTGAGATCCGCCGGAACGGTCGGCAAACAATGCTTGTTAATGTCTTTGTATCGATTCCAATAGATCGATAAAATATTCTTTTTGGTTTGGGTTGGGCTAGTTTTCATCAATCGCCTGCTAATAGCTTTGTTTCTTAATTAAGTTATTATGTTTGTGTTACTTATGCCGCTCTCACACTTTGGCGAATTTGGCTGCGACTCCACTGCGAATCAATTCGCAGTGCAGTCTCAGCGCAGTCTCCGTAGAGTCTTCGTGGAGTCTCCGTAGAGTCGCAGAGCATGGCGAATCCTCTGCGAATGTGTTGCGAATTGACTTCTTCTAGTGTTGAAAAAAAATTACTTGCATGATAAGAAAGCAGGTAAAATTAGAAAAAAAAATTATTTAAAAGATTAATTAAGCTTGTTACTTCTGATGAAGATGTGAATTTTAGTGACAGCTTTAATTTAGCAGCAAACAAAAGTACTAACATAGTCTGAAAAAACAAAATCGAAAAAAAATGACTAAAACCGGTTAGTCTTCTCGACGTGTTTATGATGTATTGAGGCATACCTGAACGGTAACGCGGCATTTTTTCAATGGTACCGTTGGTTTATTACCGCAATACTTTACCATTTAAAGGCGCTACTGATTCTTTATAGAAATGCAAAAACTTTATTGAAACCAATGTGAAAAATAAACGTTTTAAATTTGCAATATAATTTATGGGTAAATTTCTACATCTACGCTCGTGAAAATCCAGTAAAATATTTCAAAATTTTCTTGGAGCAAATTTTTGAACTAAATGTAAACCAATTAAATTGTTCCTCTTTTTTAACGTTTATTGTCGTAACTTAATTTCAAAATCACAAAAGCTATAAAGTGATGAATAACCTTCGAATTACGGTAGCTTTATTATTGCATAGCACAGTAGGCGCTGCTAAATATGACTGACTACCTTGGGACCATGCCATTGGTCATAATACCCGAAGCCGAATGGTCATAAAATCCGAAGTCGCCATAACCGCGCCTGAATCGACGCCGTAAGCCACAAAAAGTCCAAATACAGTAGAAATCCGATTATCCGAACTAATTAAAACCAGGCGCGGTTCGAATAAGTGAATTGTTCGGATAATCGAACAACATGCAATTTTATGAAGTTAGATCATATACAGTACATTACAAGGTACAGTACACATACAGTACATTGTTATTTGTTGTACTGTACATTATTAGCAGTGGCAGTATAGTAATCAGAGGTGGAGTCTTCGAGGACACATTTTGAAGTCCTTGACCTTGGCCTCGAGGTCTCAAGTCCTCGAAAATTGGCTTGTCCTCGGCTCGAGGACAACACTAATTTTTGAATTGTTAAAATTTTGTGGAGCGCTGAAAAATTTTTTGGAAAACGTGTGTTCGTGGGGATCGTTGGAAAAATTTTTGTGAAGACCCTTTTTTTTGGAGAGCACTTGCGCTTGTGTCCTTGGTCCTTGGCCATGGCCTCGAGCATTCCTGTCCTTGGCCTCGAGAGTGTCTGTCCTCGGAAAGGTTTTCCTTGGCCTCGGATTATTTTGGTGTCCTTGGCCTTGGCCTCGAGCCTTGTGTCCTCGACTCCACCTCTGATAGTAATCACTCATTTTTTTTGTTTTAAATTTGGTTTTTGGACGCATTTTTTCTCTTAACCGCAATTGACGTTCTAATGCTTCTTGTCAGGTTCTAATTTCTTTTGTTAAAGTCGTATTCGGATAATAGGCGTTTCGGATAATAGGCGTTCGGATAATCGGAGTTCTACTGTACCATCAAACTCATCGTTTAACCAAAGTAACAGTGTGACGTTGGCAGTCAAACAAAATATAGTACTGTAACAGTACAAGTGACGGTAAAACTACCCACAGTATTTAACAATATGTACAAGCGGTGGTACAGCATAACAAAGTAAATAACAGTTCTAGTAACGTTTAATCAAAGCAACATATCGGTACAGAGCGCACACACTACAGCGCACATGAGGCATGCATGCGTACAGAAAACACGCATGTTGAAAAGGCGAAGTTATAAGTGTGTGGCGGGAAAAAATACTGTACTGTAATAGGAGAGATAGAGAAAATGTTGGTCATATTATCTGAAATTTGGTCATATTAAACAGAGAATTTTAAATGGAGAAATTCCGGGCCGTACCAAATTGGTCACAAAAAGCGGCTGGTCATATTATCCGTGATCATAATAAGCGGCGCCTACTGTACTATTATTTTCATTTTTGTTCAAGTCTTCATTATTTCGTATTAGTTCTATGATTGAAGAGGATATATGCTCAGTAAATGGGCACAGTTTTCATTAAACAGATTACCCTCAAAATCAATTTTACTAAAATATGCAACTTTGATGTCGTTTGATACTGCTACTACTTTACTGTACATTTTCTAGCAAGCATAAAACATATCCAGCTTTAGAGCAGAAAAACTGGAATTCAGGAATAGTTTTGCCGATATTAAAATACCCAAAGTTGTCTTAAAACGTTCTATTTGAGAGACGATTCAACTTAGTCATTAATTATCAATTTACCAATAACTAGCAAAAGGATTAGATGTTCTACAAAGTGCAAGTTTAACAAAACAGCAAAATATATCGGATATTAATTAATTGTTGTCCTGGGGCATAAGGCATGATTGCTTTCAAAAACAAGTACAAACCAAGCGGGTAAGCTAATAAATTTATAACTATATTGTAACACTGCTCTTCAACACCATTGCATTTATCGTACTACTTGGCTACTAACAGCTGTAGGCAAACTTAGTGTTTTAATTTAGCTCGAAAATTTTGGGCGTTATATTAAGCAACTTTATGAAAAAACCAAAAACATGGCAAATAAATAAATTAATAATTGGTGCACTGTCAAAATTAATTCAAAATAGTAACAGCATTTCACAAACATACAATTTGACTTTTCAACTGCATCCGGCTAGACTGGCATTTTACGGCTCAGGCACTTTCGAGTAATAAGATAGATTAAACTAGAAGTTCAATCATAGTAGCTGATATTTACGTTGTCAACCGCACCATCCCTGAACTTTGAAAAGAAAACTTGAAAGCAAATTCCAAAATTACTAGAATTACTCTACTAAACGTTTCAAAATCATAGAAAATATTGACTTCGACTATTAAAAACCCAAGATTTTTTGCTATCCAGTTCCGTATTAATATTTTGTTAAAACGTTTTCTGATTTTATTTAGTTTGATCTACCTTATCAATTTTCACCCATAGTTTAATGGTTATATTGGCTTTAGGCAAAGATATTTTAGTTTTAGACCCTACTTTTGCCTAATAGCTGCCATTCAAGAAACTATTTATTTTACCACTACCTTTCCACCACTCATTATTTCGCAAAATAAAATTCGTTTTAAAACAATCAACTACGGCATTTCCGTTATAACTAATATGATTCGCAGCGCAGTCTCCGTGCATACGCCAGAGTCGTACTGCAGTCTGTGTGGGTTCGGAGAGCAGTTTCCATCAATTTGATGGCAAATGCACTGTGAACCCACGCAGACTGCAGTACGATTTCACGGAGACTGCGCTGTGAATTGAAAAGTTTTTGAAGAGATTGAAAAATTTTTGCTCGTTGGTGACTCCACCGCAGATGCGCTGAGACTCACCGCGAATGCGCTGAGACTGCGCGGAGACTCTGAAAACTGAAAAATGTTCAATTCGCAGTGGAGTCGAAGTCAAATTTGCCGAAGTGTGAGAGCAGCATTACGGATATCTTTTTATAAAATTCTATTTTGCAGTATCTTTTTGTTACTGTTTCTTATATTCTTTTTTCGCGTAGCTGCAAAGTAGGGAATATATAGCTTTTTGTTTAATGAATTTGCCTTTTTGATTCTTGAAAGTTACTTAACGTTTAAGGTCTGCAGCAGTTAATAGCATATTTAGGTTTGAATTTATTTTTGTAGAGAAACTTAAAAAAACAATAAAATAAAAATAATGACTAAGATTTGAAACGAGAATCCCAAAAGGATGATTTGTATTGGTATGCTTAAACAGGAAGCAGAGAGCCTACGTATAGGCACAAAAGGAGGGTTAAAATTTAGTGACTATATTGTTAGAGTTTAATTCAAGCGTAGTATTGTTGGCAAAAACCAAAATTGTTTAATTTTCAAACATTTTAAGCTTATCTTTACTGCAATAATGAATAAACATTGAAGATTTTTTTACTGCAAAACGATTGTGTCAAGTTGAATAGTAACTAACTAGATTCAATTTATCGATCATCTGCCAAAAATATAATCAAATTGAATAAAAAATTGATTTCGGCTTAAAAAAGTTAATAAATGTTATAAGTTTGGATCTGAAAAATGATTGTCAGCAATTGCTAGAGTAATCTCATTGTCAAGAAGAGATTTTCCAAAATTCTTTAGATTTAACATATAAAGTAACAGACCTATCAGACTTACCAATAATTCAGCTAGAGTAATCGAGAAATGATACAAGAAACGATTTGTCAGAAAAATTAGGTCTACAGTACTTTTTACGATATTTCAGAATCAAATGTAAAACATACCATAAATATCCGTTGGAATTATTAACCCGTGGTTGATATCAGGTTTTCAAAAAGTAGGTTACTCAATAACATTGTGTTAGGGGGGTGCTACTGCAGATTACCACAGTACTGAAACATTAAATTTAAAATCCTTGACGCCAACGGGCTGGGCCTTTCACCCGAGAATGGGATCATCAGTGGCATCTTATTGCTATAACATAGTATTAGTTGCCATATTTTTGATGCAGAAAAATGGAAAGAGTTAGAATACCGCAATTTTCCACGAAAGAAAGATGAAGACCGAGTGAAAAGGTTTTTATCTCCGGAAAACTGCATTTTTCCGGTAGTTTTAAATAAACACCCCCAAAACAAATTTTTGCCTGAGGGAATCCTCCCATAAAATATTTAACATTATCAGGACATTTTTGTATCAAGAATCCCGAGAGAAAGCGGTCAGCCAAACGGCATTACGAGAACAGGCCTCAAAAACGAGGCTGTACTAGCGAAAACGGGACGTATAGCAACCCATACGTAAAATAAGTCACTTTAAAATTCTTTCAAGGCAGCGCCACAAACAAGACGAAACCAAAAATGATTGGTTGAAATGAGCTCAAACTATTTTAGAGAAAATGGAAATTTTAACTAGCTATTTTCATAATTTCCTTGTATTTAAAAATTTCGAATAGAAATTCAATATTCGGAAGCAATACCAATATTACAGGTAGTATTTCCGTGTAACTCTACGCCAATTGTTGCATTTGGCTATAATATGGAGTGCTGCTATGTCACTACAGACTTTTTTATTTAAAGTTTTTAAAGCCTGTTCAATATTCTTTATTCAAATTGGAAAAATAAAAAAACGTTTGAGCTTAAAAAAATGTTGCGTTAAACGATGCGTCGTCAGTTAAACCAAACATTTAGAGAAAAGCTTAGAATTTTCAAATGAGATTTTCATGAGATAAATGTCGATTATTATTTATTTTGAGTGCATTGCTTAATATTACTGCACAATTTGCTTTAGAAGTTTACTATAAGAAAAACAGAAAAATACAAAAAAAGAGCACAACATTTTATTGTATTTTAAAGCGACAGCTTTATTGCACAATGTCGTTTTTGGAATTATTAAAACACAAGCCTTTATTTATGATGTTGAAATTTTCATGAAGTAAAAGAATAAAAGCTTTATTTAGGAAAAACTGCAAACTAGGTAATTTTTATCAAAAACAGAATAGACTTAAAATTGAAAGTAAAATTCAGGATTTTAAACGTTTCGTATTATATTTAGTTCAATATCAGTAAGCAATTAGTATACAGTACAGCAATAAACAAAATTTAATTGAAAAAATTTTAATCAGTTTTAAGACTCTACTGTTTTCAACAAAAACCGATAGCTATAGCGTTGCTCTCTAAGAAAATATGCAAATCGATGGTGGGTTAATTGTTTCTTTATAGAAAAACGTTATTTATATCATTATAATTGTTTCTTGATAGAAAAACCATCGAACTGCGCGCAAATACTTAAAGTTTGACACCTTTTAATTAATTCATAGCATGAATGAAAAGCAATGCCTTATTACAATGACACGCTTCTGGGTAGATAGGTACATGCGAAGAAGCATTGCAAAAGTTTATGCGGCAACAACAAATCTACGGCGTGAAGCACTGCATTGCATCATAAATCATCCGTCTTTTTGAACGATATGACGTAGCTACTGTATAGTCAAAATTTGTGATTTTTCTGATGTGTGCTGTGTTGTTTGGAAAAGCTGGAAAAATCATAAGTCAGTTGTAACACTCTTGAAAACGAATAACGTAGAAACAGAAAAATTTATGTGGCAATACACTGTTAAAATTTTTGGGTCCAGCTGACCCAAAAAATCCTGGTCAAAGGCCTTTGACCCAAAATTTTTGGGTCATTGTAAAATTTTTGGTCGCCGTTAATTTTGGGTCAAAAAATTTGGGTCAAAGTAAAATTTTGGGTCAACGTTTTTGGGTCATTGCAGAAATTTGGGTCAACAAAAAATTTTGGGTCAAAAAATTTGGGTCAAAGAAAAATTTTGGGTCAACGTTTTTGGGTCATTGCAGAAATTTGGGTCAGCGAAAAATTTTGGGTCAAAAAATTTGGGTCAAAGTAAAATTTTGGGTCAACGTTTTTGGGTCATTGCAGAAATTTGGGTCAGCGAAAAATTTTGGGTCATTGCAAAAATTTGGGTAAGTGAAAAATTTTGGGTCAAAGAAAAATTTTGGATCAAATTTTTGGGTCATTGCAAAATTTGGGTCAGCGAAAAATTTTGGGTCAAAGTTTTTGGGTCATTGCAGAAATTTGGGTCAGCAAAAAATTTTGGGTCAAAGAAAAATTTTGCGTCAAATTTTTGGGTCATTGCAAAAATTTGGTTAAGCAAAAAGTTTTGGGTCAAAATTTTTGAGTCAGTGCAAAATTTGGGTCAAAAAAAGTTGGTCTAAGAAATAATTTGAGTCAAAGTTTTTGAGTCATTGCAAAAATTTGGGACAGCAAACAATTTTGGGTCAAAGTTTTTTGGTCATTGTATAAATTTGGGTCAGTAAAAAAATTGAATCAAAGAAACACTTTAGGTCATCGCAAAAATTTGGGTCAACAAAAAACTAGGGCCAAAGAAATATTTTCTAAGTATTTAGGTTAATACAAAAATTCGGTACAACAAAAAATTTAGTCAAAGCAAAAAAGTTTGGGTCAAAGACACATTCTAGTCAATGCAAAAATTTGGATCAGCATAAAATTAAGGATCAAAAAATTAAAACACATTACTGAATGAGAAGTGTTTCTACTGTGGAATGAGTTTCTATGTGGAATGTTTCTATGTAATAAGTGTTTTTTGACTAAGGTCTACATCTGCATCCACCCCAATAATTTGACTGTGGTCTGCACGTGAATTACTTGAATTCGGGAAAAAAACCTTTTGAAATTTTGGCGAAGAACTTTTTTTTGGTCTGCACTTAATTTGCTGACGTGAAAAAAATCGTGGTCGAGGTTCATCCCAGCAATGTTGAAAATAGGGCAAAATTGGGGTAAAATCGCAAATTATTCCCCCTCCAATGTTCAACAAGGATCGGGCACCCCTGCAAGTGAGAAATCTACTAAAATTCAAAAATCTACTAAGATTCAAAATTTTGTTCCAGTGAATTTCCTTTATACCAATATCAGCAAGGTTTTTATATTTAGTGCTGTTTTAAAATGGTTTTTGAGGCTATGATAAAGTTTTTGATCGTTTAAATTTGTTGACTAAGTCTATTGGGTTCAAAGAAAATTTAATATTAGAAATATTTAGTGTCAGTTGTATTTGTTAACTAAAGTCTATTGACAATCTTTAAAAAAAATATAAATCAAAAATTTAGGTTCGGTGACATTTATTAAACTGACTTATTTACTAAGGTGTTACTGTTCATCTCGCTGAGTTAAATGCTTGGAATGTAACGCAATCTGCGAAGATAATGCCTTGTGTGCTAATTATCACCCTTTATTGTTTGCAATTTTTAAAGCAAGACGTTCTAATGCGTATAATGCGTAGTGCTGTTCAAAACTTTTGTTGTTTATTTTAATTACTGGACGCGGTTGATAATCGCACCTCAGCAGACAGTTTGCTTTTTACCACGTGATGACCTAGATAGAAACTGGTATAACAATAGTAAACCGACTTGCTGAGTAAACGATTTTAGCAGCGGCAGAAAAGAGAGAAAAAGTGCTGAGCAGTTATTTTGATCAAATTTGGAAAAATTTTGATATGTTATATTAGCATAATTCTTGTTTATGTTAAGTTATTGCAGCTCCTATTTTAGAACTTTTATTAAGCTTTTATAAAAATTTAAAAAATTAAGCGTTGGTCTAGGAGAAAAAGAAATCACAAAAGCTCGAGAATAGCTTCTCAACAACAACGACTGTGAAGCCAACAAAAAGATGTTAAATCAGCGAAAGTTTGACAAAAAAGAGAAATTGGGATTTCGTTCAATTAATGATGCCCGCTGCATTGTAAATTTGTGAGTTAATATTAATCGTAAAACAATTTTTGTCGATAATTAGTGTTCATTCTTCACAAAAATGTTTAACAGATTAGGTTCAATTGCAAACTACACTGTTTGATTTAAAATTAATTGAAGTAAATTGCCAACACCTACACTGTTAAAAAAATTTACTAGTATTTGGTTGGCAGCACTTTTACGCACCTTGATGTAATATTATACGAGTGTTTACTGTTTTTTGCTTTACGTCGCAAACGCGTTTTTTTACTCGTACCTTCGATTTTGGGTTACTAAAATTTTTAAGTTAACCTTTTACTAATTATTGACTGTTAATTTACAAAAATACGGTGCTTTTACGTTTACAGCTAAAAACCGTAATTTTTTAAATACAAAATGATAGTCATTTGATTAGTAATTATTAATTGTTCATCCCATTACAACACCGGTTGGCAGCAGATTTACAGAATGATATTTTGCAGTTTACTATAAAATGGTTGTAGATCAACATCAGTTCAAGTGTACACACAGCATAATATGTTAACCTGAAGTGATGCTCATCCGCAACCATTTCATTGCAAACAAAAGGGATACAATTACAGGATCGAGTTACAATATGCGTAATAACTTATTAGTTACATGTGTGCATGTTATAGAGAACACGCACACGTGTTCTCAAATCAAATCACGACACAAAATTTCGTCCAAAAATGTAATGCAATGCAAACACAATCTAAACCAAGTTAAAGCTGCAGCAGTAACAGCAGTGGTTGACAGAACAGAAAAAGATAGCAACATAAATCATGATAAAAAATCAATTTGTCTATACTACAAGGCAAAGAGGTTGATTTACAGTACCATATATAACTGATCAATACGGTATATGATATGCGAAATAACATAAAATTATTATCTAACAAAATAGAAATGCCTTACCAGTTTTAGAGCAAGGCGATCATATTAAAATTACATTCAAGCCAGCAGCAGCGTAAAGATTTTAACGTGGTTTAAACTAAAAAAATTTAGTCAGAATAGCTATTAATGGGTTATAATCAAGGCAAAATAAAAAAGAAAATCATAAGGACTATGTATGATATTATAACGTAACAGAAACGTGCGCAAGCTAAAAAATACCAAGCAAAAAAAAGCACCTTTATTATAAAGTTGCTTATTCCACTTAGGATATAGTTTCTTAAATCAAAAGGGCTTTTTGGATTTTGGTTTTATACTCCGTATGGCATCTTTTCAAAATCTGGAAAGAGTTTGCCGTGTACTTTGAAAAGATGCCATACGGAGTATAAAACCAAAATCCAAGAAGCACTTTTGATTTAAGAAACTATATCCTAAGCTGAATAAGCAACTTTATGGTGAAGGTGCTTTTTTTTGCTTAGTATTTTCTAGCTTGCGTACGTTTCTATTACGTCATCATAATATCATAGTTGTTACCTTGATTTTCTCTTTGTTTTGCCTCGACTATAACCCATTAATAGTAATTTTAATGTGATTGCCTTGCTCCAAAACTGGAAACGCATTTTTATTTTGTTAGATAATAATTTTATGTATTTCCTCGTATAATATAACTTCTTGATCAGTTATATGTAATTTATGTTTTCTAAATCGTTATATTTTCCTTGCAGATGTTCATATATTATATTGCTTAATTTGTATCCTGATGAGGCTTAATTGAAGTCAAAAACGTTCGATAGGTTGTGAATAAAATGTTAAATCCAGCAAAGATGCTTCTTATTGCTCTAATATATGTTTGCTTTTCATTCATCAACTAGATGAGTCGGTCCTTGCCGGAGCATGATCTCGTTGGCCAATTTAACCACTTTTGGAGGGACCGACCTTCTGGAGCGCTTGGCAGTTTTCTCTTGCTTATTTATTCTGGCAAAGTATCTGCAAAATAATTAAAAATATTAGTTTCCCGTAGTCATGCGTTTTATAGGATTATCAAAGGCCGATGTATAGCAACTTCAGCATGCAGCAAAATGATGTAAAGTCACAAATAACCAGATTCTTTCCGCCTATCAAACATATTTTTTCAACTTAGTTACACCACCAATGATTTTGTAGCTATTGTACAAACTAGGATCATGTTTCTGACCAAGTCGTCTTGGCCTGGAGACAAGAAAGTGATATATTGTCTTTCGAGTCAGGCTGTTGTCACCGTTTCTACCACATATTGGGACCGGGGATAGCTCCAAGCTTGGTGAGGAACGTCAAGCATTGAAGCTTTCAACACCATGCAATTTAAAAGTTGTTCAACATTACTCGACCCAGAATTCAACCCTATAGTTTCAACCGTTTTTGGCAATAGATGCTCTAACCACAATAAGACCAACTGAGCGGTTTATAGATTTTAAGGCGACTTTTACCGATCGTCCGGATTTTTATATGCAACAGCCTGAGGAAAAAATTAGCATGCGCAGGGGTGCAACTCTATGTTGAGCATTGGGGGGGGGGGGATGAATCAGCAAAATTGACAATTTTTTGACATGGGAGGGAATGCAAATTGGCAATTTTGCTGCATGTATTGTAATTTAAAAAGTTTTCCGAAATTTTTCACTCTTACTATTGTAACTTACATTTAGGCAATACTGGAAAGCAACAACGAATATACACTGCAGCCTTTCTGTCACAATGCACAAATCAAAAAACGTGTCCATTATTTGACGTAACAAAGTGCAGCGCTAATCTATTAATTCGTACAAATTGCAATAGTAACAAAAAATGCTTCAAGCTGGTTTGCACTAATTGCTACAGTAGGAGCGATCTTTGAAGAGCTTTTGTGCGGCTTGGGGATGCAAATTCGCAGCGGAGATTCGTATTTTTAGGGGGGATGCTACCGAATTATTGGTGGGATACATCCCCCCATCCCCCTGGATTTGCACCCATGCGCATGCGTATATTTTATAATGCACTACATATAAAAAATATGCATGCAGAAAAAATCCGAACGATCGGTAAAAGCCACTTAAATTCTCCAAATAGTATGCGCCTTGTTGTCAAGATGAACGTATACTATACATTACATAGGTTTCATATTCAGTATTATAAAAGAAACTAGGAATAACTATTATTTTTTGTAACGATATTCGCATCAAAGTTGTATACGGTTTGAATTGTCAAGGCTCGAACAATAATTTGAAGCCCTAACTATAGATCAAAAAACGCTTTTAAGACCTAAGTTAAGTTAGGTCTTATAAGCGTATGCCGTTAATTGCTCCTTTCCTTTAAGTAACTTTTAGTCTGCTTGCTCTGATAACTGTGACTGTGCAAACACCTACACTGTGAGTCTGTGATATCAGTATTCATCAATTCATGATAAATTGTGATACAATAATAGTAATCATTGAGCACAAATAATCGTATTGAACCTTAAATGAAGTCTTCATTTAGCAATGTTGGCAATTTTTTTATTTTTTTTGAAGCACCTATAACAAAAAGCATGAATCAAGCCCAAAATTTGGTCAATTTTAAGCCCAACCCCCCCCCCCCCGAAAGCCGGGCCCGACTTACAACTCTAATTTGCATTGGCAGTTCCAAATTCCATTACAAATGTATCGTTCAATCGAAACTTAATACTCTGACATCAAAACATACACACTGCATGTAAACGAGGTTTAAGTATTTTCGTCAAAACGTTGTAGACTACGAGAAACATTACTTCTATCATTTTAAAGCATACTAAACTAAATCGGCAGCTGTATGCTTTTCGCTGATTTTCCAAAAGCAAAAAACTATGCATAAAAAAATAGAAATTTCACCTTTGAATAAACTCCAACGTTGATTCCAATTGTTTTGGGTACTGCATGTCAAACACGTAATAACAGCAAAAACAATAACACAAAGCTTTCAAGAACGAATCTGCTTTGAATACAACTTCGTTTTCGATGATGATGAAAAACATGGAAGCTTGTACTGGCGATTCGCCTTAAAATCATTAAGAAAAGAAATAAAGCATATTCCATTACGTTGGCATGTTTATTAACAAATTCAGTTTAAGAGCTGTTTCAATGTTTCTCCACTTTCTCAAAAATGATGACAGCATAACAAAATATCTTGATTTACACTTTTTTTTATAAGAACCAGTAAATTTTGGGTCGAGGCTGACAGTTCTTAAATTTGCACTAATTTTCAGCCTCATTTGTTCTTAACTACATAGGCGAATAAAGTGACACAATTTTGTTATTGCTTGGCAAAAAGTTGTCTGATTATTAGATAGTGACTACTGTTAGAAAAATTAACAATGACAATACAGAAAAGGCCAAGGAAGGCCTGCTGATTACTTGCAATTGCGTTTGTGCTAGCTCCCCTTCTTAAATATTTTTTTCATGATAAGCCTGGCATTATTATTATTTTGTACTTAAATTTTAAGGGAAAATGAGCCTCGTGTTCTTATAAAATTATTCGAAAAATACAAAAAAGTGTCCTGTGCATTCGCTTGTACAGATGTAGAGTTAGATGTGAGGCAAAATTTTCAATTCAATTAAATTCATCAATATATTCAGTAACAATTTACCTTTCACAATTATCAAGGGATGCTTTGGCAGCGCTTCTCTTGTTACTATCTGCTGAATGCAATCAAAGCCCTGAAAAAAAAAAAAAAGAATAAGCAATCGCTCTTGCAATTTCCCACTCAATACTCAGGGAACCGAAACAACAAGATGTAATGAAACTGATGACTGTAGTCTTACACTACATTTTATAGCCAGAATCAATAATCCTAATCTAAATGGTACCGGTACTACAAAAACCAAACCTAGAAGCACCAAAGGGCTGCGTCTAATCAACTCGTATGCATTATACCAGGTGTTACCTAAATATCTAATGTATAAGCAAGCTGAAACTGTGTTGGCACAGTATGATTAAAAGCAACCTTTGGAGTCTAATTATCAGAACTAAGGTTGCTCTCTCTCTCTCTTTCTCTCAATTCAGACTGACTTAACAAAAAAATTGAATTAACCATACTGCTCATTTAAAGTTAGATTAGCTGTGAAAAGCACTTATAATGATAGCACTGGGCGTAAAAACCGCGAGTGTACGGGCGTATTTTCTGTTTATTTCAAGCAAAAATTCGATACCCAAGGCAAACCGCCTTAAAAGCGTACAAACTACCAGTTTATTAAACTAATGATACGCTCGTCTGCCCACGATGTTACGTACAGTCGTAGACCGGGTCTAAAGGTTAACGTAATTCTTTCAACATGTTGACTTCATCTGTTCAATTAAATTCAACACAAATAAATGCATGAATGCTAAACGGCTTAAGTGTCAGAAAACTATATACAATAAATTTCAGTGTGAGGTCATTTTCAAACCTGTCTGATTTTGGCTTAAAATATACAATCAAATTTTTCTTTTCTAAAGCTAAAAATAATCTTTCTGCGTGATCTTAAATTTTGTAACTACAACGCTACCACTAATCACTTTCTAAACAAAATTCAACTTACGCTAAAACAACGATAAGAGATCAGCTTTCTCATTAAAATAACAAGTCAATAGCTTTACTATTCCAATCACTTTGGGCCTTTCATTCTGGTACTGCTTCACTTCTTGCTCAATTTCACCAATCATTTTCGCCACACTAATATTTGAAGACTGCTGGAGTGTCCTACAAAAAAACATCCAATAAAAAAAAACATAACTTGTTGTAAGATTTTATTTTGTTTTTCACTAAATGATGCACATTTCAAAACCGAGTTATTTGCAAAAAAAAACAAGCACATATTTCGCTAATGCAAGGGCTTCAGCCCAGAGCTCCATGGGTGATTATTGTGCTCTTGTGGAAATGGAAGAAACCTATTTTAACGCCATTAGAAAGAAATTTCTCTGGTTTTTAGAGCCATGTAAAATAATTGTTAAGATAGTAATATTTTAACTTAATCACCTTCGCCCTTCAGCAAAACCGTACCAACTTGCACGCAGGCTTGGCTAGAACATAAGGCTATTTGACTCCAAACACAGTGGCCTCATGGAACGCTATCATATTCGCTGAACTACTGAATAACTGCAATATCGGGACGATTCAAATAACAATATTTATGGAGCTAATGAAATAACCATAAGCTCCATATAAACTAAAAACACAAAAGACATGAATTGAACAAAACTTACTTAAATACTAGCAACGAGCCATTGGCAACATTTTCGGCAAACTTTTCTTCGACTTCAAAATCATCTAGTAACATTTCCAAATGGTTATAAAAATACTTTTCATCAAATAAAAAAGGCCAGTTGCCTTTAACTTCTCCAATCATGAGTTTCTTCTTGATATCCAATCTTATCGTACTGTATGCTTTTTTCATAAGCTCTTTTATTCTCTGTTCATCTTTTGAAGTCTGAAAGTATGCAGCCTGTAAGTAGCTTTGATCATCATCCTTTAACAAATCACTATCTGCATCCGTGCATGGACTTGGTGATTCTTTCTTTATCCTTCTTCTTATGTTATCGCTTCTGTACATGATTTGGGTGGTCAACGACTCTAGACCAGATCCTATGACTATTCCATCGATTTCGTCCTTAAAAGAGTTGGGATAGCGACTGATAATACGATATGCAATTTTCTCAATGTTTTTTAATTTTGGATAAGCACAAACTTTATGAATAGCATCCACTACAATTCTCACCATTTCCAATCTGTGCCTCTTTTCTGGTTTCTTTTTGTGATCACATGCATTTAACAGGGATTTTGGAAACGAATTCCATGGAATTTCGAAGCGGAAATCCCAATCACTCTGTTCTGCAGGAACAATTCTGCGGTTGCTGGAAGAACCAGAACTGCAAGCTGAAGAGTTGCTGCTGAGGGCCATTAGTGTATCATCACAGGATGTAGATTCTTTTTCAATATTATCTTCAAATACTTCTGGCTGGGCTTCATTTTTCCAATACTGAATGATTTTTCGAGCCTGTATAGGCTTTAATATAGGCAGTAAATCTGCTTCTTTAATTAATTTCAAATGGTTCTCACCAAGAACTCCTAAATCATCTGTAATGAAATCTTTGAGTTTTTGAATCAGCTCTTCGGAAAGTTGTGGTAGAGCAATAGCAATACTCTCCATGCTTTAGAGTAACTATTAAACAAGATTTTGTATCTGAAATATACACAAATTCCATTATCAGCTAAGAAACACATTCACTATTTAGTTAGGTTCTATTATTCAAGCCTGTAGCATTACAATTGCATGACCTCAAACATCAAATTTCAGAGTTATAAATTAAATGCTAAATGTGACTTGATTCAGACCAATTTATTTTGCAGTATGCTATTTGCAGCATGAACAAAAAACTAGTTGAATATCCAAGTGAAGCATTCAATACGTCACTCAGATAAAAAAAAAAACAAAAACAAACGCAGAAACAAAATTTAAACACTCAAGAGTCTGTTTATCACCACATATGCATAGTTTACATACATTTGAAAAAAGCAAAGGGTATGCTTGCTGAGGTCTTCAGGGTTGCCACAGAAACTGCAAAACTAAATTCCAGGACTTTTTAGGTCATTTTCCAGGACTGTTTAAGACTATTTATTCAGGACTTAAAATTTAATTTTCACTATTACTCTTTCGCCTCTTATAACTCACTGGGTAAGTGGCTTCATTATTCTGCCCCGGAGAAGCACAAGAAAACCGTCTAGCTATTTTCTAGGACTTATAAACAACATTCAAGGACTTTCCAGGACAGCCAAAAAATCCAGGCCTTTTCCAGAAAGTGGCAACCCTGGGTCTTAAAAATGACACCTGTACAAGCAGTTATACATGCAACTCTGGGAGTATAATTCATCGAGCTTGTCACTGCAATAATGATTGATAATTCAATTTTTACTTGCCTACACAAGCATTGCAACTTCAATAATTTAACATTAGTAGTTGTATGTCATGCTTAAATTAAAACTGTTGTTTAAAAACTTTAACCTCTGGCAAGTGGTGTATACTTCAGCGCATAAAGTTCACTGGCAATAAGCTGACAGTTTAGCAACAACGTAACCACCAAATTCATCAAACTCATAACCCTATTAGGATTTTTTTGGGCATGATAAGAAACTGTTACAGAGATTGAAGTGAAACGGACAATTTAGTTTTCTGCTATTACCACGAAGTATATTTCTTACATAGTCATATCCTTTAAATTGTTATACAGCCAAAGCAGAGATATCCAAAAATACAAAACTGCAGCAATAAAAAAAGCAAAAGTTAGATTAAGTGAAACAATGTTGTATCCACAACTTAAAGAATCATTTAAAAACAATCACACAGAATAAGATACCAGCGAGCTAGCTTTCAACTAAGAAAACTGCTTTCTACACAGAATGCTTTAAAACCATAACTTCTTCTCTAGTAATGCAATCATAACCATACAAGGGATAATAATCAAGCAAACTATCAATGCATATACATTTCAAACAGTAAGATATGGATTCAAAATAGTTAATCCAATAAATGCCAAGATATGGTAAATACACACCTTTACAAAGTTTCACAACAAACCATACTTTACTGTGGTACAAAAAAACTGCTTTCACTTTTCCTAAATGCAAATCAAATCCATGCTTTTCAATAACAAGAAACTGAGCAACCTTGTACAATGTCCCATGGTACTCTACTTCTTTACAAAACAAGCAGTTGGACTTATTAATATTTTGATCAGTAAGAGCTTGCATCACTTGCTCAGAATAGGTAATGACAGACTCAGCAACTGGTTGCAAGTTTGACTGGAATAATCCAGTCGCATGCAAATATCCCTGAAACATTTGATGAACTTTAGCCAAATGTAAAGCTACATTAACGAAGTTTCCACAGTTACGAATAATCCTTTTGAAGTAAGAATGTTTGCTTTCAAATCTAAGAGTCCAAACATATATAAGTGGTCCAAATTGTAGAATCAACCAAGGATAATGGGTCATGTAATGATGCTTAGGTCTTAGTTGCACACTAGAAAATTCAGTGGATCTTAAATGCAAATATTCATCAATATAATCAGACAAGCATGATATCTGTGTGTTGGTAATTTTTGGAGCACAGACTAGTTCAACAATAGTTCTCAACAAAACCACAGCTCTCCAAACAGGATTTGCACTATCTTTAACCTTATGAAAAACAAACAGTGGGAAAAAACGAGCAAAACACCATATTTGGCTAGCATTACCAGCAATTTTTAACGAATTTTTTTTTTAAATTACACATTTCGAGTTCCGACTCAATTCATCATAACAAAACTGAATCATAGCAGAATTCAAACCATTTTCAGAAAACCAGCCATGCTGTATAAAATACTTAACAAACAACATCATATCATACGATACCACTCCCTCAAATAAATCGTGGGCAATACATGGGGGCAAACCAGGATTGCAAACATGGTAGTACAAAAGGCTATTAAACGGTGAAGAAAATTTTATGCCTTGAACATGAGTCTGGTTGCTATTCTCTCTTGATCTAACACAGGCATTATACATATCAACTGTTCTTAAAGGCCTTGAAGTTCGACTGTTCGTAGAGAAGTCGCTTTTTCGTGCCACACAATATCTGCAATTATAATCACCAGTGCTAAAGTTGGTTATATAACCACCAAGCCAATTACTTCCTAAATTATCACCAATAATAGCACATACACTGCCGCAAATGTTTTGACATCCATTAATAGCAACACCTTCAGTCTCTAGCACGTGTAAATCATCCAATAGTGGTTGAACTAACACATCCATGTTTGTTTGATTGACATGCCTTTCTTCACATAAAAGCACAAGCTGCATAGAATTTACTCTGGATCTGTTGTAAGGATGCAAATTTCCAAGAACATAATATACTGCCAGCAACTTATGTACAGTCTTAGCAGATCCAAGAGGATTGACCACCTCAAACGCATCTTGATAAAGCATAAGCTGTAACGAATGATTTGTGGAACTAAATAGTTTATTAGTTTTAAACAATATACCATCTTTGTAACCTCGTACACATGTAAAATCATTACAGATATCAGTAATAGGACTGAAAACCTGGGCAATTACTTCTTCGTGAGATAGAAGCCGTTCTAAAGTTTGCAAAATAGGAACATATTGAAAACAAATATTTCTTCTACTTTCAGTTACATTACGTGACAATTGGTAAGAAACTGGTTTAACATAAGGTAGCTCTCTTTCAAACAATTGGTTTCGAGAATAATCAGATCGTAACTCTCCATCACTAAAAAGGTTGCAATTAAACGTTGATGAAATTGTGTCAATGACTTTTTTAATAGTATGATCAGCCACATGTTCCTTATTCAATATAGATGTTACATTTTTCAAAACAAGATTTTCTTTGTTCTTTAACAACTTTCCAATATCACTTGAAATTCCATTAACGGTTGAAGCTGGGATAAGATGTTTATAACGCAATGATAGCAAAAAAATTGAAAGTTCGTCTAGTGATGATGGAGAATTACTATACAAAATATCATCATTTACAACATTCTCACTTTCATCAAATGATCTTTCACTGCTCATTCCAGCACTAGCATTCATAACAAGGGCAGCAGAATGATCTGTTAGTTTGTGATATCTACTGATATGTGAAGTAAGTGATGAAACAATGCGATACGATTTACTACATTTTTCAACAGGACAAGTTACAGTTAAACCTTCTTGAATGTGGTTTTTTAAATGTTTCAGAAGGCCACGCAAGTCATCAAATTTCTCTTTGCACACTGTAATTGAACAAGTAAAGTTCAAAATGGGATCCATTTTGTAGCAGATAGTTACAAATTAAGCGACATAGTCACAAATTAAGTACTACAGAACAAAAAGTGTTCTTTTATATTTAAGTAGTAGGCCTAACTAAAAGCACCAGTTTTTAGAAAATCAGAGACAAAAGCCGGGTTTTCAGAATGCAAAACCTGGCAAACCAGATTTGGACTCTCTACTTAGAGCTCTAGCATACCGCAGGCCAAACATATCAGAAATCCTTGGCTATTGGCAGGCGCAGCCTGACTGGCGGATCAGCATATTCCAGCTACAGTAGCCTACAATTAAAAGCAAGCTTCTCGGCTACTGAAAAATTAGTTCACTTAAACTAACAAATCAATTGTTTATTCAATAGTAAGTTAGCTTACCTTAAAATAAATTCCATCGACTCAAGACCTAACCTGATTCATTTGGTTTTCCTGACCTAGAATGGCACCTTATCTCTAGCCCGCTATTAGCCACTGCATTTCACCCACGAGTTAGCCTATTCCTCATGGTTGTTACGAATCTGTCACGTGACTGTATTTTTTTCCATTGGTTTGAGTAAACCACGTGATTATCTTTTGCGTAAACAAATTCTGTAAAAGGAAGAACAACGAAATGAAGTTTTTTCTCGGCTTGTAAATTTTCAATTTGGAAAGGTGCTAAGCAGCAGGGATTGGATAATGATAGCATGCACACGGAGTGTTTTAATTTTTTTTTAGTTTCAAAGTTTATTTTATAAATAAAAAAAATTTACAAATAACAATTTTTATTTTCTTTGTAAAATTTCAACGAAATCTGGGGTAAAGGACGACCCTAATCGCGTGGTTTGGGTTCAAGCGGAAACCGGGTCACGTTGTTGCTTCCTTGGATAAGGCGCTTTGCAGATTATCTCTGCTTGGTACTAGCTTCTAACAAGCGGCAAAAAGGCTCTGTAAACGTGCAAAATGTCATCGAAATGTCGTTAAAATTGCTTTTTTTGCTGAAAAATCACTAAAATCTCTCAGAGGGTGATTGGCTCTGCCCCCAGATCCCCGACTGCAGACGCAGATAAAGTTTGCTGAAAGTAATATGCCTTGCCCCCCTACAAAGATTCCTGGATCCGCCCAAAGATTCCTGGATCCGGCTTACGCTTGGATAGGATGTGTTTTTGTTTTTCATTGTTATCAGTCGCTATGTTGCGGTGCATGTACATTGTTAATCAGCTCCTTACCCCTAACAAGTCAAGTAGAGTACTTTCACTTCGCACAGCTTTACAAGTTCAGACAAGACAAATTATGGAAAAGGTTACTGGAAACTGGGAAGACATTGCACAAGTTGTCCTTTAAATACCGGCATATATTTTGACAACATTTGAAATTCCAAACCCTCTGGGGTGTCCAAGAAGATATTTCTAATTACGGTAATTTCTTAACGGGAAAGCGAAAGTTTTTTGTGGAAAATCTTATTGTTCAAGATGCGTCGGTCGTTCACTGAGATTGCTTCTCAGCAAACTCCCATCTAGTTTTACGTTGTATTTTCCAAAAGAGTTTAGAACATATGAGACTGAAAATTCATAAAAATTTAAAATCAGTCAATTGCAGCCAGCCTCATCTCGATCAAGATTTACTGATTTTTGTAATAAAACAGTGTACTGTAATAAACAAATTCAACACCCATAAGATGAATTCAAAAAACGAAACTCGGAAGCCAAAAAATTACTTCAGATTTGTTAGTAAAAATTCGCAGCTGAAAAATTTAACGTATATTTGTTGTTATTTAAAACTTTAACGTGCATTTGTAGTTAATTAAATACGAGTAATTTATGTACAACAATTACATCAAATTTAAAAGTTAAAAAAAAACTTTACTTAGTTTTAACAACGTATTATTGTACATTTTAAAACTACTGCTTTTGGTAAAATTTTACGCTGATTTTATGAGTAAAATTACAACATTTTTTAACAGTGTATCTGTGTTTTTTTAACAAACATGCGGAAGTAAAAGTCTTTTGTTTCCTTTGAGCATATGGTTTAATGGTAAGAAGGTATCAAATATGGTCATGCAAGCGATGTGATTGGGCAAAACATTTTTGTTCAAAATCAATATAATAGTTGTGGATGCTGGCTATGGCAATGGTAGAAACATGTCAAGGTAAGTGAATTACACTGTCTTCTTTTTCATAAGAACCAGTGAATTTTTGATTTAGGCAGTTCTTAAATTTTCACGAAGTTTTAGATTGATTTGTTCATGAAAAGTATTAGAAATTGAAGTGACGCACCATTTACGGCGAGCTATAAGGAAGGAGATTAGAGGCACGAAGTTTTAGATTGATTTGTTCATGAAAAGTATTGGAAATTGAAGTGACGCACCATTTACGGCGAGCTATAAGGAAAGAGATTAGAGGGTTAGCTAGCTTATCGTTTTCAGAGGTACGCACTTGCGCTGCAACTATTTTACTTGCGACAGCGCTTGCGCCGCAATTTATCTTTAAACGCTTGCGCCGCAAATATTTGAGCAATAATAAGCGCAATTCAAATACGAGTAAAAATGATTGTTTTTAAATCAACTGAGATTAAACTTTAGAAAAGCATTGATAAGATAAGTATTGATAATTTTTTTGTGCCCCATTCGTCAGAGTGTGATGCTAATTGCTCCAGGAGCACAAATGTATCGAAGCTGGTCACCAATTTTTTTGACGGGCCATTAGACAAAACAACGACTGCGAAGTCGTTTTCTTGCCAGCACATAACGACTTTATTAGTGGTATTTAACACCCCAATTCTCTGAAGTGTAGGAGTTAAGCGTCTTTTTTTATTGGTTAAAGAGGCTATTCGCTCAATGCAAGCGGGGTTGAGCGATGCGCATTTTTCCAAATGTTAGTATTTTTGAGAGAAAATCAATAATTTTATGTTTACTGATTGGTATCGAGATAATTTGTTTTAAATAACGTGTCGTATTGGTTTCGTACCTTAACCGAGTGCAGTTTGAGCATACTGGACCAACTAAGGTGGATTTACACTGTAATCCTTTTTCGTCTGCTTTTGTCTGTTTTCGTACATTTTTGCTTCTCTATGAAACATAAGTATGCGCTTTTTTCGTCTGCATTTTCGTTACTCCATATCTGCACTAAGTAAACTATATAACATGGTGATAAAAATTTTGTTCAAAAATTTCGTGTATGGAAGATGTAAGCGAATTTCAAATTAGAACTGTACCCCTTTACAAAAATTTTTGCTTTGAAAACTTTTATCTAAAATGTTACGGTCTGATTAGAATTTAGACATGTAAAACTGCGGACAAAAAACAACATACTTTTTCATGGAGAAGCTAAATACGTTCAAAAACAAACAAGGGCAGAAAAAAACGGATACTGTGCAAATCCACCTTTTAAAATCATACTTTTCAAAATGTCACACTTGCGCATGCTGTTGCGCTTGCGTCTTAATTATTTTTGGGGGCTTGCGGAAACGCTTGCGGCGCAACTTTCATGCTTACGCTGCCCACCTCTGATCATTCTTCTGAGAGATGTAAGGTACCAGTATGATTTGTAGATTAGGCGGTAAAAGATTTGATTTATAGGCTAGCTCTTTCGCATTTTTTGAAGTTGTTGGAGCAGCAATAATTGCTAAAAAGTGACTACTTCACCCAGAAACTTTATGTTAAGTAGAGGAAAACGTGAATAAAGATTATTCACTCGCACATTTTAAGGTCAAGATTTTAGTTTTAGAGCGTGGGTAACAGGTTTGAACTGGTTTTAAAATCTAGAGAATTGATTTAAATTTTCCGTAAAAATTTCTAGTGCAGTAGTCTTCCTAATTGCTTTAATTTTACATGCACCATCGAGTCACTTCGAATTCTGTCTGTCTGACAACATTTTCTGTGTTTTTAGTTTTAATAGACGCAGATAATGGTTACAATTTATATTTTTTAGTGTTTTTCTGGTTGTGTTATTTTTTTAACTATTGATTACTTCGTTACATAATTTTAGTTAACTGTAGTAATGTAATTTTGTGATTTTCAAGATATTATGTTTTTTAGATGCATCTGAGCATAAGATGCATTATCAATATATGACCATTTTTGCTTTTATTTTTTTTTATATAAGGTGCACTAAATTAAATCATGAAAAATATGTTCTTATTCATACAAAAGACGCACCTTCATTTTCTTACGAAATGAAAAATACTTTAGGTGTTCCTTATGATACAAAAAATATGTTACGTTGACTGAGTAATGTGATTTCAATGTTTAGTTGAATTGTTGATACCATTGATTATACTGCTTTTCTGATTTTTGGCATACTTGTTTTTCTCTGTTTATAGCACAACCGTACAATCCCAGTTTTAAAAACCAATACTAAACTAAGTTATTCAACTTTTGTTGATTTGGTATTTATTTTTTTAGAAGATAATGCAATTGTGAGCTCATGGGTTACTGCAAGAACCTATGTTTTTTTACGTACGTTGAAGTGCTCAATCGTTAAAACCATACATAGAAAAAACTGTACCAGATGTCTGGTTTTAAAATTTATTGTTTTCAACACAGTTTTATTTTGTTAAGTCTTTCTGTTTTTGCTATACGCTGGCATATTTAACTGATTCTTAGAAAATAATTTGGGTCTTGGCGACCTAAAAGCTTTGGGTCATGGCGACCCAAATTGTTTGGGTTGCAGCGACCCAAATTTTTTGGGTCGCGGCAACCCAAATTTTTTGGGTCGCGGTGACCCAAATTGTTTGGGTCGCAGCAACCCAAATTGTTTGGGTCGCAGCGACCCAAATTTTTTGGGTTGCATCAACCGAAATTTTTTGGGTTGCGACAACCCAAATTTTTGGGTCGCGGCAACCCAAATTTTTTGGGTCGCGGCGACCCAAATTGTTTGGGTCACAGCGACCCAAACAATTTGGGTCGCTGTGACCCAAACAATTTGGGTCGCGGTAACCGAAATTTTTTGGGTCGCAGTGACCCAAATTTTTTGACCCAAAAAATTTGGGTTGGGCGCGTCTGTACCCAAAATTTTTGGGTCGTCTTTGACTACATTTTTTTGGGTCGTCCTGACCCAAAAATTTTTACAGTGTATATCAGCCTGCACTGTATAAAGCCAAATAGGAATTATTCAGAGTTTATAGTCAATTTGAAGTAAAAAAGATGCCAAATGTATGAGAGAGTTTGAAGTGGTAGGTCAGAGTATGTATCGGAAGAGGGTTTATCAGCAATTTAAGTTCGATTTCCGAGTGGTCTCTTATTTTCCGATGTAAAAATACATGGTTCACACTTCTCTGAGGAGGGAGTGAAAAGATGACGAACTATAGAGTCGGCCTAGACTGGGCTTAAAATCGTGAGCTAACGAGCTTATTCTTAGTTTATTTTAACATTTTGGCAGTTTGTATCCTCGTAAGGTGACACGCCGGGCTTAACAAATTTCTGTATAAACTAAAAACACGCTTTCACGGTCACCATTTTACTCCCAGTGTAGAACTGGACCAAAACTATGCAATACAACATAGAAAAAAATCCCCTCAGTAACACTACTATAAAGAAAAAAAATTATTAAGGGGACTGCTCGTGGTAGTAAAGTTGATGGCCTGAGGTTTGTAGGACACAATGGCAGCAAAATACCCAAATCAGCAAAATACACAGTAAAAGAATTTTTTTAACAAGTAAAATAAATTTTGGACAAATCTAAAAAATGCCCACAGCGTACTTGTCAACTCTCCCGATTTCGTCGAAAGACTCCCGATTTCGAAGATTTCTTCCGATCACCCGATCTCAACAAAAAATCTCTCGATATTAGGATTTAGCTCAAGATTTTTTGAATTTAATAATCAATCAGTTTTTCGAAAAATTAATCAATTTTGTCCGCGAATCTTTTTTTTTCTGAAAGTGAAAGAATACACTTCAACCTTTGCTTCCGCTGGTTTTATATTTATCAAAAGTTTTGATTTGAAAATTAATGTGGGATCTTGCTTCCAAACAATGGGTATCATCAATTCGAATTGTTTAGAATTGATGACGTAATAAATGATAATGGCATGCACAAATTGCAGTCTTTGGTACCAGTCATTGCAGGTCATTGCAACTGTAAAGAGCTGAGCTCTTAATGGCGTCTATCGGAGAAAGTGTTAGTATTAATAAGCGCAAGGGAGATGGTCAACGAGAGTTGCAAGATGAGGCGGGTTAAAGTTAAAAAAAAAGAATACATCAAGTAGAAGCACACTGGGGAGAAAGATTATCCTTTCATATGAAGAAGCTATAAAGGGGATTGAAAAGACATTTGCGTAGCTCGGGGAAAAAAGAATGACGTAACGAAACACGTCACCTCTGAAAATCATGAAAAGAGCATTGTAGCCGAAAAAAGAAATCAAGGGATAACCAGCTTTATGGTAAAGGGACCAGAAAAGAGCGATAAACTTATTTATGCGGAAACAAAATTTGCAATGTTAAAGGTGAAGAATAACTTGCCATTTAGCTCACTTAAACAGTTAAACGCATCAAGCGAAAAAACCTTTTCTATGGTGCGGAAGATTGTAACCGAAAACAGAACCAGTTTGCACAATGACACTGTGTGCCCGCTTTGATATTGCATATTAAATTATGATGGCAGTGCAGCTGGCTTTAAGCCTTTTAAAGAGGTGTCTGGGTGTTGAATGCTGTTAAAAAAAGCCACACACAAATATAATCAAGCCCACAAGATTTATAGTCAGGCCCGCAAGTAGAAGCAAATGCTTATGGTACGGATTGGGAGGGCGAAAACTAGTTAAGAGGGAGCGCTAATTAATGTGCCACTATACACGTACAAGGCCTTCTCAATTGAAAAATTTGCTCAATGAGCATTTTCCCTACTGTAGCTAATTTTTTTCAATTTTGTCGCGTAAAAACTGGCCAGGTGGAGGTGAATTGTTATTGAAAAATCTACAGTAGATGGTTACGCCTACTAACCATATTATTGCCCGGGCCGGATTTACATTAAGTTTGGTCCCCTGGAACTTTGGGATTTTTGTAATATTTTTCTGCCAAATATAGATAAGATCAAAAAAGGTTTCATATGTGCGCGGGGCCCATGGCACTGTGCCATCTGTTAAATCCGTCCCTGGTTATTGCATTACGTTCATAAAAAGGTTACATGAGGGCCTGAGTTGGCAACTTTTAGGATGAAAACTCTTAATTTCACTCAGGTTATACGTTTAAATTGGTTAACAAACATTAAATTGAGAGGTCTAGGCCCCCTGAATTAATATTACTGTAGGTGGCCCATTTAAATGTTATTGTAGGGGGCCCATCTAAATTGGTTGGCAAAAATTAAATTGAGGGGCCCGGGCCTCCTGGATCAGTAATAATGTTGGGGGCCCATTTAAATTGGGGACCATTTCGATATTGTTGTAGCGGGCCCATTTAAATTACTTGGCAAAAATTAAATTGAAAGGACCCGGGCCCCCTGGATCAATATTGTTTTAGGAGGCCATTTAATTATTATTCTAAAGGGCCCATTTAAATTGATTGGCAAAATTTAAATAGAAGGAGCCCCGGGCCCCTTGGATCAATATTATTGTTGGGGGCCCATTTAAATCGGGGACCATTTAATTAAATATTGTTGTAGGGGGCCCAATTAAATTGGTTGGTAAACATTATATTGCAAGAGCCCGGGCCCCCTGGATCAATATTATTGTTGGGGGCACATTTAAATTGGGGGCCATTTAAATATTGTTGTAAGGGGCCCATTTGAATTGATTGACAAAAAATTAAATTGAAGGGGCCCGGGCCTCCTGAATCAATATTGTTGTTAATTACTGTTGTATGCGTGTACTGTTGTACACGAAGATGCTAAAAAAAACTAAAACAGAAAAAGCAATAGTTTTTTTTTGTGACATTTTTATAATTGGTAGCATTTCTATTGGGGGGGGGGGGGGGGCGGGCCCCCTGTCTGGCTACGCCTATGAATAGAGTACGGTACATATAAGGAGACCATAAAAGAGCGAAGCGCTCACCAAGTCATGGCCAGTTGGCCACCCTATTTTACAAATTTTTACTTTTACGAAGTAGTTGCTCACCGTTTTATTAAGTCCTCCAAGAAGATGGCATGCATAGTATCGATGCACTACTATTCATTCACAGTTCTTTTAACATACTGTAGCGTAAAAGACTAGAGCAATCTCATTTTCTTGTTATAGCAACACAGTATAAGTGGATTTGGGCTTCGAACAAATATTTGAAGTATAATATTCATTATTTATGACATGCACTACTTCACAACAATTCCTAGCAATAAAACTCTGTTTTTTTAAAGAGCAAATTGTGCACAAGAAACAGACATCGCTTCTGCTAACCTAACCCCTAACTTTCTCCCCAAAATGCAAATAAATTGTTACAATGTTCTGTTGTGTAAATTTAGATTTTCATACAAACTATAAGAAAATTCTGGTCTGAATGAAGGGCGCAATTATACCGGTATTTACCGTTGAGGGAAGTAACGTATAGTACAGCTATGATCTTTCCATTTCAACATTAAAAGCATCATTTTGTAAATATTTTTATGATGAGACTGGTGGGATTTGTTCTTAAACTGTAGATTTGATCAAAATTGTACCTCGTCTATTTATACAAGCAATGCTGGAAAGAACGGATGTCATCAGAAAATTGTTCCTAAAGAAGATTCTGTGGTTTTTGTTTGTATTTCATTTATTGCAACACTTAGCAGTAGAAAATTAATTCCGATATTAATTGTTTTAATAGGTTTGCCTATGAAATATTGCAACCTATTGTATAATGATATGGCAATAAATGTTAATTACATATATTTTCCGACGTACTTTTGCACAATCTTATTTCAAAATCTTCTCGTAGGCAAACTAACGCAATTGATTGAGGCTGAAAATTCTTGGACTAATTGGACGTTATGCTCCTCACGTCCAGACTGCCATCGTTTCAGAGAACTGAGGTGTGGAAATCGGTTGGGTGTTGATTGTATAGTGAGCAGGGATACTCTGTTTGAAGTTTTCGAACAACAATTGAACACCGGCTGCAATTCAAGCAATATTGTTGATGACATCACAACCCGCTGTAACCTAAATGCGCCTCATGAACTGCCATGCCGAGGACACTGCTATGATGCAGTCCAAGAAGTTCAATATAATTGCGCTACAGCGAGCGAACGAGTGAGAGAACGATGCGTGCTCAGCCAATATCGACGGTGCTACAATCCGAACTATTGTTCAGGAACATGGTCAAATTGGACTCCACTTAGAAACTGTTCTGTACCTTGTGGTGGTGGTACGCAATCCGAGACTCGAAGTTGCTATGAAAGTAATGGTAAGCAAACAACAGTTTTTTATATCATGTTGTCGCTCTTAGTCTTTGAATGATGTAAAATTATGGCTCGTGTTTCGGATTTTTTGTTTGTTTTTCCCCACTGTATACACAGGTAAAAGCTGGTAAGATGCTATTTGCTGAGTGTCCGTTCTGGTTGTTTGAAACAAATCAAGGATGCATTGGTACACAAAAAATCATACTCTTAGGTGTTTATCAAAACTATGGCAAGATATATACAATATGTATATTTGTAGGTGCCTGTTTTTAGAGGCAAATCTTCATTTCTCTTTTTCATTATCATCTAAAGCAATGTGGAATCTTGGTCTCTTGCACTTGCAATGCTTTGAGATGGAAGTATACATTGTTTGTTTTCAGGACTCATCAGTCTAATTGCGTGCACATTTTTCGCCAATTAAATTTAATGTTTTGTTCTTGAAAAGGGAACAACTAAAATATAATAATAAGTAAAAACTTAAAAAAATCACTACCGAGACGCTAAAACATATTCCTGATAACTTTTGCTGTTTCTCCACATAGACTCTGTGAAGAATGGGCAAATGAAAACTAGAAAAACTCAACAAAAATGAAATTGAGACCCACTAGGGCCCAAAAAAATGATGCTAGAAAGTGGACATTGCAAAGTTATTTATGTCAAAGAGCAGGATTCTACGAATGAATCTATGCTATCGTAAACCACAATCTATCCTTTAGCCAATTAAGTGCATAGTTTGCTTGCATTAATTTTAAGTTATGCTAAGCTTTATAAGTTTTGCAATCAGTGATATTAGCAATTGTAGCCTACTCTGGTCTAGTCAATACTAACTTTTGATCTCAAAATAGGTAATATTGACATTGTTGTGAAGTGTTTCTAATGTATTTCACTATCTTTTTAAAGGTACTGTTTCGTACAATTGCCAAGGAACAAATGTTTCAAATAATGCTCAAACTCGTAATAACATTTCTTGCAACACGCAAGCTTGCCCATCATGGAGTGATTGGAATCCAGTGCCAAATGAAAGTTGCAGCGCTACATGTGGTGAAGGAGTACAGCGATTTGTTTCAGCTTGTCGAGAAGGAACTCGTGGAAATTTCTCAACTCTCTGCAATGGTAAGCTAAATACCTTTGAAATTGTTCATTGGTATTTACAGTTTCCCTGCTTGAACGTTTAACGGTTAAAGGGAGAGTGTCAAGCCGTGTGGTAAACAGGTGAGCAATTGGCACATTGACTCGAAAGCCGATAGGTCCCTTCGCTGTTTCCTAACCAAGGCAATTTTGTTGAATAAAATGTAATTGCGATTACAACTATGGAGCGTCGGGAAACCGACCAAATAGTTAATACCAACAAATTAGAAATCTTTTATGTTACAAATTAAATGTTTTTTTTTGTATTTTTTGTCTTGGAGGGGGGTAGGGAAAACACCGAACAGCTAAACAAATATTTATTCCTGACTGTGGCATCACTTTGCATTATACTTCTTTGCAATCGATTAGTGGGATACCTAGAGAGGTTAGGAGTGAAATGAGAGCGATCGAGAGTGGTATTCAAACACCGGAACAAAACAATGAACATGCAAAAACAGCCACTATTGATTACATGTTTAAAAAGCTAAATTACTCAAATTCGATTTTAAAGCCGAGTTTTTCCACAATAAATAATAACTTTTCATTATCTTCTATTGCACTGTGCTCTGCGCTTTTGGTTGCAACAAGCGGTGCGTCTCTATAAGTCAAGTTATAGACTAATTGATGCGCTAAAAAGTTTCAACACATCAAGATAATGATCGTGAGTGCGTGTATGTGTCTTAAGTTTTATGCATCGAAAAATTTGGAAAAGCTTGGGAACATTTTAGTTTATCTTTTTATTAGAAAGATCGAGACTTTTAAATTTAATTTGTTTTCAACATTAATGAGTTTGTGAATAAAATTAACTCTGTTTCTTATTTCTCAAATTTGATATGAATTTGCAGTGCTTATATTTATTTCTGCTCTAGACATTTTCTATCGAGCATATTTTTCAGGATCAGACAGCAAAGGTCTGAGATTGGAATACAGGCCATGTATTGATCTTCCGTCTTGCCCTACTATATCCATGACTATATTGATGGTAACCACCACTGCAATTGCGACTACAGGTTGTGTGCTACACGTACAACGATTGTGTAAAGCTGTAGACTAACGACTGACTAAGTTAGTATCTTTTTTAGCATCGACAGAATGGGCTAATGAGTTTATTGCGGTAATTTACTTTGAGACCGCATCAACTACACCCTACCTTAATCATTTTTGATTTCTACGTTATAGAAATTGGAATAAAACGTTTGCCATGCTGATTATTGTTGTGAGAAATTTGTCTTTTAATATTTCTTTTCAGCATCATATATCCTGTTAGAGAATTTTTTTTCTTTCTAAAAATTTCATTTTGGGATCGAAAAGACATTTTTGGACTTGAAAATTTTTGAACAAGTGTATTCAATTTTTTAATAACTCAAAACTGTTTGATCCTTTCTAATAATCTAATGACGTTAAAACAAACGAATTTAGCTGATCAACATTTACTAAGGGTTGCCACAAACACAAGTGTAAATTAACAAAACTGTAAATTTAAAACATAACATATAATCTTTTATTGGTTTTAATGTTGCTGAATATTTTACTGTTCTTTTTGGTCTGCAGGGTGGCTTAGAAGTAGGTATACAGTTATCGCTAGAAAAAGTTACAAGATTTTTTTTATTAGTGGTGTATACATCATTTTAAGACATACTTCAGTTCCTGGTACTTAGCATGTAATGTAAAGCGCTTTGGAATATGCTGCTTAGAACGTAAAAAAAAAATTTTACAGAAGTTAGATTACGATGCTGTATACTTACTTTTAATACACCCTGTATATTCTCTTTTACTCCTTTTTTAAAGGGCAGGGTTGCCCCAGTTACGAAACCCTGGCTCTATATTCTTCTCTACGACTTTTGTTGGTGTTTTTGCCGCTTGAGTCTTTGCTTCACGTGACCTAGCAATTACCGCTTAATTTGCTGAAATTTGCGCCAGTTTAGTGCAGCTCAATTGCTTGCTTGGGACGTTTTTGTTGGGTTTGGTAGGTTTTAATTTTTGATTTTTAATACTGAGGCAATCTACTGTGATATTTTCTCTATCTTTTCATTACCAAGTGCTTTTTGAAGCCCTGCTAATATCAAAAGCAGACTAATAACCCACAGATATTTTACCCATTTTGAGCCATAAAATTGCATCACATAAAACCTAATCAAAAAATTCGATCTAGTTGCAGCTATGTGATCAGTGAATATTTTAATAGGCGACTTATCTGTAATTGTTATGATGAAAAGCATTGTTGTGACATGAACTTGAATTTCGTTAATAATCAATATTTTATGTTTTGGTGCAGATCATGATGAAGATGATGCTCAGGACCTTGCACAAGGCAACTTTCCAGTTATTCCAATAGCAATTGTTGCTACTGCTGCAGTTTTGATTGTTCTTTTGATAATAATTCTTGTTGCAATTATGAGAAAGAAAAGAAGAAAGTTGTTTAGAATCTCACGAACATCAACCCACTCGAACTCTGCGTTTGTAAATCAAGCCAAGTAAGACAAATATGATTCTATGGCACTTTTTGGTTGCAATCGGCTGCGCATCCAACATTTTGCTTAGGAAGGGGGGAGAGAGACTTGACCATTAGTAAAGTTTCTTTTAAATTTTTTGTGGCTTCCCTAGCCGCCGGAGACCATACTAGGAGCCGCTGGGCAGTTTGCGTGATTTTTGACAAAAAAATCCTATTTGGATCATATTTTGGACGCTTCAAGGGCAATTTGAAAGAACTTAATTGCTAAAATTTGCAATCCAGTTGAAAATTTTGATTGCCCAGCCCTTCAGCCTTTCCTTTACTTATAGGTCAAGTTCAAAACAGGTTAAAAGATTGCATTTTTAAGTTAAGTTTTCTAAATAACTTTGCTAAAATTGGCTGAAGCTCTCTTAGCTCCCTGGTTGCGCCTCTAGGTGCAATATCGCTTGATAACTTGAATTATACTTTAAGTAATGTAGATATTTTATCTCACTTTGACAATAAATTCAATAATTGGTTGATCTATTGGTGTACTTTAGTAAAGTGCATGGTGTATTCCAATCATACTGTAAATCTTGGAAACATATTTGTATGCAAGCGTTGCGTCCATGCAACACTACTGCAGCTTTTAGTGGCAAAGTGATTTAGATTATTATTTGAAGAGTTTGTTCTTTCGCAGCGTTCATAATACTTTTTGTTTTGGTAAAAAAAACAAACTTTTTATGCTTATAGAGACCCCTGTGAATGTCGCTTTTGTTATAGTAATCAATGTTTGTTTGGCAATATAAAATCTGTTTTTTGTGAAATAGTTTCGTAACTTGTTAAAAAAATGCGTAGAAAAATTAATGACAAATATACAGTTGATGGTTTGCTATGCGTTTACTGACAAGAGGTATGCTATGTCTATCTTCTTCTCTACTTTTGTTGTTTCAAATTTCAGGGCTTCTGTTGATCAGCCAGTGATTCGAATAGGGGCCCAAAAAAATTAGTCCCTTTCTATTCCATAGAGTGGGTTGTTGGTGGAGCATGTCCGAATAATGTGGCTAACAGTTTGAGTCTCTCAGCATTCATGCATGGCTGTAGCTGCTAGATCCCATCGGAACATATTGGAGCTGAGGCGACCAACGCAAGCCAACAAACCCTATTTAGTCTACACGAGTCAAATCTGGGGAGGTCTTTTGCTTGTGTCTCTACGGTTTTGATGCAATGCCTATAATTCTTGAGACTGTTTGTAACTATAGTATCGCAAGTATCAACGTCACACGATGTAGGTCACAAAGGGTTCCGGCTAATTGGTTATACATAAATGGAATTGAAGTATATTCTATAAAAAGCGTCAACATTTTGACGTGTTAGCTGTATGCTTTCGATACTTTTCAGCCAGTTGTGATTGCTGTAATCACAAGACCAAAGTAACTTCATCATAGAGCTGGATAGTGATGTATTGAACAACTCTTACCAATTTTCAAACCTATAAAACTAAGAATTGTTACAACCGTTTAATATGTAATAAAAAATTATTAATTTGCAATTTCCATTCGACATTTAACAATATAATTGCATCGCTGGTGCTGTAATTCAGTAGACGCAATTCATGAAGGTATAAAAATATTTTGTAGCAACGCGCGTTATGAAAACATTATTTTTAACAAATTCAGCTACTTAACGAATCGTTTCGGTTAACAGTAATATTGAACACAATACAAACGGCAAATATTAAAATGATTTATAAGTTTCTACAAGACGATGCAATACTACGCACTTGTAAAAGTTATATTAAAGCTCTGTTACACTATATCGTTAGCTTATCGTCACGCAGCTTTATTGTTTTGCAGTGAATCACAATACAATGAAAAAGTGATGGTTGAAAATGCAATTTATTCCCAAAGTAAGCACTCTGTTTGCCATTAACAATAGTAGTAAGACCTGTACTTTTGTAGTCAATCCCATCAAATATTTTCATCTTTGGTTATTGTTTTTGACTGCATAATGTACTATGACGTGTCATTCATTATTTGTCTAATAAATGGTTTATACATTTCAAAAAATTGGCCAATCAAATCAGAGTTGTAAGTCGGGCCGGGCTTTTCGGGTCGGGTTTGGGCCTAAAGTTGACAAAAATTTCGGGCTTAATTCGGGCCTGAGACGTACTTTTTGTTTTAGGTGAACAAAAATATAATCAAAATAACTTGGCAACATTGCTAAATTTTTCAGACCTAACTTAACTTTCGTTTTTTTTTCGGGCATGATTTGGGCTTCAAATTAGTTTTCGGGTTCGGGTTCGAGCTTATATTTTCGGGTTCGGGCCTAAACTAGTCGGCCCGTTTACAACTCTGAGTCAAATATTATACGGTAATATTATGCAACGAAATTTGTGGCGAACGTTTCGACGTTCTACTAGTGTTCTCATCAACGCCAGCAAATGACGTAAGCTACTTCACATTTTAATCCAAAGCGCTATCATTATGACCAATGACTTAAAAATTCGAAAACTTCTACAGCATTTAAGTTAATTGAAATTTGTTTTTGTGATTGTTCTTAACAATCGTTTTTAAAGTCTGTTAAATTGAAGTAAAATTGTTTGCATTATAGGATCATGAATATTGCGTGAAAGCTTATAAAAGCCGCTGCTTGAGGGTAAAGGAGTTGCATTTTAGTGCAAAAGAAAATTAAACGGCAAGAATATTCAATTACCTCTCATATTGTTGCAAAAATAAATGAACACTAATCATCATTGTTGTGACATGTACGTACAATGAGCATTGAAACAGAGCTGTATTATAAAATGAGTCAAAAGAGTTCACAAAGACTCGAATTTTGGTAAATATCATCATTTGAGGTTGCAGAACTTAGGAAATATAAGAGGATGAAGCAGATCAGGAAATTGTAAATTATAGAATGTAATTATTATTCGAAATGTTACACCGAATAAGTTTACTGACGTCACTCTTACATTACAAAATATTTCCAACTGCGCGCACTGAGTTCCGTTTAATTTTGCAACCTTTAGCCGACTAAAAAACATCTATTTTGTATAGATGAAGGAGTTCGCTTCGAGAGCCCAACTGAAGTCAAAAATGATGGGCCGGGAGCTAGAGCCTTTTCAAGTATGAAGAAATAAAGTCCAATCTATTTTAGCGTAAAATCGTGAACGTATCTTTTATTTATTTTGACAAAAAAATTGCTGTGTTCGGCGTGCCAACTTCAGCTATTTATCGCCTTACTAGCAGAGCTACTAAGATTTTGCTAAAAGGGGAAGGGCTTGAGCGGGTAGTTGGTCAAGAGGTAACGCGTTTTTCTCTGGGGCGGGAGGTCAGAGGTTTAATTCTCGAGCCCGTCAAATCCGACACAATATTGCCAACGAATTGCCACCGCTGCAAGATTTCTTCAAAAGGAGCTGTGGTGCCCGGGAGATGGGTCCAGCAAAATTGTGCTCACTTCGGTGCAATACAACGAGTATAATTAAAAACTATATTTAATTTCGTATAGGGGTTGAACCAATAGTTAAATTGTTTTGTTTCAAAAATGTCTCATTTGGGCGGCATGGGAATTGAGGAAAAAGTCACCAGCCGCAGCGAGATTTTTGTAACTTTTCGGAAAATAAAAGCTGTTTTAACACCAATTGAATTAAACTGCCCAGCCCTTTTAACCTCTTCTTTACTTACGCGTCAAGTCCAATACATGTTTGCACCCTTGCAGTTTGCGTTAAGTTTTCTAAGTGAATTTACTAAAAAGGGGCTGAAGCCCGCTAATACACTAACAGTTGGACGCAAATATACAGTAGATTATCTGACAAGTTTTGAAATTCAGTTTTTTTCTCAAGGTACTTGAAATACTTAAAAACTTGTTTTGTGACATTTGGTGCTATAACTCTTATCAAAAATTTATTCCGGGTTGCTATATTTGCCTGTGCGTATAACGAGTTTGCAGTACTCTGGGCCCATATTCGCCACTTTGATCATAGACAATACAGCCTTTTTCGAAAAGTTTTTCGAAAAGCCATTGGCCACACTGTATCCAATCCATTTTCAAAGCTTAGAAATTAAAATTCTTCCATTGAAATACGATGCATAAATCTAGTTGCTTTTTACCAGATTACAGTGCAGCAGATGGCTTTACATCGTCGCATCGAAATTGCCCCCATTTCCTAATTTTTGGTCAAATAAATTTAAACAATGCAGCTAAAATAATGATTCATATCTTCCATTTTTGAGGAGGTTTTCACCTTTTTCTGCCCTTAATTTGAACAAAATTTTGACTACTGAATTTGAACAAAAAAGTAGCGGCTGCTCAATTGTCGACGGACAATTTTTTGTCCGCTAAATTTGTATGCATATAATGCAGTTGAATAGCTAAACCCTGATTTAATAATATGCGATAATTTGATGAGAACTAATAGGAATCTGGGGGTAAAGTTTCCAATGCTCAGAAATTTTTTTGATTTCTTTTTTGTGAAACTTATTATTCAACCTGAGGGGAGTTTATGTTGAAGTTTCTGATTGGAAAAGACTTCCTTTTATCAGCGCTAAACGAGCAGAGAGCATTCATTTGCAACATTTATGTTGCGATATCGTACGTTGCTTTTTGTTTAAACAGTAATAAGATATGGTAACGATTAGGAGCGATATTTGCATAATAACTATCCAGACTTTTTTGTTTGCAAAAATTCATGTTTTGTCATTATTTCCTTTGCAGTGGCTTCAAATGATGCCCAGGAAGTTAAAATAAATGAAATTTACATAGCGCTGGAGGAGCAAATGCAGTTGGAGACACAAAATCGTAAGTTTGACCAATGCAAAGCTAATATGATATTACAAGATCTTATTTAAGCTTATGTTCAAATAAAGTGAAAATTCAATTTATAATATATGAGCATTTACTTCAAGTTGAATTTAAGCTTTAGAGCTTGAACTTGAGTTTTACCAAAGCAAAATCAAATTTTTCATTATACTTGCTGTACTACGCCAAAGCGTGTAACGAGTTTGCGGTGCCCATATCATTGCACCCGGGCAACACATATTCTTTTGAAGAAATGTTGCAGCGGTGGCGAGCCATTGACAAACTTGCGTTTTTTTGATTGTTTAATGTTGTAAACTTTAAAGATAAGAAAAAAGTCACTATTTTTCTTTTATTAGCTCGCCAGAGTTTTCATGTAAAAATTTTTGTTCAAAATTGGTATTTAACGTCAAACGCATTCTGGAGTTTTAAGCTACTTTTCGGTTAAGTTTCATCATTACAGTGCATAGAACTCAAAGGTGGGCAGTACCGTATACAAAAGTACCGCGGTACTTTTTTAGTACCGTTACCGGTACCGACGGTACTTTTTCAAAAATCGTACCGAAGTACCGGTGCTGCGGTACTTTTTTAAAAAAGTATTTGGTATTTTCAGTTTTTGTTACTACATATCTATTGAAAATCAAACTATCTCTCTCACTTTGGAGTGAGCCAAAAAAAATTAACTCTAAAATATACCGTTACGGTTCACTCCATAGAAAGGTTCAAGGTGTGCTTGCCAACAATTAATACGTAATTGCAGCATCTTTGCATCCGCAGTTCCGTGTTATCTATGATGACGATGGAAGCCGAAAATGATGAAACTCCTTTGTATATAAAGGAATGCAGCAAACGTTCAAAGCCAAAGTAACTAATTTGTTACAAGAGAAATTGGAAGCCCAAGATGCTTCTTACGAAATGGGCAATATGAACGAAAGTAAACATTCGGACAAACTTTTTGGTTTTATTCGAAACAAGCAATAACACTTGCTGCTGAGACAGTGCTACGAAGATTTTTGAAAATTAATTTTGTTGATTAAAAGCCTCAAATTCAAATTAGTTTATCTAATGTCAAACTTTCAGATTAATGCGCTGAAAAATCTTTTGATATAAATTAATACTGCACTGTCATCAAGTGCAGTGGTCAAACGAGTGTTCTCTACAGGGAAAGACATAACTCTATTGTACACGGGATAGGTTATTTGACCAACGTTATTTTACACGGGTGACAAAAATGATCCTCATATCTAACTTTTAAACCAAAAGTCATGGGAATACCGAATTTGGTATGCGGGTTGGTGTTCTAAAAATTTGTTTAGAAAAACTGGTTCTGAGTTCATTCCGTCATCATAATAACATCACGGCCGCATTTTTGAAAAATGACGTTATTTTGCGACCAAGTCACAAGCGGTTCAAATTTTTTACATAGGTTTGTTGTTTGGTACTAAATCATAAAATGCCTTAGTCAAGTTGGTTACGTCGCAAAACATCTTATGACGTCGTTTAAATTAAATATTGGCTGAAAACTGCTCAGATTTTAGAAAGTGACTTTGGGAAACCTCAAAATTGGGAAATTTCCTTTTACTTTAACAACTTGAAATTTTGAGGAGCTATTTGTGGTGAAATTTGATTCTGTTTGAAAAAGAAAATTTTTTTCTCAAGTTCTTTTTATCACGAAAAAATCGATAGTGGGGAAAAAATGCCCATGTGTAAAATAGGATTAAACCTCAAAAGAGTTGGGTTAAGTTACGAACTGACGATCTAATTTTTATCAAAGCAAATGGTTGCTCGTAATCTTGATTTGCGTGCTTTTTTTTACTAAAAATTACAAATTTTTTAAAACAAACGTTCTTCAAAATATTTTAGGCAATTAAGTTGAATGATCCAATTAAGGCAATTAAGTACCGAGTACCAGTACCGGTACCGCAGTACTTTTTAAAAATAGTACCGGTACCGACGGTACTTTTTTCAACCAAGTACCGGTACCGCGGTACTTTTAGAAAGTATCGTGCCCACTTCTGATAAAACTTAGTGAGAATGATTATCTTCTTGCAAGCAAGATATCTTCTAAAGCATAAATTGTGATTATTAATTCTGGAACTGAAAATACTTTTACAGTACATAACGAATTACTTTTTACTTTGCTATTTTAATATTAACGCGCTGTTTGTCCAAGTTAAGAGTAAACGTACTTGCTATTTATCAGAGTTTTGTACAGTTGGTATTGTACTATTTATCATAATGAGTACAGCTGTTTATCATAATGTTATTGTACTCAAATTGCCCCTATTTTCTTAATTTTCGACCAATTTAATTTGCATTATGCAAGCACCATAATGCTTCATAGGTCCATATCTTCCCTTTTTTTCAAAGGTGTTTAACTTTGGCTTTATCACATTGCCTTTAGCAGCTACGAAACCTTGTACGTAAGTGTATACTGTACAATATGCTGATAATAGTAGTGGTACATTATGAGGTTTAATTAAATTTATGAGATTGGCTACTGATGATGTCGTAAATTATGTCATCGATATTTAGAGTCTGTTTGATTTATATGTTACAGAACCAGCTGATTCTCAGCTATACGATCGAGTTCAAAGCGGAAGAAATGTTCACAATTCAACATACGACTCGTTCTCAAGACGATAACACCAGCTCATCTATTTGCAAAAGAGACTTTGCTTCAAACTTTGGGTTAAAACGCCGCCGAAAAATAATAAGAATATCAAATTTGGTGGTTAAAAAAAATTTCGTCTGCAACATTTTTCTATTTTTTAATTATTATTGCCAGAAAAATGAAAAAACACAACACACAAATCAATCAAGCGTAAAGTTACTCGTGAGCTCAAATAATTATGTTATTGTAGGGCTAAAAGTGATTATTTAAGAATCACTGTCTTATAGCCATCAACTGCTAGGGCATTTTTTTTATAAGAACTAGTAAATTTTGGGTTGAAGCTGGCTTTTTTTTAATTTTCCCTCATTTTTTCTCAATCGTTTATAAGAATAAAGAGACAATAATTCATTCTTGCTAATTTAAAAGCTATCTTTTGTTATTGATCATGATTATTGAAACAGTCTTGTTATGATCGCTAAAACCGGTTATTTTGCTACGTTACGCTACTATATCGCAGAAATTGGCTTTTTTTAAAATTTGGCCGTGATCACGATTGTTTTTATCATGCAAAGGCTGGTATTGTCATTAATTTGCTTTTCAAGAGTTTGTTCTCAAAAGTTCCTAAAAAGTTTGAGCAGCAAATGAGCCTCGTATTTCACAAAATTTTTCTTCTTAAAAAAAAGTGCATTGTTTATTGACCATATTAGCGTTTGCTTTCGCTGCTTCTTGATTTTCCCCGCTTTTTGGTTTTGTAGTTACCGATAAATTCTTTTCGTTGTGGCCTTTTTAAATGAACCAGCAAGCTTTAATGCAAATAGGCTTAGATGCGGAAAATTAAAGCAAGAACAACAGCGAATATTTTGCTTTGATTTGATTGAGAATCAAACTCAGTTTATGAGTTTTCAATACAGATGCTATAGAACCTATAAAGCAAAATGAGCCAGGCCAACTCACGACAATTCAAACTATGTTTTGCAAAGTGCAAACTGCATTTTTGCAAATACTAACTTTCGTTCGTCGTTTCTAAAAAGCAATTTTTATAAATACAGACTAAACCTGTTATTTCAAATTGTTTTTTTTCACGATTTTACTCAAATTTTACACATTCTTGAATGATTACAAAGTAATACTGCATACAGTCATGAAATACTATGTATGTGCGAAACTAGGATTTTCTTAAAAGAGGCTTAAACCTAAAGCTTTTCTCTTTAAAACACATATTAGGTGAACGGCGTGCTGATTAAACTGGTGCAACGCGAAAATGAAAAAAATTATACTGCGACAGACATGGAAAGGAGCATCCAATCTTTAAAGGTCGAAACAGGCCCTGAGAGCAGGACTCTTTGTTAGCCGCTGGGCAATTTTTGTAATTGGAAAATTTTTGCTTTAATTTCTCAGTTTTAGTCTCAAAAAACCTCTAGCCCATGCCCATACATACTGATGACCTCCTTGATTTAAGAAGGAGGATTTAGCTCCCTAGCTTCCTCTGGTTGCGTCAGCATTGTCATGATTTTTTGCGTGTCAAGAGACCAATGTTGTTAAGCCATAACTTTTTCTAATAAGATTTAAGAACTATACGTTTGGGAAATATATTTAGGTTCCTAACGTGGATTTATAAAACTTTAGGTTAACCGTTCAACAAATGGCCTGGCCAATTGCTGTGATTGAAAAGTATTCAAGAATAGTGCATCTCTGAACTTGCTAGTTCAGTTTATTTTAATCTAATAATTTCATCAGTGTAGAAGATAGAAAATTGATGATAGACGGATCAAAGTTAATCCACATACGACCCTTAGAAAATACTCATATACAATGCGACCATTCAGTAACTGTTAAGCACTTACTGATAGTGCTGACTCTGCTAAGCGCTCATTGTTGGTATGGGGGAGGGGGGCATGTAACGTTCAATTTTTTTGAACTGTGATTCGGGTGATGAAAAAGTGTATTGCTGTTTTGATTACGACAGGGATAATTGATTTGCTTATTTGTGACAATCATAACTGATCAACTTTT
>OZ014487.1:20386747-20605901 GCA_963965965.1 Trididemnum nubilum
CTCAAAATTTAAGAACAAATTAAAAACAATGCCAGCCTCGGCAGGAAAATAAACCAAAAATAAACGAAAAAAAAATTCAAATTAATAAAAGAAACTAAATTTTGTGCTGATTCAAAACGATAAAATGGAATGAAAAAACGATAAAATGGTTTCAATGGAATGAAAAAGGGTATGGCAGAAGTAGCGCTGGGTATTTAGACAATTAAAAAATAATTGGTTTAAAAAATCATTTTCGCTTTATTGTGCTGCGCCTTTACTGCTTTATACACATACCGATTACCTCAGTTTTAATCAGAAAGAAAAAGAATGTAAAACAACGTTTTATTGATTGCCAAAGATCTCATTTTGGGGATGTGAATAATTGTAGTTTTGATTACTTTTAGCGTGCTTAAGACTCTCAACAAAGTTTTTCCTTGATTATCCAAGTATCCAGCTGTTTTTAATCTGAGGCTCATTTTTTTGATATTTTTGGAAAACATTGTCGAAAATTCATATATATTTTTTCGTATAATCAACATTAAGTGTGTTGCTAACATCATGTGAAATTGATACAGACAGACAAATAAATTGCTTTTTGTTAGATAGGTGCATACTAATGTTTTAATGATACATAACAATAAACAGCAATATTTCATCTGTTGAATCTGTCCCAGGTGGTCAAATAAAGTAGAAATAAAAGAGACTTTAAAAATTGCTCTATTGGCCAAAAAAATGCATTTTCTATTTTTTGCACTGACCAAGCTAGTGTTTAGACAACTTCGCTAGATATGTTAGAACTTGTTACTTGGTAGGCCATGCTGTGAAAGCAGTACGTTAAATTATTCGAAATTGAATTACAACTATAAAGCATTCTACTCGTGATTATTGTGAAATTTTCATTAAACCACGATAATTTTAGCCTTTTATTGGTTTATTTCTGTCAAGTTCTGCAAATGCTGCTCTAATCAAATTGTGAGTTTTGATTAAGAAACTTACAGTGCAATACTTTTTTGATGTAAATTAGCTAAATACTGCACTAGGTGTGTCGCATGTTACAAAAGAGCACAACTTAACTCGACAAGCCAAACTTCTTCACCATGCCAACAACAAACAAATCGATGGAGATTTCAATGACGTCACCATACGGGTAGGAGGTGAAAGCATTTCAGCAAACCGGATGGTTCTGGCTTGTTATTCCAAGTACTTCGAATCCAAGTTTCTCTCACTTATCAAAGAACGATACCAAAACACAATTGTGATAAAGACTTAGCAGGTAATCGAGTATATTTATACCGGTATCATTGATATAATAACCACAACCAATATTTTGATAAGACTAGGTGTTGCTGATTTCCTTCAAGTTGATGACGTCAAAAAATGTGTTTTGATTTAATGGAAACAACGTTGACAGTTGATAGTTGTCTCGATGTCGTGAAAGCCTCGATTTTGTACAACAATCCATCACTTCAACAGACCTACCAATTCACCAGCGACAACTTTGATGACATCGTGCAAGGAGACAACTTCAAACATCTATGCAAAGCCGAACTGTTGTCGCTTTTGACCAATTTAGATCGTAACACAGTACAAGAAACATGATTGTATAAAGCTAGTATCAATTGGATGTATTTTGATGAAAAACATAAAATGACGTTTCGTCATTGTTTTCAACTCTTGACCTTGAAAAGTTTCCATCTGAATTTGTTGCTGATACTACTGCTAAAGAGCGGTTGATTAAAGTGGAAGTTGATTGTTTAAATGATGTTCTGTCGTACTCACTTGACAAAATGAAAAGCCTGAAAATGGAAAGAAAAGCATCAAAAACAATTAGCGTTGGTGGAATTGGAGCGATAAAAACTGTTTTAGAAGTTCTCAGTGTTTCCAGTGATTTGTTGAAAACCTATCTTGATTTACCTTGCAAATTATCCAGCCACTGCATTCTTAACGTCGAGGATTTTGTATATTGCTTTGGTGGAAATGTTGATGGAAGCTTCTTTTATTTTACAAACAAAGTTTAGCAATTAAGTTTAAAAGCACCGAATTTAGGATGGAAAAAAGTTGCATCAATGGCTGAAAATCGGAGCTACGTTGGAGCCACTGTATGCAGTGGTTTCTTAATTATTGCTGGTGGACACAAAGCAAAGGAAGGTAACGACTCAACACGACAGAACTATGTACAAGTGGCATTTGAATTAATGGATCAGAATTGCGCCAATGAATAAAAACAGATTGTCAAATGAATCAGTCATTGAATACCAAAAGTTGTTTGCAATTGGAGGATTGGCAGGAAAGCAGAGCTTGTCATCACTGGAACAGTTAAAAGGTCAGGATGGAAAATGGAAAGAAACCAAATCAATGAATGAGAAAAAACAAACCTTGTTACTGCGGTTTGTAATAATTGCATCTATGCAATAAGCGGATTTAGAGTCGCTGCCGAAACAACTTTGAAATCCGTGAAAAAATACAGTTGAAAAAAAAAGCAATTGGGGTTTTGTCAGCACCATGAATGTGGAGAGGAGATCACATGCAGCTTGCGTTTCTCATGGAAAGATCTCGTATGTTGTTGGAGGGTTAAATGGAAACAACAAAGTTGTCAAATAATCAAATGCTACGAGCCCGCCACTGATGAATGGACAGTGGTTGGTGAAGCAAAAGAAGAATTTTACAGGCATGCGTGAATTGCATTGTATAACATAGTTTTACAACGCAAGTATTTCATTCTCAGTTTTTTTGATAGTTGCATTCTAATCAAAAGTTTTGTTTGATTTTGGTTCATAATAACTGGTAGGATCAAACTTTAGACTGAAAAATTGGTATTCACAGCTTTCCTGCCCCGCGTTCAGCAATTAAAGGGACAGCGTAGAGTCTCCTCCGCGTGTGGTAGACAGCAGGGCAGGTGGCAGCTTGACTCGAAGAACAAAAGATAGGCCTACTTCGCTGACTCTTAGCCAATGCAACGTGGTGAATAGAATGTAAGTAGTATATCTCTTGTAATATTGTGATTAGCAGCACCTAATATTTTCCAAAAATTTATATATATATTCTGCTATGATCTGGTTAATTTGCGATTCTTTACCTTTTTACGCTCATGTTCACACCTGCAGTCCTACTTGTACCGACAAGGAATAAAAGGTGAAAGTGTATTCCGAAACAACATGTCTTTGGCTGTTCACCCTATATCTACCGGGTTATTTTTACACCCTATTTGTACCGGGGGTTTTGTACCTATCTAAAACTGCTTGGTAAGTGATAGGAGCAGGGCCTCAGAGAGAAATTTTTCCAGGGGGTACGAAGGTCGATACCGGGCCCCCAAATCTTATTGGGCCCCCCAAGCCTTGTCGAGGACGATGTCGTTAAATCATTTTTTTGTCCGATGGGTGTAGATCTTCATTTAAAAGTGAGGGGGTAACGATATTCGCATACATTTAGGACCTATGAAAAACACAAGTAGACATAAAATTGGTTCAAATCTAGCTGGGGGGTTTGGTGGAGCGCTTTGAGTCCCCCAGCGGGGTCCGGGGCGGAGCCCCGAAAGCTTTAGCACTTTTTATGTTTCTCGAGGGTAAAATACAGCATTTGATCAACATCCCAGCACCAAACTTGCTTAAATTCAGTAGCAGAAAACGTGATATACATAAAAAAAGTATGTGAAGAGGGGGATGATGACATTGACAAATATTATACAACATAATGACTTTAATACTGCAAATCCAAAGATTTTACTGATAAAAGTTTTAGGAAGTCATCTGCAATCATAGACTTCACAAACCCAAATACCTATTGAAGTCATACAGATAGAGTGAGTTACTCAATGATAGTAGTATAGCATATCAACTTTGACTCCGCTCTCTGAGGTTGAAATGCTTTTGGATCTCTGGAAATGTTAGCCCTCGTACATTGTTGTACCGTAGAATTAGGACTCTCAAGTCAGAACAATGTAACAAAATGTTAATTCCGATGCAAGTGTATGGCTTTTGATACATTTTCCTTTTTTTTTAATCAAATCGGCCACCAATGAATGCCCTAAAGGCAGTGTAGCAAAAATAACGACCAATTACCAGTACTGAATTGGCTGACTGATATTTTTGCTGTAGGCAAGTTTGATTACGGTGTTATGATGCGATACCAAAACTTAACGCGGAAACCTGAACTCTTCCGGGCCCCTTGAGCCCGGCCCCCCTAATCCCGGGCCTGGGTTTGATGTACCCCCTGAACCTTGCTCTCGCAGGCCCTGGATAGGAGTAAGATGGTTTGCTTGTTGAAGCTATTTTTTGTTAAATTTTTAAAATTAGATATTTTGAGGTTGTGACGTCACGAAAGCGACAATGACGTCATCCAAACCAGTAAATCCTTATAACAGCATGCAAATTTTTCTAAATGTTGCTAAATATTATTTTCAGTTTGGGCTTTTGTTATCTCAAAGACATCTCTGATAAAGTCAACGTAGATGATGACGTCACATGCATGATGATGTGATCTTTAATATATTGCGTTGAATATTGCTTGTAATTATTTTTCGTGACTGAGATATAGCATCACTCACAAAATTTTAGAATAAGCCAGTATTATTTTCAATACATCATTCAAAAGCTGATGACAATGAATACTATTTTTATGCAAGAGCAATTTATTTCGAAAAAGAGCAGAAAAAGCAATAGTTTTGAATTATGACGTTATCAATGACGTAATGGTGATGCAATTCATTTATCAGTAACTAAAATATTTTATTCCAGCTAAATATTTGCATTGATAATGAAGATGCTGTAGAAGGAATTGAATAAGTGCGTTGATAAGCATGCATTGTACTCAAAACTACATTAAATTCCTAAGGTGCCTCAGACAAAGACAAAAAGGACGTCGATTACGGTTATCCAGCTGACCCCAAACTTTCTGAAAATGTGTGCAATCAAATTTGATTCAAAGTCAGGGTGCATCAAAGCAAAACTTTGTTTTAGTGTAAGAGCTATATTAAAATAAATAAGATGGGGGAAAATTTGCTCCCACCCCCGGGACAAATAGGATTAATCATAACTTTGATTTTGCCTTTTAGACTCTGAATAACATTTATAGCTTATCAAAATCTAATTTCAAATACAACAAATTTCATACGTATTTACCTAGTCAAAACGTAAGGCTATCTTCAAATTTTTGAGCAACTGGATCTCAAATATTGATCACTTAGGTGCTTTGTGTCTTAAATGCTGGTTAGTTTCTTCTTCTTTCCTCGTTGCCCGCTTTTCCGTGAGGGTTGTGGAGGCAGCAGCTCGAAATTAAGCCGCCACACTGTACGGTCTTCCATCACATCCATCATTTTGCTTGGGTAAAGTCCCAACTGGTTCCATTCAAGATCCTCAATGTTATTGGTCCGTTTAGTTTGAGATCGTCCAACTGGTTCTATCCCATTTGGTTTGGCAAGTAAAGATTGTTTGGGGAGTCTTCCTGAGGCATTCTGCTTACTTGGCCAAACCATCTAAGCTGAGATCTTTCAATACGGAGAAGTAACGGTTCGATGTTGAGAGATTTTCAAATCTCAGAGCTACGCTCCTTGTAAAGTAGTGTCACTCCTTCGATTCTCCGTTAAAAACTCGTTTCGGAAGCCTGCACAACCTGTTGTTCTTTCTTGGAGTACGCGTGTATGGTTCAACTTAAAGTTCGTCACATGCATTCAAGCTTCAAGGATCACTGAAAATTGTGCAACACAGCAACTTACAACGCCAATTTCAGTCAGCAAAAGGCACCGGTACACAAAGAGACGTAGCCAGTTTTCAAGCTTGAGTGAAAAATGCCTATGTAACATAAGTTGTGTTTAATAATGGCTTTGCGGCAAAAATTCTCATAAAAAAATACTATACAAATTCAAGGTAGTTGAAAATGCAACTGCAGAAATTAGCAAGCAGACGACGAAATGTCTAATGTAAAATTATTTAAAGCCATTAACAAAATAAAAACAAATGCAGCTTATGAAATAGGCAAAGGTGGGCACTTGTGGCCCAACTATTTTAATTGCGATAGCGCTTGCGCCACAATTATTTTTGAACAGTTGCGCTGATGCTTGCGCCGCAAGTATTTTAGCAGCTTTAAGAGCAAGTGCAATTTAAATACGATTATGACTGATTGCTTTTCAATTAAATGTTATTAAAGTTAAGAAAAAAATTGACAATATATATTGGCGTAGGCAAGATTTTTGATTGTGGGGGAAGGCCAAACTGCAAATCACACGCCATGACGTCATTACAAATTTTGGAAAAAAGAAACTTTTTGTGGGACAAAAAACCGCAGAATGGAGGATCAGAAACCAGGGCCTGGGTTGGCATGCAACCTGGATTTTGCTAAAGACAAACGACATGAACCAAAAGTTAAAAAGATTTTCACAACTGTCTAAATTGGGAGACGATGTGAAAAAGCTAGTTTAACCCAAACTTATCACAAACAGGGGTGTAGGGACCGTTGCTCGGCGATTTTTAGTGTTTTTTTTGGAAAAAAATAGCTATTTTAATGCCATTTGGATCACTTTTTGCACGTTTTTAGAGCCATTCGAAATTACTTAACTTTTAAGATTTGAAAGCCAATTGAAAGAATCAAACTGGTGAGTCTTCCCTTTACTTACAGATCAAGTCCAAAGCACGTTTTAAATCTTGAATTTGGGGTTAAATTTTGTTAGTGATTTGGCCCAGATGGGCAAAGCAAGGTACATTGCTTCCTGCCATATTTTTAGCTGAAAATGATCACTCAATTATTTGCTTTGGAGGTTTTCGTTTTGTCATAAAAATAACCTGTTTCAGTTGTACATTTACGACCAGGGGGCTCAGGCCCCTTAATTCAAATTCAATGATTTGTTCAACAAGCATTTTTCCTTGCTAATTTTTTTCCAAAAGTATTTTATCGCGTAAAAACTGGCGGCGTGGAAATGAATTGTTATTTGAAATAATTGATGCAATAGATGGTTACTAAGTAGTCATTTTATTGCATTAATTTTACGAAATGATTAGATGAGAGCTTGAGTTTGCAACCTTTGCAACAAAAACCCTGAATTTCTCCCGGGATATGCATTTAAAATGGATAGCAAAATTTTGATTTGAGGGGGCCCAGGCCACCTGGTCGTCAATATTAATATTAGTCTGTTGTACTCATATACTGTTGTCCACGCGAAAATGCTTAAAGAAATTGACACCGAAAAAACATAAGGCTTTGTTGCTATCATTTTTATCATTGTGGCATTTCAATCGGAGGTAGGCAGATCTTTTTCCCCCCTTTCCAAGGTCTATGATGAGGTAGGTTCATAAAAGCAACTTCATTGGATATTCCATTCGTCTACTGCTTGCAATACTTCTGTTGGATTTACAGCAGAGATTCTATTTTGCTGAAACGTTTCTCTGAAAAACATTTTTGCCGATCTTTCAAAAAAAAAAATCCAATTTCGCAATTTAAAAAAGGTTGTAAAATCAAATTTTAAACAGAAAAATTAGTTTTGTAATTATCTTTCTAGAAATATGCTACTCGTTTCTGAAAAATTCTAAACTTGCTTCGGGCATTAAACGCGTTACTCCCAACAGTCTGACTTTTTTACCGTAATTCAAAAACAAGAAATAACAAAAACTGACTTATTAATAACAACTTTTTTGCTAGTCCGGAAAAACTTAAAAAATATTGCAAACACGAGTGACAGCATTGGTAAAGCTCTTAGAAGTGATGCTTAGACAGTTCAATTTCTTTAAACAAAAAACAGGATGATTTTTTAGCGTGCTCCATTCGTAAGAGAATAATGCTAATTGCTCAAGAAGCACAAAATATGCATCAAAGCGTAAAAAGAATTTCTTTGACGAGCCACAAGAGACAAACAGTAACTCCGAAGTCGTTCGCTTACCACCACATGAAGACTTTATTAGTGAAATTTTTTAACTCTACGGTTCCTTTAAGTGCGGGTGTTGAGAGTATTTTTTTGTTAGGTGTTATAATAAAGACGTCCTTCGCCCAAAGAGGTTGAGCAATACGTATTTTTAAATGCTTGTATCTTTTAAAGGATATGAATAATTTTTTCTTTACTAATTTGGTAGCGTGAATAATTTGTTTTAAATATTGGTTTCGTACTGTAACCTGGTAGGTTTGAGCAGTAAGTCAATTAAAATAAATGCTTTTCAAAACGTCACACTAGCGCGTGCTCTTGCAGTTGCTCTTGCGGCGCAATTATTTTTTCGAACTTGTGGAAACGCTTGCGGCGCAAGATTTTCAAAGTAGTTGCGCATGCGCTTGTGGTACAACTTTTATGACGGATTGCGCATGCGCTTGCGGTGCAACTTTTTATCACCTCTGGAAGTAGGTAACTACAGTAGAATCAAAACATAATTTGGTCAATGAGCAGTTAATATCTTGTATTTCAAAATTAAAAAAATGCAGTAATTCTGCAATTTAAGAATTAAATCACCTATATGTTTTACTATTGCTTAAGTTTACGTTTATAAAGAAACAAAGCAACATTTAAAATGATTAAAAATATTTTTAATTTATTTATTTATTTGTGACCATAGTTGTAGCCAAGGGGGGGGGGGGGGGGGGCAGGGGGCCCGCCCCCCAATTAAAATGCTCCCAATGAAAAAAATGATGACAATGAAACCTATTGTTTCTTCAGTTTCTTTCAATATTTTTGCGTTCAACAGTATATGCGTATAGCTGATATTAAACCAAAATAATAACATTGACGACCAAGGGGGCCAAGGTCCCCTCAATTCCTATCTTTGCTAGCCAATTTAAATGTATAGCCCTGGAAAAAATCAGAGTTTTTGTCCTAAAAGTTACAACCTCAGGCCCTCAACTAACCTTATGAACGAAGTGCAATAACATGATTAGTACGTAACTATCTATTGTACCAACTTCAAATAACAATCCACCTCCACCTTGCTTGTTTTTGCACGTCAAAGCACTTTTGAAAAAAAGCAACAAAAACTGTAGGAAATGCTTATTGAACAAATTATTGAATTAGAATTGAACGGCCCAGGCCCATGGTTGTACATTATCCCAAAACTGGTTATTTTCATGACAAAAAATTGTTTTGGGCAAATCTTCGAGTGAATTATTATTACAACTATAAATATTGCAGGAGGCAATCAACTTTGCTCCCCCCACCTGAGCCAAGTCATTTACAAAATGTAATCCACTAATGCAAGTTTTTAAATATTAAGTCTTGGACTTGATCTGAAAGTAAATTGAGAACAATTTAAATTTTTCAATTCGCTTTCAAATCTTATAAATTCATTTCTTTGAAATAGCTCTAAAAACGTGCAAAATGTGGTCCAAATAGTAATAAACCAGCTATTTTTTCTAAAAAATTACAAAAATTGCAAAGCGGTTTTAGGCGTCAGCAAAGGAAGCAAGGGGCATGGCCCAAACTTGATTTTCACTCGTGATGCCGTGAGTACTTCAGCAAGCTCTTGTATTGCGGAACCGTCTCAACCATCACCGATTGTCCAAATTTCTTTCTTTGGTGGGTTGGTCTGTGCTTAAAAAGTTCATGGTAGTACCCACAGAAGGTTTAATTTTGTGAATAGTTTAAATCTGTGTTTTGCGAAATATTAATTCACAATTCAAATTTTGTGCCTTATCGTTTGTTAGTGCTAGATCCTACACAAGCAGTTACTTTGCCGAGAAAAGATTTTAAGGCCGAAGCAGAGATTTTGATAATATCTAAGTTTATAATATTGAAGATTTTTGTCGAAGCCCTTACGTGGTATAATTTTATGGAAGCATTCAAACGAAATTGAAAATGTTAAAAATAGGTCGTCTGGTGAAATAATAATTCGGTACTGTACGTTCTATCCTGCTATTTGACAAACACTGTTAATTGCTTTAATTTTCTCATCTACAAGTTGTAATGGGGAGAGCACTTTCGGTATTCTCACGCTTGTGAAAACTTAGCTCCGAACATCTTTGAGGAAGATCGCATTAGCAGACTGTGTATGATTAGCGTGTACAGAAACAGCGTTAAAAAAATATGCAAGAAATCCCAAACAAAGTCATAAAAGATTTTGGTTCTCAACCTAGACGACTTCAATATTATTATTATTTATTCACGACGTTTAAGAGATGCTTTTTAACAATGGAGATTTTTGCTAGGTCCTAAGCGAAAGTACTTCTACGGGTACATCGCACTGGGCTTTAGAAGCTTCGGTAGCTTAGCTCTTGGGTAAAAGACCCAACCACTTTTCTATGAGAAAACTAGACTGATTTCAAGCGCACGATTTTCGGTTCTACTGGCGTATATACAGTAGTTATTAATTTTGCTTTTTATTTGGCCAAATATTTGATCACCACAAAAGCTTCGGGAAAACGAGGCAAGGCCAACTTTTGAAGTTATTTCTTTAAATGGTCTTGTTTTATTAGCTTGGACCACAAAAAGGATTGAAACAAAGACTAAACATAAGTCATCACCTTTCTTATGGAATTATTTCTTTCGTATTATTGTACCGGTATGTTGAAAACTTGTTGCTTAGCGTAATTTTAATTGCAGATAAATAAATTTAATTGGCTAAGTAATTACTTAGCTGTATAAAAAAATTGTTGCAGCAAATATGGCAAAAGGTATATTTAGACTTGATAAAAACAAACAGAGAAAAAATTTGTGGGAAACGAAAATAATATACACAATCATAGGGTGTTTAATGCGCTTGAAGTTGAAAAAAGCCTTTTAACAATTAAACTGCTAGATTTTAATAATAAGTCAATTAAGATGTTTTTTGACGTTTGCAGGCCAGAGTTTTAATATTTTAATCGTTTTGCGTGCTTCTGGCCTAAAGGCTACCAGCTCGGAAGCCTAGGGAAGAGCCACCAGAACGGCGACTACTTAAAAGAAGCAATGCGAAAAATTGTCTTCCCACAGGAATCGAACCTGCAGCCTTTGGATTACCGCTGCAGCCTTTGGATTACAGAGCAGTGGACCGGTAATCCAAAGGCTGCAGGTTCGATTCCTGTGGGAAGACAATTTTTCGCATTGCTTCTTTTAAGTAGTCGCCGTTCTGGTGGCTCTTCCCTAGGCTTCCGAGCTGGTAGCCTTTAGGCCAGAAGCACGCAAAACGATTAAAACTGCTAGATTTTGCCGGAAGATTACAGTCTAGTGCCGTTGCCAGAAAATGTCAAAAGAAAACTGGGTTGCTACGGCTGCAACTTTTTTTGTTAACAATTTTGTCGACGACTTCGTCCAGTCTACATTATAAGGCTTGCCCGGCTTCTTCGTCAACTAATAATTATTCGCAAGGCTGGCTTTGAATAACATAATACAATGCATTTTTGTCTATAAAGAAAGACGTTCATCTAAAAATTTATGAATACTAACCGAAAGTTTATTACACATACTAACTGTCGATGTAAAATTTTTATTGCTTTCAAATGAATTGATTCTGATTATGATACTGTATTGCAAGTATTTTTTTTGAAAATGGCAAATATAAATAGTCTACTTTGAAGCATTTGCTTGTGATAGATAATTTGCGGTGCTGATTGTAAAACGATGAAATGGCTCAGGTTTTTGCATGGGCTCTCTTAAACCTCCCGATTTTCAAAAAATCTTTCATTTTTAGTAGTCAATATTGGCTTTATTTTGTAGCCCCCCAAAAAAAATTTCTGCCGACGCCCTTGTAGCAGTTATATATAGGGGTTTCTACTTCAGACCTCATAGCCTTCGGCGGCTGGAGCTCCGTCCCCAGACCCAGTCTGTGATACGTTTGAGATACACTACTTTGCTCACCGCACTTCCCAATTTAGACAGAGTTGAAAAACTTTTTAACTCTTGGTTCAAGTTCTCTCCCTTTAGCAAAATCCTGGATACGCGCCAACCAAAGCTATGCTTCTGATCTTCCATTCTACGGTGTCTTAGTCCGACAAAAAGTCTCTTTTTTTAGGAAATTTCTGATCACGTCATTGCACATGCGATTTGCGTTTTAGTCCCCTCCAATCAAAAATCTTGTCTACGCTTATGTTTGTGACCGTTGCCAAGTACGAGAACGGCTAAATATGATTTGATTTGTGTATCTCCATGGTGGTGGGCATGAGAACGAAAATGTTTAGGTATTCCAAATGCTAGCAATTGCTAAAAGCAATAATCATGCAGCAGTCAAGTAAAACATTTTACCGCATTTTCATTTCACTTAATTTCAAAAATTTTGTTATTTTAAAGACTCATTACGCTAAATATGAAAGAAGTATATTTTAAAGTGCGTCATTAAGTATTTCCCAGAGATAGAAAATAAAACACATATTTGATGACTCGGCCAAAGACAACACCAAAAAAATTGAGGACGGAAAGAACCAATATTTGTTAAGAACTGCTACTTTTGCGCATAAGAACAGGGATGCTTGAGGTCAAAGCCAAGGACCAGAAATCAATCCTACACATGATTTTTTGATCAAAAAAGTGATCTGAAATTTTGTTTATGCTTAATCCTGCAAATGATAAAATTGCATTTTGCGGCGGATTAGGAATCAAATAGGCAATAGAAGAGATACTTCGGGGAACATTTTTAGAATTAATTTAATATATGCTTGTTTGAAGCATATGAAAACCTAATTGGTTTTTTTCATCCCATTTTTTTTATCATGCCCATCTAACAACGGATTGCAAAGTACCAGCGCATGAAAATGATGACTGCAATAAATACAATTATCTTTGAACACATTACGTGAATCAAAATTGATTTTGTTTGAGATATAGTTTACCTCCCCGCTCCCATTATTTTTTGAATTTTGCATGAATTCGTCTAACCACAGTGTAAATATTTTGCTATGAAGCATTAAGTTGTGAGCATAACAAAAAAAATTAGTAGTGGAGCAAATCGTTTCGCATTTGGTGGGGAAAAGCAAAAAGGAACGGCTCAATGTTGAGCCATATTTTGCCTCTATTCGAATTGTTTAGAAAGAGCAGTGATGCAAAACCAACAAACTGATGCATGCTGACCTCTTAGTTTTGTTGTTCTTGCTTAGGGTAATCGACTCAAAATTTCTCACATGCCTTTAAGCTTCATGGATGACTAAATTGCGCAACTAGAACTTGAATAGCAACTAGATGGGAGTTTACCAGCAAACCCAGTGAACGACCGACGCAAAGCAAATGCTGTGACGCTCAAAAATACTTTTTGTCTACCGTAAAATCAGCAATTATTCAAAAATATCTGATTATGGAACCTTAAGAAAAGTAGAGTCAAAATATTTGTCTGTTAAATATCTCCTGATATCCTACCAAACTGGCACCCTAAGTTGAGCCGTTCAAAAAATTGATTTTTGGGGGTCTATTTGGAGGTTCCCAAGGGGATGGCACCCCCAAACTACACCAAAATATTTGTCTGTTAAATATCTACTTATATCAAAACAGACTGGCACCCTAACTTGAGCCATTCAAAAAATTGATATTTTGGGGGTCCATTTGGGGGGTCCCCGGGGGGGGGGGGGGGGTGGCACCCCCAAACTATGTCAAAATATTTGTCTGTTAAATATCTACTGATATCATACAACACTGGCTCTCTAACTTGAGCTATTCAAAAAATTAAGTTTTGGGGGTCCATTGGGGGGCCCCCAAGGGGGTGGCACCCCCAAACTATGTCAAAATATTTTTCTGTTAAATATCTACTGATATCAAAACAAACTAGCACTCTAGCTTAAGCCGTGCAAATAGTTGATTTTTAGGGGCCCCATTTTGGGGGGGTTCCCGGTGGAGTTGCCCCAAAAAATTTCGGGAGAAAAAATTGCGCTTACAGCTCAACAACTTTACACAAAAATTAGATTTCAAAGTTTTGTGGTTTAGGAGAAGAAGAGCGTACAAAAATCAGGAAGAAAAAAAGGAAAAAAGAAAGGAAAAAGAAAAGAAATAAACTTCATTGCAGCCAAAAGTGGGTTGTTTGGGATGAAAGGGTATCTTAAGACATACAACCATATGAAAAATTTTTTGCCGTACTTAAGCTGTTTTTGACTGAGACCGCTTTTTACGCCAAACTTGCGGGGCGGTTTTCGGGTCCTAAAACCAAAGTCACGTAAACTATTGCCTTGAAATTTGGTAGAAACATATAACTCATTAATCTCAAACTGCTATCAAAATTTCATGTATCTAGACCAAATCGTTCTCGAGCTATAAGCAAAAGTCTGAAATTTCGTACTCATTAGTTGAAAAATGGCCGAGTAAAAACATAGGAACACGCGACGCGAGCGTCGGTCGTTCCAATTAGTTTGGTTCAATCAAAACGTACCAAAAGAGAATACGCGAAAACCAGGTTTCAAGCTTGAGTGAAAAAATGCTAACGTAACATACAGTGTGTTTCATGAACACTGTTTTCATAGAATTAAGGAATTTATTGCAGTCGAAAATGCTACTACAAAAGTTAGATGCCACTCATCTACCAATTTTGTGAGAAGGTATTCAAAGTTATTAAATTACGCAGGAAGCAAAAAACAATTCCAATCATCAAATAATTGTGAAATGCTGCGCTAGCAGCGATAGATGACAAATGTCATCAGATCAATGTTCAGTAAAATGCACAAAATATTGTAATATTTCACTATGTAAAATGTTAGGAATATTGCATTTTATCTTTTAATTTCATTGTGAGTTAATCTAAAATGCACTTAAATCTGATAAATCCTAAGAAGATAAAGCAATATTTTGAATAAATTTTCATTTCATATTAAATAATGAAAGCATTTAAGCAATATTGATGCATTGATGCAGCCAGGCGCGAAATTAGCTATGCAAAAGCATGATTAAACTGGTTGCGTAAATGAGCAATGTGGAAGGTGGCTAATGGTTTCAGTTCTTTAATTTACAAGTTGGTAAATTATGAAATCCTATAAATTCTTCAATAAAATTCACAAGGAGCAATCTATTTCGTCCATGTTTTGTAGAGAAATATACTTAGCAGGCTAAAGGAACAAGATTTAAGAGAGATGATTGGTAAAGTTTTTTATTGATACAAAATAAACACATTCAATCTTCATAAAAGAAGAAAAAGTTTGGCCACGAAGGGATCGTTTACGGGTCTTCGAGTCAAGTATCAACCAGAACAGAATCAGATCATCGCCAGCTGGAGTTATATAAAGTGTTAATAGAATATGGAATAAAAATTATCAAGCGGTATACGAGATTGCTCGTATTGTATAGATAACTAATAATTACAATACTGTATTGGGTAAATTTCACTAAAGAATAAAGTTTTAAAAACACGCATACATTTTGTTGGTCTTTCAAAACAGAAGCAATACTAAAATACGATTCATAAGTATCCGAAAAAAGAATTTTTAATTTTTTTGAAAAATAAATTCAAGAAGCAATTTTTGAATTCATTTGGCAATTTACGCCAAACTTTTACATCTGCAAATTTTATTGAATTTTGAAGCTTGTTTGTATTAAACCGGGGTAAAAAGAAAGTGTCGGATGAGCAGCTTCTAGTGTTAAGTTTTTGGATATCAGAGGTCAATGTAAAGTATTGCCTAAGACTACATATCACTTCGTTGTATTGATATTTGAACATGAAAGTAGTCATTACACAAGTCGTCTACAGTCAATATACCGTACCATGTTTTTTTTTAACACAATAAGAACTTTTTCACGTGGATTTGATGTGGTTATAATTTTGTAGATTCTGCTTCGTAATTTGCTGATTTCGCAAGTGTATATTATGTACTGTAAGAGATGATTAAACCGTATGGTAAATGGGAATGATATTTTGCAAAATATACCAAAAAAAATATCCTGTCAGGACATGGCATTTGATTTCAGATTTTATTACAATTGAGCAAGAAAGTTTTGATTGTACATAAGTTATAAGGAAACCAAAAATTAGTTTATTATAAAGAAAAACTCTGAAATATTTTACAGAATTAACTGCAAAAGTTTTACAAGAATCAATAGTTATTTTGAGATTTGTAGCTTGTTGCCGAGTTTTTGGAGGAAATATTAAAGCTATTGAATTTAATGTATTCAAGGTTAGTTTGTTGGCATCTAGCCAGTTATTAACGCTTAGTAACTCTGAATTGTTTAAATTTTCAAAATTGGTGATAGCATGTGTGCAGATGCATGTATCATCTGCAAATAAATGAGAATCAGTAAAGATGCTATTTTCTCAATCATTTGTATAAGTTAAAAAAAAGGAGAGGTCCAAGCTTTGACCTTTGTGAAATAACACCTCAAATTCTATAATGATTAAGTTTACTGAGTAATTCAGCATATTATGATTGACAGTATCGCAATCCTTTTTGAGATCAAGAATTATTAGTCTAGTATAGTGATTATTGGTCGTGTTTTCATAAGTTGTAGTAGCAGAATCCGTGATAGCATGAGTAGTATTAAATCGAGGTCTAAAACCATGCTGATTAGGTAATAAAACTTTACGGTTGTTAAAAGCAAGAAAATAGTCGTTTATTAATAATTTTTTGAAATATTTTCAAAAGACTTGACAAGATTGAGATAGGGCGATAATTAGACATTAATAACTTATCACCAACTTTAAAGACCGAATTGACTTTGGCCTCTTTCAAGCTACTAGGAAAATATCCCAACTCAAACGATAAGTTAATAAAAAAGGAGCAGATTGTACTTATTACAATTGCAGCGGTTTTTAAACGAAACGGTGGTGTATTACCAAGACCAGACGACTTGTAGGCTTTTAAACGGGCTAGAGCATTAAAAACTTCACTCGGGGAAGTGGGTTTTATAACTTATATAAATAATGGTTCTTCTACATGTTTTCGCATCAAATTTTTTGTGGTTAGAAAATAGTGATAGTTGAAATTGGAGTTATTGGACACTGGTGTTTATTAAATTATCTTCAATGTCGCAGAAACAATTATTAAAGTATTCTGCGATTTAAAAAGGTGAATTTACTACTTTATCTTTAACTTTAATTTAAATTGTTGCAAATTTTGATTTAGTTTTGATTTGCAGTGAATTTAACACTTTCCAGGTTTTTCGTAGATTTTTGATTTGTTTTGATGAAACAGTTGCTCAAGAAAACCTTTCTTTGAAGAAAAGTATGTTTTTTGTAGCTTATTCAGTAGCATAGCCAGGGGGATGGGTGGGGTCTGTAGCCTCCCCTCATTAGCCTGCCGACCAAAGAGCAGAATAAGGAAGCATTTCTGAGACTGCTTTTTGCATTAGAATAGACTAAAAAACGATTTAAAGCAGATTTTGAAACGTTTATTTACGGGGATGGGGCTAATTTCTGAAAAATAAAACTCTTAAATCAGAAAAAAAACTCTGAAAAATAGCAAACGCCTAACATAGATTTTGATCAAAAAATATACAAGCTTAGGAATTAGGAGGGGAGGGGGGCTATTCAGTATTAGTTAGTTAGTTACCAATCGCTTCTCTCAAACTTCTTTTCATTAGCCCCCCAATTATATCTTTCTCTCTAAAGTAAAGAAGAAATAGATTACTCCGTGAGAGTTTTATTGAACTGGTAGTATTGGATTTTATGATTTACCAACTTACAAATAAGAGAACTGAAACTCGAGCAATAGCTACCTCCCTCATAGTCTATTTATGCTGCCAGTATGATCATGTTTTGACACTGCTAATTTCAAAGCCCCACTTTAAAAGCATTGATTTTTATCAAAGTAGGCCTAAAAGTAAGTTATTTTTGCCAAAAAATGCAAAATTTTTGAACGCTGGGGGTTCCGCCCCAAGACCTCCATGCCTCCAGTGGCTGAAAAAATTTTCCCAAACCCCGAGCCTGCGGCGGCTGGGGTTTCGTCCCCAGACCCCCAATTTCCTTTGGCAGCTGGGGCTCTGCCCCCAGACCACCATTACAGCCCTCCATTGCAGATTCGTAGCTGTGCGCCTGAAGCTATCGACAAATTTTTTGTAGAGAAGTTGATATTCGTTGTTGCCGTTACGAAAATGTATTTTACTCATTTTTGTTTTTTACGAATAGAATTTAAGATGTCTTTGGTTATTCAAGGCCGCTTGCTCAATCTTTGTTTTTTTCCGAGAAATTAATTCATTGGGAAAATGTTTGGTTATTGCATTTTTAATGATTGGATAAAAGGTTGAAAAGCACCATTAAAATTACGAGAATTATTTTCTTCTGTTGGTTATTAAGTAATACTGAATCAAAGTCCGCCCTTTTTCTGACATCATAAATTTGTTAGATGAAACATATATTCAACATTTTTCAACAAGCAATCAAATTTAATTGCTTATTTTTGGCCATTTTTAAAAGTTTTTACTTATTTGTGAGTTATATTTTACATATTAGATCGCTACCTCAATGTTTTAAAAGTTTTTGTTTCAAAAGATGCTTTATATCATTTTTGAGTCCATTCTGCGCGAAAGACATTCTCAGAAGTGCTAAAAAGTGGTGTTATATTTTTTCTGTAGTTTGCTTGATAGGGCAATGGGGAGCGTTCTTTTCCTGACTATTCGACGAGGTGCAGCAGATACGGTATTATATTGGGTAGAAAAAGAAAACGCCTTTCACGCGCTAAGCGGAGTAACAAGAAAGTGATAGACATTGCTCCAAAAAAGTGATAGACAGTGTGCCTGCGACGCTGATTTCAAGCAATGGAAAAAAAGCAAAAGCTACGTCCACTACGTGGCCTGAAATGAGAACAATTATTTTGCAAACGCCAAAAGTTACGCTTAGTCCAGTGGTTATCATCACAAAGCAAGACATCGACTCACGTTAAAGTGAAAGTTGCCATACGCAATTTCTATTTCTGTTGTGATGAACAATAATTATAAAATTCGTCCAAACAAAGGTAAACGCTTCAATTGTTAAGATACGAGAACGTGCTGGTGCTTTCAATCTGATATTAAAAGCTAAGAAAAGTATCTCGTAACACAAATTTGCCTTAAATCGTTAGAAACAGTAAGAACAAATAGGAGTAAAGTATTCCAGAATTAATTCTCTCAAATTGTGATGATGGCGTGAGACAACCAAGCCATCAAAGTTTTGTATTGGAAATAGCAGCTTTAGTATTTGATTGTGAATAAGTAAAGACTTTACAAAAAACTAATTTTTGGTTCTATATTAATGATATTGAATTTGTTATTATTGTTTATTTCCGCCAATTTATTGCAACTGCAAATTTACATTAACAACTTTATGCTTCAGCGACAAACTTAAAAAAATTGTTTTGTTGGCCTGCAATAAGGTTGTGAGATAAAAGTCTTAACTATGTCACATACCAACCAGCAAGAACGCAATTTAACTCAACAAGCCAAACTTCTTCATTATGCAAATTATAAACGAATCGATGGAGATTTTAATGACGTCACCATACAGGCAGGAGGTTAAAGCATTTTAGCAAACCGGATGGTTCTGGCTTGTTATTCCAAGTACTTCGAATCCATGTTTCTATCACCACCAAAAACGCGATACCAAAACACAATTGTGATAAAAGACTTGGCTGGAAACGCACTGAAGAAGGTAATTGAGTACAATTATACCGGTAACACTGATATAAACACAACCAATGTTTTGATACTGCTTGGTGCTGCTGATTTCCTTCAAGTTGATGACGTCAAGAAAATGCGTTTTGATTTTATGGAAACAACGTTGACAGTTGATAATTGTCTCGATGTCGTGAAAGCCTCGATTTTATACAACAATCCATCACTCCAGCTAACCTACCAATTCATCAGCGACAACTTTGATGACATCGTGCAAGGAGACAGCTTCAAACATTTATCCAAAGCCGAATTGGTATCGCTTTTGACCAATTTAGATCGAAACACAGTACAAGAAACATCATTGTATAAAGCTAGTATCAATTGGATGTATTTTGATGAAAAACATAAAATGACGTTTCGTCATTGTTTTCAACTCTTGACCTTGAAAAGTTTCCATATGAATTTGTCGCTGATACAATTGCTGAAGAGCTGATGATCAAAGTGAACGTTGATTGTTTAAATGCTGTTCTATTGTATTCGGTTGACAAGATAAAAGGCGAGAAAACGAAAGGAAAGGCATCAAAAATTGTAAGCGTTGGTGGATTTGAAGAGCTGAAAACGGTTTCAGATGTTTTCAGTGTTTCCAGTGATTCATTGAAAACTTATCCAGATTTACTAAGCAAATTTTCCGACCATTGTGTTCTTAACGTTGACGATTTTGTATATTGCGTTAGTGGAAATGTTGACAGAAACTGGGGGAATCCAATAAACAAAGTTTTTGGATTAAATTTAAAAGCACCAAATTCAAAATGGGAAGAAGTCGCATCAATGACCGAGAAACGGAGCTGTTTTGGAGCTGCTATATGCAATGGTTGTTTGGTTGTTGCAGGTGGACACAATGGAGGCTCACAACTCCACACAACAGAACTGTACGAGCCAGGTTTGAATAAATGGAGTAGAACTGCGTCAATGAATAAAAACAGATCATCACATGGGTTAGTCGTTGAAGACCAAAAGTTATTCGCAATCGGAGGATTGGCTAGGAATAAGTGCTTATCATCAGTAGAACAACTAGACAATTTGGATGGAAATTGGAGTGAAATCAAATCAATGAATGAGAAAAGACAAGCATTTGCTGCTGCGGCTAGTAAAAATTACATCTATGCAATAAGTGGATTTGGAGACTCTTTCACATCTATTTTCAAATCAGTGGAAAAGTACAATTTAAAAGAAAGCACTTGGAGTTTTGTCAGCAGCATAAATGTGGGGAGGAAATATCATGCAGCATGTGTCTTGCGAGGAAAGATTTATGTGATCGGAGGGTTAGATGCAAACAACGAAGTTGTTAAATCAATCGAATGCTACGACCCAGCAACTGATGAATGGACTGTGGTTGGTGAAGCGAAAGAAGAATCATACAGGCATGCGTTAGTTCCATTGTAGAATATAGCTTTATATTGCAGCTGGTATGTTAATTTCAGATTTTGGAAACAGTTACATTTTAATCAAAATTTTGTTTCATTATAATGTATACTAACTTTTACTGAACATTGAAAAACCAAGTAATTTCACACTTATTCACTTAACAAGCATACCTATCTATCAACTTTTGAGCAACTCATTATTATCAATCATATACATCGTTTGTATGCTTCATGGCTTAACCGTTGATTAATGTCTTGTTTTACAATTAACTAAATTACCTATCAATTGTCTAAAAAATTGAATTCATATTTTTTTGAAACTTACAGTAGTTTACGTTATTATGATCCTTATTTTGTATTTCGACTCGTTCATTAAAATTGACGTGAAATCGCACAAGTTAATGCGACAACTCTTCATCTTATATAAGTTAGTTTGCATCAAAGTATTTTTATACAAATGATGCAATTTTGGAATCCTTAATGCTTTTCCATCATAACAGAATCACTCAATTATAAACTTGTAATGCTAAAGAATGAATATAAAATGAATTAGTTTTGTTAGCATTTGTGTTTAGATAAGTTTTTGAATTATTAAATTTTTTTGAACTGATTGATTTCGGAGGTTCTATTTGCTTGTCAATAGAATGTAGAGGTTTGTTGTGTAAAAGAAAAAAGTAGTCAATAAAAAATTATTTACCTTTGACGTCGTTAGTTTAGATGTAATCTGTCCAAAACCAACCACTATACTCACTAAAAAAATTACCAATACTTTCGTTCTACATTATAAAGTACTCTCCTTCACCTTCATTTATTTTATTGTATCACTGCTTGGTTGCCTATTCTTCAAGTTACCTAAATACTTTACAAACACTCAAAAGTTAATTATAAGATTAACCCATTGGCCAAGTAGTATTACCCCTAGTGCCACAGGATATAAGAAACTAAACTTAGTAAAATAAGCAATTTAGTTAAGAAGGAAATTCTTTTACCGACGTTTCAAAAAAAACTTCCTTTGAATTTCCAAGTTTATTTTGTTGGCCTCAATCAAATCCACGCAATTATAGACAACATGCGACAAGTGAATGGTTTCTCAACTATCGCATCCCACTTCATAAAACCTCCAAATGTGAAGTTTTATCAAACATAAAAGCGCCATTATTTTTTGGGACAATACTACTCCCGATATAGGTAAAAACGCGTTTCAAAAATTTAAAATTAAGAAGACTGGTTAACTGCAGATTGCAATGAACAATAGCGGATGAATTCGAAGAATAAGTCGATGTAAATTGCAAAACAAGCCATTAACGTTATCTAAAAGCGATCAGCTTTTATACAAATACTGTAAACTCGCCAATCGTCTACCAATGCAAGATGGCTGCCTGACTCAAAGACCTAACGGTCCCTTCGCAGTTTCATGCACTTTCCTCGTATAAATGCTAATTGTTTACTGTACATTAATGCGATTATGTGTCTTGTATTATTCAAACGCTGTGTTAGAGTTTTACACAATTTAATGCTGAGTTCGTTTGGGTTAAGAATATTAATTTCGAGAAAGCCGCTATGGTGCACCTATTATCCCCTCCTCATCCCAACATATAGTCATCTTTTGCCTTCAATTTACATCAACCCATCCTTAAAATTTCCTTTATTTGCCTCACATCAACTGAGGATTCTGAGGATTCACAACTCAACAAACTTAATAAGAACGAAGAGATGAAGGCGGCTGGGAAGTGAGCTCGCGCTCTTCTAGTCTCCAGCCACCCGCGTATGTGTCGAAGCAGGCGGCCTGCAGCCGTAATCGAACTCGGGTCGCAGTATTGCTAACGCAATAATCAGCGCTCAGTTCCGCTTGGCCATGCTGCTGACAATTAACGATAAACTCCATCAAATAGTTAAACGATAAAATTTTGAAAAATTTGCCTGAAAGTTTTCCTCGACGCAACACCTCAAAATTCTGACACTTTTTAATATATATTTTTTTTTGCCTAAAATAGATCAAGAATCCAGAAAAATTTAATTTTGGGGCCCTATTTGGGTGGATACCCTCACGAAGTGATATCCCTAAATTTTGCTATGCAATATATTTCTTTTACATCTACCGATCCCTAAAATGTCATTTGTTTAAGCCAAGTAGATAAAAATTCAAAAACTTTTTGGGGCACTTTTGGAAGTTTTCCTCAACGTGGTATTCCTAAAATTTGTCGTATTCCATCTTTGCTTGATATTTACTTATTCTAAACACATTATCTTTGTAGCTCAAGCGTCACAAAGTTTTTTTTTTTCGGAGGATTCATTTGAGGGGGACCTCTCCAACCAAACATTCCCAAATTTTGTCAAGTTTTGTCTTTCTTTCATAATTCTGAAACTTAAATAGGCTTTTTTTCTCAAGTACTTAAAGCGTTTTAATCTTATAGGACTCATTTAGGGAGGACTGCCCGTTGTGAAAACCCCAAATTTTGTCGATATTGATTTATTCTTTTTATTCACTTATCTTGAAAAATTCATGGTGTCTAGTTTGAGTGGCTAAAAATTTTGATTTTTGAAGGAACCATTTGAGGAAACTCTCCAATTTTGGTATTCCCAAATTTTGTCATATTATTTGCTTCATTTATCTTTATCTAAGCTGAAATTTTTATGAGTCTAACTTGAGTGATGAAAATTTTTGATTTTTGGAGGAGCCGTTTGAAAAGGACTTCCTGTTGCTGTTCCTCCAATTTTTTGCATATTGTGTCATTTATTTGTATTTACTTATTCTTACAGTTTTATTTGCCTAGCGCGAGTGATTAAACATGTTAAACTTTGGAGGGCCCATTTGAGGGGAACTCCCATCGTGGTACTCCAACTTTTATAATGTTTCACTAATTTTTAATACCTAACCTTTCTAAAAAATTTACTCATCTACCTCAAACTGGTTTAAAAATTTAAAATTTGGAGGGCGCGTTTGAGGGTTTTCCTCTAACGTGCTACCCCCGATTTTGGCCGGCAACTAATCCTTCCTGTTATAAAATTGCTCAAAGTTTGAATTTTCTGCGTTTAGCGGTTTAAAAATATAGATAGCATAGGAAGAACGAAAAAAAAAGTTAAAAAAATACATAAAGAAAAATATTATCCAAGTCGGGGTAAAAAAACATAACGTACAATAAGAAAAGTGGTTAATAGAGAGTTTAAAAACCATCAACTTTTTTTTCATCATTATTGGTACTTATCGAGATATAATACCGATTCAAACCGGTCCATTCTTGCCGATTATCAGCGTCTAAAATTGTGGTCACGTAACCAAGCACCCCCAAACTTGTTGAGAGTGAAACCTCCATCTACGCCCATGTGTTCAAATTTCAACATTCACGTCCAATTTTTTTAAGTCATAAACGAATGAATAAACTTTCAAGCCAAAAATAGCCGTAATTTTTTGGTTTTATAGTTCTTTAATCACGATCACATGACCAAGAATCTCCAAAATTGGCATACTTTATGAGCAAATGAAATAAATTTCGATGCTCACCTATCAAAATAGCGGAGTAAAAACATAAGTCCTACGCGTGCATGAGCGAAGTCCCAATGACAATCTATGATTAAACTTTATTTTGCTATGTAAAACTTAGTTTTGAACAGATAGCGTGTTAGAAAAGTGTCAGTGTATCCTAGCTTTTATTTATTTTCTACTCATGCATGCTTTTATTGATTCGTATGTGTATTGTTTTAATTTTTGAAAATTTTTGTAATTATTTTCAAAACAAAGTCATATGTGAGTGAGTTTGATGCTTTGTATAATTTTTTGATATTCCGAAAACTTTGTTATTGCTACTACTTCAATTTGTTTTTTACATTGAATAAAGGTGAACTGGTTTTTCTTTAATTCAACAGCACGCTGATGCATTTATTTGCTTTAAAAACAAATAAATATCGAGATCAATCTGCTTCATAGCATTAAAAACATGAAAATGATTGGGATTCGAAAACATGTATGAGTCAAAGAAATGCTTGTATTATCTTACTCTAAACGAAATCCTAAACTAGAGAGTTGTTATATAACTTTGCTTGGGCATTGGTCTTCGGCGGCTCTTTGCTAGGATATAATACGACCTTTCGGAAATTGCTCATTATTAAATTACAAGTACAGCTTATGTTTCAAAGCACTAATAATAACTTAAAAAAAAAATTTTTTTCTTCAAGAGCTGTTGCAAATTTAATCAACTTGTTATTTCGTGTAGAAAATTTACTATAAAAAATAGTTTGTTACAGTATTTGCAAATGCCACATATCAACCAAAAACACAACTTAACTCGACAAGCGAAACTTCTTCAATATGCCAACAACAAGCGAATTGATGGAGATTTCAATGACGTCACCATACAGGCAGGAGATAAAAGTATTCCAGCAAACCGAATGGTTCTGGCTTGTTATTCCAAGTACTTCGAATCCATGTTTCTCTCACCACTCAAAGAACGATATCAAAACACAATTGTGATAAAAGACTTGGATGGAAACGCACTGAAGCAAGTAATTGAGTACATTTATACTGGTATCATTGATATAAACACAACCAATGTTTTGATACTGCTTGGTGTTGCTGATTTCCTTCAAGTTGATGACGTCAAGAAAATGCGTTTTGATTTTATGGAAACAACGTTGACAGTTGATAGTTGTCTCGATGGCGTGAAAGCCTCGATTTTATACAACAATCCATTACTTCAACAGACCTACCAATTCATCAGCGACAACTTTGATGAAATTGTGCAAGGAGACAGCTTCAAACATTTATCCAAAGCCGAATTGGTATCGCTTTTGACCAATTTAGATCGAAACACAGTACAAGAAACATCATTGTATAAAGCTAGTATCAATTGGATGTATTTTGATGAAAAACATAAAATGACGTTTCGTCATTGTTTTCAACTCTTGACCTTGAAAAGTTTCCATATGACTTTGTCGCTGATACAATCGCTAAAGAGCGGTTGGTTAAAGTAAACGTTTATTGCTTGAATGCTGTAGTTTCTTATTTGTTAGAAAAGACGAAAAGCTTGAAGATTGAACAAAAAACATCAAAAATTCTTAGCGTTGGTGGTTATAAAACGCTGAAAACGGTTTCAGAAGTTTTCAGTGTTTCGAATGATTCATTGAAAACTTATCCATATTTACCAAGCGAATTAACCAACCACTGCGTTCTTAACTTCGAGAATTTTTTATATTGTGTTGGTGGAAACGCTGACGGAAAATTGTTAAATCCAATAAACAAAGCTTATTGATTAAATTTAAAAGCACCATATTCAGGATGGGAAGAAGTCTCATCAATGGCTGAAAATCGATGCTATACTTTGGAGCTGCTGTATGCAGTGGTAGTTTGGTTGTTGCAGGTGGATACAATGGTGGTTCACGAATCAACACAACAGAACTGTACCAGCCGCGTTTGAATAGATGGAATAGAATTGCGCCAATGAATAGGAACAGATCTTGTTATGTGTTATTAGTTGAAAACCAGAAATTGTTTGCAATCGGAGGATTTGATAGGAATCAAAGCTTATCATCTGTGGAACAGTTAGACGATCTAGATGGAAATTGAAGAGAAACCACATCGATGAATGCGGAAAGAAGCCATCTTGCCGCTGTGGCTTGTAATCATTGTATATATGCAATTGGTGGGTTTGGAGACTATATCGAATCCATGAAAAAATTCGATTTAAAAGAAAGCACTTGGAGTTTTGTCAGCAGCATGAATGTGGGAAGGAGATCACATGCAGCATGCGTCTTGCGAGGAAAGATCTATGTGGTCGGAGGGTTTGATGCAAACAACCAAGTCGTCTAATCAATCGAATGCTACGACCCCGCAACTGATGAATGGACGATGGTTGGTGAAACAAAACAAGAATTGTATAGGCATGCGTTAGTTGCATTGTAGAACAAAGGTTTACATCGCAAGTAATTTACTTTCTGATTTGTTGAGGTAATTACATTTTAATAGAAATTATTTTCAATTTTACTGTATGTGTTATAACCGGTCGAGTCAAACTAAAGACTATAAAAATTGGTATCACACCTTCCCTGCTTGGCGTTCAACATTTTAAGGGAAAGTTTGAAGTCTACTCCGTGTGTGGTAGCCAAGAGGACAGGTGGCAGATTGACTCAAAAAACAATAGATCCCTTCATTGTTTCCTTGCAAGTCAACTTGGTATATAACACGCTATTACATTTACAGTTACAGCACAAATTTATACTTATTTACCTAACTAATATATCTATCCACGTATTTTGGGGGTAACTATATGTTAGTTATTGATCGTTTGTGTGCCTCGTGACATACAGACGCTGATTGCTTTCAAATTGTATATATAACGGAATTACATAGCGCAGTTACACGTCAAAAATTAAAAAATCAAAACTTTACAGTCTGTTTCACTCGTAATCGGGATCAGGATAATAAGCTCACAACTGGTCGAGCACTCTATCAACTTCAAACTTCTCTCATCATACCTGAATTACATATCAAAAATTTTGTATTTTTTTACAAGTATAACTTAATTTTAGGCCTATTTGATAAAAAATTAATGATTTTAAAACGTGCCATCAAAATTAGTCGTGCAAAAACATAATCAAAGTTGTTGCATAAATGGGCTCTGTGGGAGATGGCTATTGGCAAGATTTCAATTATCTTTTTTAGAACCTGACAAATTATAACATCCTATAACCCTATTTGTACCTAGAGGGGGGGACAAATTTGCCCCCCTCTCAGTAATTTTAATATAGCTCCTAAACGAAAAAAAAGTTTTGCTTTGATGCACCCTGACTTTGAATCAAATTTAACAACACACATTTTCAGAAAGTTTAGGGTCAGCTGGACAACCGGAAGTGACGCCATTTTTGCCTTTGTCGGAGGCACATAAGGAGTTTTATGCAGTTTTGAGCACAATGCATGCTTATCAGTGCGCATATTCTATTCATTGTACTGCGTATTCATAGTCAATGCTAATCTTCAGCTGGAATAAAATAGTTTAGTTACTGATAAATGCATTGCATCATCATTACGTAATTGACGACGTCATAATTCAAAACTATTGCTTTTTCAGCTGTTTCTCGAAATAAACTGCGTTTGCACAAAAAAAATATTTATTTTCATCAGCTGTTGATTGATGCATTGAAAATAATACTGCAGTATTCTAAAATTTTGTGAATGATACTATATTACAATCACAAAAAATTACAAACAATAATCAACACAATATATTGCATGTGACGTCATCATGCATAATGACGTCATCACTTGCGGTAACTTTATCAGAGATATCTTTGAAATAACAAAAGTCCAAACTGAAACTAATGTTTCGTTACATTTAGGCAAATTTGTATGCTGTTATAAGAAATTACTAATTTTGATGACGTCATCATCGTTTTCGTAACGTCACAATCTCAAAATTTTTATTTTTAAAGATTTAGCAAAAAATAACTTCAGCAAGCAAAAAATCTTACTTCTATCACTTATCAATCGGTTTTTAGACATGGGGCAAATTTGCCCCCTCCCGGTACAAATACGGTGTAAAAATAGCCCAGTCGATATAGGGATAAGTAACACCAATAGAAATCACAAAGACTAATCTATTTCGTCTATATATTTATAGAGGATAATCTATTACGTCTACTTTTGGCAGATACCCCTGATGATCCTGATTACGAGTGAAACAGACTGTAGGGTTTTAAATTTTTAAATTTTTAAATTTTAATTTTTGACGTGTTCTGTGTTATGTTGTGATAATCGCTCTGGCCTACTCTGTCGAGCACTTTTTTTGAATCGGTTGTATTCAAACTCCCCTCATCATATTTAAAGAGAAAGATATTTGGGAGGGCTAAAGGAACGACATTTAAGAGAAATGATTGATATTGTATTGTATTGAAACAAAATAAACACATTAATTCAATCTAGAAAAATGAAGAAATTTGTCGGCTCCTAAAAGATAGTGTAACGGTTTTTGTGCCAAGTGGCAACCTAAACAGAATCAAATCATTGCCAGCTGGAGACAGACTTACATAAAGTGCTGGTAGAATATTGAAAAAAAAAATCATCAAGCAGTACACAAGATTATTCCTATCGTAGATAACATTATTGAGTACTTTTTACCAAGAAATAAAATTTTGAAAACTTGCGTACATTTGTCGGTCTTTCAAAGCAGTAATACTAAAGGAAGATTAATAGTCACGGTGGTCCATATTTGATCGACTTTTGAAAGTTTTAAGTCTGACCCCTTCAAGTTATGTCATTTCATGAAAAAAAACTTGTGTAAAAGTTTTTTGAAAAATTTTCATGTTTATAGGTGCCCCTAGCCCCTCAAAATTTGGAAACGTTGTCAAATTTTGGCATTTTTGGTATATTGACCTTAATGTATTTTTTGATCAAAAACTGAATTAATTGAAGTTTAAAATTATGTGTTACCTCATATTTGCCAAAATTTGACACTCGTATATGTTGTAAATACAATATCGTGGTCATTTTTGATTTCTACCACTATGTGGCGCTATTGTGTAAATCATGAATATTAATAAAATTTTGTAGCTACTTAATTCAGAACAATGGTTTAGATTTTTGGAAACCCATTATATCAGCAATGGGTGTTCCAAAACATCTATGAAATGTTATTTTTATATGGTGTCAGAATATCAGATCGCAGCTATACTTTCGTCAGATGCTTCAAAACTTTGCACTTGAAAATTTACCGTAACATTTTTGATTTAAAATTTAGCGTTCGTTTTATATGCTGTTTGCGCTCATCTCGCTAATTCGATAGCAGTTCTTAGAGTGGTTTTGGTCTACAAATTGTATGTAATAATGCAAGCAAAATGATATGTGTGCAAATCGCATATTTTCGTTACTACGACAGCTAAAATATAGTATAATTATGTTTTTGCACAGCTAATTTGCATGCCACGTTTTAAAGTTATTAATTTTGAACAAAATAAGCCTAAAAATAAGTTATTTTTTCCAAAAATGCAAAACTTTTAAACGCTTAGAACTCTGCTCCAGTCCCTAGCGCCTCCTCCGGGCAAAACCCCAAGGACCCAAAATGTTCCGCTCTCAGACTCCCAAACCAGCCCTCATTGCAGTTTTCTGGCTACGCGTCTAACACCAATACAGATATTTGCTCGCAGATTGTTCAACCGATCCGGTTAACCGTAGTAGGCGCGCCCTTTTTAAGCAAATAACGCAAGTGATTTCAAACTACAAGTATAACTGAATTGCATTACTCAAATAGCGTCAAACTCAGTTAACACAAAGTTACAAAAATATAGTTTTAAAATTTTTTAAGTGAATAAAAACAGCGTAATTTAGGTGTATTTGATAGATCTTCAAATTTACCCGATCAGATGAGTCCAGTGGTTGCAGTAATAACAACAGTAATAAGCAGTATAACCCGCAAGTTGGTCAAACGGTAAAGCGTTCGTCTTCGAAGCGGTAGGTATGAGGTTCTCATCTCGGACCAGTCAAATCAGGCACCGTGTTGCCCAGGGCTCGCCACCGCTGCGACATTTTTTCGAAAGGAGCTGTGTTGCCCAGGAGTAATGGAGAGGCTCCGGCAACTCGTTACACGCTTTGGCGCAATACATTGAATATAATGAAAGATTTGATTTGAAAAGCGATATGCATCTCCTTGAGATCGCACCAACAGGTAGCAATGTATCTGGCTAAGGGGTTATAGAAACCAAAATTCAACGAAAATAGCTTTACAGAAATAAAATCAATGCACACCAGAGGTACTAAGTCTAGGTAATAAGCTACAAAATACTGCCATCGAACTTCGAACACTGGCAACACCCTCCTTAAAGTCAAGTCAAGTTTTTCACTGTTGACCAAAATGTTGGAAAAAGCCTAAAATCACTCTACCAAATTTGAACTGTCTAAATTTTGCCATTTTCAAGATAATGCTAGTTCAAAGTTGACAATTTTTCTCTTACGTCAGTGTTGTTATTTTTGTGAGTTTGTGTTGTGTGAGCAAATTCAGTTTTAAAAATTGGCTCGAATTTACTTGAAAAGCAGCTAATTTACAATTCTGACTCGTTACATTGTTTTGCTAAAATTTTGTTGAGAGATTGAAACTTTGTTTCTAATTGGCAATTCTAGCAAAATTTCTAAGGGGAAAAAGTTTTTTAAGTGGAAATCAAAATGGTCATATCTTGGAAACAAAAGGTCGTAGAAACTTTAAATTTGATAAAGTTAGCCTTTAAATTTGTTAAAATTTTTTGAAAGAAAACCGACCAAAAATATTTAACTTTAATGCCTTTTTAAAGATTTAATTAAAATAACATGACTTTAAACGTTTTTTGAAACGAAAAAACGCTTCAAAGGTAAGAGCAACAAAATTCACACCTTTGGGTAATGCATACGAAAACATGGATTGGAATCTATCTCACTAGCAAGTATAGTTGTAAATCGGGACGGGATCTACGGGTCGGATTCGGGCAGTGTTCGGGCTTAAGGTTGACAAAATTGCCAGCTCTATTTGGGCCTGATATCATTGTGTTTTAGTTGCTTTAAAAACGTAATCAAAACAACTTTGCACCCGTGAATGAATTAAACAATTCGTTAAAGCATCAGAAAAATTATTTGTAAACAGATCATTATTGCTTCACTATTGATCAATATGTACTGTAGTTTTATTTATCAAAATTGACAAACCCTTCAGCCCTGCCATTTGGTACAAAACAATAGTAGAATGCTATATTTTATGAGTGTGTGATGTAACTCAAGAGAGGGTTTGTTTATTTTTTGACTGATTTTATTTTTATTTAGTCAAAGCAGACTTAAGCTATTTAAAAGAAAGAAGCAATTAACCGTCTACTTTGGTAAACCTAGTCTACTTTGGTAAATAGCTAACTTTCGGGCTTGGTTTGAGCTGAAATCATTTTTCAAGTTTTGACCGGGTTCGGGTCTGAACTGGTAGGCCGGTTTACAAGTTTGTTTGTAAGTATTGTTTTATATTTGGCCACAATAAACAGCACAGAGAAAAACATGGCGTCAAATAGTTAAAAGTTACAATGTACACCAAGACAATATTTGTTTTTTATCGCAACAAACTTACGGAAACGAAACAAAACATAACATGTCAAAGTTATTTTCTAATCAAATCTAAGACACTTTTTGGTTCAACTGGGCAAACCCAATTTGCTTTCACAGTGGCAGAGGGTTTACAGAGAATAATCGATTTTTGACTTGTGGTACTTCACCAAAGGACAAGTGAAAAACCAGTTTGAAATTGCCACCAAACCGCCAAAAGAAATTGTTCTGACTTCCCTAGAGTCGATCACAAAGGTTTTTAACTTTTTCAGTCTACAGTAAGTTATAAGTTTCAACGAGGACTTTTGTTTAGCTGTTCGATAAGTTTTGGCATGATGCAAGTAGCAGCTGCACTGTTTCAAGGATCTTGTCAAAGATTTAAAGAAAGTTTATTGAAATGAGCAATAAAAAAATGAAGTAATAATAAAGGTAGATAATCGAAAAAAAAAAAAAAACTACTGCCTTTCGTACTAGAGCTCAGTATTATGTGCTAAAATAAAAAGTTCAAAATTGATTACAAGAATTTTAGCCTAAATGCAAGTTTGTTTTTCTCTTTTAGTGATACCGAGAAATTTTCACAATTGAGAATAATGCGAGAAATACCACATCAATATTTGATAAGGACTTTTTACATTCAGCCAGTCGGGCTGAGTCGAGAAAATCCAGACCGGTTTCATGTCTGACCTGAAGTAGGCTAGTTGAAAATTTTTTGTCCAACTCGAACAACACGAATAAAGCTTAAAAACGTTTTAAACTCTTTAGCGCTGTGTGTGTTTACTTAAGCATAAATACTAAATAGTCAACTAAAAACTATATAAGTATGTTAGAGCTGGACAATGCAAAGTATAGTAGATCAAGAACAGTAGATATTGAACTTCTTGCTCGTAGCAATTTTGATGAAAATACTGTTATTGTATTGTGTTTATAGAAAATTAAAATAGGCCTACTGTATTCTTATCAATCTCTTTGAAATGTTGTTTATGGATAGGTACAATAACTTGGTCGCTACGACAAAACTTCATTTTGTAATTTAACTTTGCATAGCCGTAACAGCGTTTAAAAACCTGCCGTAAACGTTGGACAGACTTTTACATCTGAAATGACGGAGCCAAACGGAGTAGATTTATTTTCCAGAAAAAGAAAAGTAGCTTTATGATCCGAGAGCATATTGCATTACAAGAAAACTTTGCAATACGAGAACAAATACGAATACTTAGCAGAAACAACGACGCAAGACCATAACTTGGCTATACCTATCAGGTTCCAGTAAGATTTAGTGACCAACTCAAATCAATACCAATTGAGGTACCCGCCGGTTTTCTCCACCACTTTTATTAATTTGCATACTTTTACACAAAATGTTTCAACCAATAATACAATTCGAAATGAAATTAACAAGAAGAATTACACAGAAACAAAATTTCTACTCGATCCAACATAAATCAATTGCCAGCCCAAAAAAAAAATCAGCTGCTGCGATGCGCCTGACAATGCAAGACACTTCATATCAACATCTTAGTTGTTGGCTAGCTAAATTAAAAAAAAAACATACAGCAATTAAATGTTGAAGACAAAAAACAATTGTAATTGTTATTAATATTTATTTAATTGTGATGTTTTGAGGTAATTGTTATGTTACATCATTCTTTAATCGCTATATTGCCTTGGTCAGGAAACAGTTTAGGAACATTTCGGTCTTCGAGTCAAGCTGCCACCTGTTTGCCATTCGCGGCGGAGGCTTCACGCTGCCCATTTTTAATGCTGAGGGTCATCCAGGGAAGCTGTGAATATCAATCTTTACAGTGTTTGGTTTGATCCAAGTGGGAATCGAACTTGATTCTACCGGTTCAATAGCAGACCCTTTATCTATACATTATCAAACGGTAAAACATCGCCAGAAAAAAACTCCATAAATGTACATTCAGCTGATTGCACAACCAAATACCAATATTCTTTTTAGAGTTTATAGTTTCGAAACAATTAGTTTTTGGCCACCTCATAAGGCGAATTGCATGTTACAGAAACTGAAGTTTTGAATTTCATCGAAAATTTAAAACAGCTTTTTTAATGCCTGCAGCAAGCAGTTTGGAAGAAGATATTGAATTTCAATTCTGGAGCCGATGGAACATCGAGCCAATAACTCACCAACATGGAAAAATTTTTTTCTGAAAAAAGATGTTTATGGCCCTATACTACAGCAATAAGTAAAATTACGAGCTTTCCAGAAACTCGCTTCACGCTTCCCAAAATGATTCAACCAAAATAAATTTAAATTTTTCTTGTAACTAAGGTTTAGTAGAGACAACGGAGTTGCTGCTGTTCTACTGCAAACGCAGCAATGAAATATAATCGTGAAAACAATCACTCAACAACTGATTCAAATCTACCAAAGTTATCACTTTGATACTTTGAAACGACAAGAAAAGAATCAAAAGTTTCAGTGAGTATTGTTTTCTAACTTGTTTTTAGCCAAACTGAAACCACTGCTTATTTCACGCAACAAAGCAAAAAACAAAAATATAAAACAAAAAAACAAAAAAATGATGAAAAGTTTCAGTGGGTATTGTTTTCTGACTTGTTTGTAGCTAAACTGAAGCCACTACTCATTTCACGCTACAAAGCCCCCCCCTCAAAAAAAAAATGCTACTGCTGCAAAAAGGCTTCACAACAACAAAAGGTTTTATTTAAAAACTGCAGCAAAATTGCTTTAAAAACTTTAAGCATTTTGGATGTCTTTTATTTGAACAGTTATAGTCGCACTATCTACTATTTAATATGATACGTTACCTAAAAAAAAACATAAATTTGGGTATTCTGCAAGTTTATTTAATTTGTTCGTAAGGTCACGTATCAAAATTGACCCATTTCCAAACGTAGAACAGCCATAGCAGCGTTAAAAAACGCAGAATCAAACGGAACAAATCTTTTCGTGGAAAAGAGAAGTATAGCTGCAAAAGGTCTGGCAAATCTCAGTATTATTCGAAGCATCCACACTTCTTCAATTAAACCGATCAGTGGTCGAGTGAAAAGAGCTTCTACTACTGAAACGGTAAACCTGGGTTCGATTCCCGGTCAAGTCAAACCGAAGACTATAAAAATTTGTATTTACGGCTTACCTGCTTGAAGTTTAGGAATTAAACGGACAATGTGAAGCTTCCACCGTGTGTGGTAAACAAATGGGCAGATGGCAGCTTGACTCGAAGGCCGAAAAGTCTCTTCGTTGTCTACTGGCCAAGGCAACTCAGTGAAAAATTGTAATTACCATTACAATCTCGAGCAAAATTTCTGTAAGTGTAGCTTATACAAAAATCATAAACTTTGGTGAAAAAAACTGCCCGCAAAAAATTTACTACTATTCTTGATTCATCAAAAATAACTATCACTTTGCAATGCAAATAAAAGCAACACAAAATGCAAAATTTTCAACTGAAATATCTGTGTGGTCAATTAACCCCTCATTCAAGCACAAGAAAGGCTTTACAACATGAGTTGCACGTAATTGCTGTAAACTTTAAGGGTGAAACATCAATCCAATTTTGTTTTTGAAGAAGCGAAATTTTAAAAAAATGAATAAATTTTTCAGTTTGGAGCTGCAATTTGAAATCACACTATTCAACAAATAGCCCGAAAAAAAAAAAAAAAACTCGGAAAGTTTTTTGCAACCCCGATTGATAACCTTCTAGCGCTAAGGTTTTTTTTGTAAGTTTTTTTGTTTGAACGAGTATTTTTCATATTCTTACTATATTCTTCGTATTGTCTTGCAATGATTTCTAAATTTTACAAAAATATTCTCTGTTGATTTAAATCCAAATTATTTTGTAAATACAAGGTTAGTTGTATGATGCAAAACTTTTGGAAAAGGTTACTCAATATATTCCATTTATTGCAAAACAGTTTGATGTGGTACAAGTAAAACACAGCTCATTACGAGGCGTTGGAGAAACAGCGTAATACCGCGGGGTTTTAATTTCTACAGTTTCTACTATATGAACAGTAGTTTATGAAATACATTTTATTGCTACTTGGGTGCCGCATTATTTATATTAAGTTTTCGGTTACTTCCAATAGACTATGATGCTGTAAGTTTTTTCTCAAAATTTTTGATGTTATATTGGTGGTTAAAATAACGCCAGATTTCAATCAATTTTAAATATTTTTAAAATGTTTTATTATAATGACAATGAACCAAATAAGGAGTTTCACAATTTTGGTTCTAGTCAAAAAGGTTCATTATTTTTATAGCAAATATGTCAAAAATGGTCAATTATATTTTAAAAATCATAAAAAATTCCAATGGCTGGGGTTTGTGTTCCAGACTTACATCTGTGTTGTGCACAAGCAGCCTTATTCCTTCTTGTGTCTCAAAAACTTTAACCAATTCCTTATACGCTGTGCTTGATTTTGATTAAAAATACACACTCATCATTGTTTGAACCAACCACAGCTGACATTCACAAATTTAACAGCATCATGCTGGGGCGTTTAAAGAAGTTTGTGTCTCCTCATCCTTTGATTTGCGTCCCCGCGTCCCGCATCATGCTGGGACCTTTAAACAAGTTTGTCTCTCCGCGCCCTTCGATTTTTTTTTAATACGGCCATGCTCAACACCCATGCCTGTATTAAATAAAACTGCTGCGTGAAATTATGTTAAGTGTTGTTTTGCTGCAAAAATAGAAAGGAGCATTCATTTTAACAAATTTTACAACTTTTCTCAGCAAATTGAACTTTAAATAGTCCAGACCACTCGCAGATTATCAAAAGGATTTTGCCAAAAATGACAAGCTTTTCAGAAAACATATAATTTGAAAATGACTTTCAATAAAGTCGATTTCATTTTGCTTTCGCAATAAGCTTTTCGGACAGAACTCTTCAGTTGCGATCTCTGTCTGGTTTGGTATGTGGTGAGCAGGATCTTTTAAAGACCAAATGCAGTAAGGAGAAATGCATTCTGCAGTAAGGAGAAATGCATTCTTCAGTAAGGAGAAATGCATTCTGCAGTAAGGAGAAATGGATTTTAAGGAGATTGCACAATAGTAAGGAAAAACGCATTCTATCCAATGCCAGCAGGCTTTGATCTAACCGAAACAGTTGTAGAGTGAATACGAACTGCTTTTGCCTGTACAAATCTATTTTTTTCCGTGAAATATAAACCGCTTCCAACAGGCTCAAGTGAAACTGAGAGCGAGCTGTGGTTAAGATTTTGAACTGCGAATCAGATAGTTGCGTACAAACTGATTGGATTCCAACAAATGTTGGCCAATGGCTGAATCGCTTTTTGGTTCGAATTGAGTTTACTTTTTGCTTTGCATTTTCTATTTGGCTGGGTTCTGGTTGGTTGAGATCGTTAGATTCCCTGTTCCTTAGTAAGAGTGTTTTTTTGCCTTATTGCTCACCACATACCAAACCAGACAGAGATCGCAACTGAAGAGGTCTGTCCGAATAGCTTATTGCCAAAGCAAAATGAAAGAGACTTTATTGAAAGTCATTTTCAAATTCTGCACCACCTCAAAATTGTTCAAAACATATAATGTTCGTGAGAAGAAAGCATAGCAAACCAAATCTTCTCAGACTTTTTCTATACGTCATTTTTGCGAAGATTTTTCTTCGTACGAAGAGTATATGTGCCTCAAGGATTTTGCTAAAGGTGGGCACGCAAATCGTTTAATAAGAAAGATAATCTGGCCCTTTATCGACAAAAACTTCGTAATTAGATTAGCGGTTAATTTTGATAACCCGGTCAGTCAGCTTTTGGTTTTGATAAGTTCAATTAAAATTTATCGCTAGTTTTTCCAAGATAGAGTTAAAACTTATCGTTTGTTTTTCCACATCAAAGCTTTTTTACTGACTGGCCGAGCCATTACCTCAACGACCATCGTGTAGATAGGCAGCTAGAAAGTCATTTTATTGGTTTTCTAAATTAAGTCGTTTTGTAGATTAAAATACGGGACTGCTTTGCCAATATCATACCATAACAATTAATCATTTTTTAGTGCAAACATATTCTCGTCATTGAAAGTTGGATCCTTAATTTTAGCGGCATGATTCTGTATATTTTTGTTGATGAGCACTTCCTTTTTTAAAACGCTCTTTATTGGCTTGTAAATCAAGTTAAAGTTTGGAAAAACAACAAACTGCATCTTAAAATATTTGCCTGTTCACTTTGCTTTTAAAAGCTACGCATCAAATGACTGCCGCCTATAAAATTTTTAAGTTTTCAATTGTGAAAAACGGCTGTTGTGACGTAATATGAGATGAAGATGTTCCCTTTTGCCAAATAATTTATCAAGATAATCGATAACTCTCAAACTAAACGAGTTAGAGACTTAAAATTTTTATTTGACCCGGAATATCGTCTTAGAAAAAAAAATATCAATTTTTGAAAAAGGGAACATTTTGAGATGTTTCCTTTTGCCAAATGACAGGAGTGTTGTTCTAGATGGTAAAAGATATGACTTTTGATTTATGATGAGTGGAATTTGAATTCAACCGATTCAAAAAAGTATACTCAACAGCGTAAGCTAGAGTGTTTGCATGACGATCCTGATTACGGCTGAAACAGATTGTAGGGTTTTAAATTTTTGATGTATACGGTGTTATGTTAGGATATTTAATTTATTTTGATTGGATTTTGATTGGATAACACTTGCCAAAGGAACGCCAGGTAGGCTTAGACTCGAGTAGAAAAGTTTCACTCTGTATTACGGTAGATGTAAACTACAATTTCAGATATAATGGGCCTCACCTGAACAACGTGTTTGGCTAAGGCCCTGTTTAATGGTGGGATTTTTTCTGCAAATGGCATTAAATGCTTGTGCTTCGCGCTTTTTTGTCATTAATTTCAGGCTTTTGACAATGTAAGAAGTAGTTTCACAAAATGCCAGGCTATTTTTCTAGTTACTTCGTTTCTTTTGCTTTAAATTTGAATAATTTCATAATTATGACGTGCTTAGCATGCATGTTTGTGTATTTTTTATGTTGCAAACAGATTTTATTATTTTTTAATGTAGGTTCCATTTTCGGAAAAAAAAGTAATCGGATGAGCAACGCGGACATTTCATGATCATGGAGTGCATTTTATTTTGTCTCACACCCAACATTTTATGTTGAAATGAAATTCAAAAAAAAAGGACAACAAAGTTGCAGCAATTGGAAATCGATCCAAGCTGAGTGGGGTGCAGTAATCACGTATTAAAACAAAAATTAATTTTTTTAATGCGTGATCACTGCACCCCACTCTTTTCAATTTTTGCTTTAAATGAAATTAAAATGGAGTATCGAGCGCTTCATTGATTGCATTGTTCAATTTTTTTTTAATATAAAGCTTTTTCCAAAACAAAAGTAAAATAAGATTTTTGCGTTTTCAGCAACTTTTTAAGTTTTCGTTTAGGAATTGGTTAGCTGAATGTTCGCGCGCATAAAATTGCAAAAATTCAATTTTGAATGTATACGTAGAAAATTGTAAACAAGCTTTAAAGTTTTTTGCATTACTAGTGTGTTTGCAGATTTTGCGAGATTTAAGTTTTGGCGGAATAAAGTAAAGTAAGTAAAATTCTGGGCGCCTTTGCAACTGATTTGCCGCAATTAGCCGTCACCAATAAAATTCTATATCTGTTAAAATTGTAATAATACCAAACAAATATTGCTAAAGTGACTAAACGTTGGTTTGAAAATGATGTGTAACTGTTCGCCAAAATTTAATGCAATATTTAAGGGTTTTAAAAGTAATGTAATAATTTTCACGCAATTTAACGACATCATGCAGAGCATCAGGAAAAAAAGCTTGTTAACTTTTTCAAATATCTTGTGTCATATGGCAAGCAATGTTTTCAATGTTTTTGGATATAATGTTCTTTATGTTTAATTTATTTGGAGGTGTATCACGGCATTTTTAACAACAATGGCAATTTGGATTTCATTGCACGTTTTTGACTGAAAAACAACAACTTAATCTAAATTTTAAAAACTTTTATTCAAGTTTGAATATTTCATTTCTCTCCAACGACCTTTTTCAGCTAATTGTTTGGATCGCGCAATAAAACAATTGTAGTTGAATTTTTTTATTCAAAAATTATCTAATTAGAATGGTTTTGACGTTACCATAAAAAAATGCTCATTGGAAAAACTAGAGCATAATAAATATGTTAAATTTAATTTAGAAGTCAAGATGGAACATGACTGGTGTAGTTTTAAATAATACTGCGTATATCTATTGTTAACTACTGGCGGTGTTTTGATATGTCTTGCCGCAAATTGACATTTGGCATAACTTGCAAAGTTTTGAAAGTTGATTTAAGTTAAAAGAAATTGGCGCCGTTAAAATCAAACTTTTATTGTTCTTTTGTTTCAGCCGTCTCTAATAAAATGTCATATACGTAAAAGTATTAGTAATACCGAGTAAAAAATACCCCTTAAGTGACTGAAAATCAGTTTGCAAATGAAATTATTGGGAGCCAAAATGCCATTTTTCATCAGATGAGACATGCAAGTCGCAATTCGCTGTCTTACTGAAAAAGTGTTCCAAAAAATTAGCATTCAAATGAAAAGAACGCCTTGTAGGTAATTTTTTTCCAAGTCAATAGGTCATCGCAAACATTTTGAAATGTCAAAAAGGTTGAGGTAAATTAGGAAAAGGAACTAGAAAAGTTGGAACAAGCCCACAACAATATAATTTTGAAAACTTTTGATTAAATCTTACATTATCGCGATAACTCTTGTCTGAGTACTTTGATGAAAATTAGAATCAACTGGAAAAGAATTTCGTTTTCTTTTCTAATGTTCTTTACAGTTTGCACTAAAAACACGTAATGCCTCTTGATTTTTAAATTAATCACGTTCAACAAAGCCACGCTAATGATCATTATAAACACAAAAACTACTAATAAAAATTGGGACAAGATTTGGCAAGGCCGTTTAATATTTTTAGTAGGTCAATAAGGGAAAATTTTAACTGGTTGTTAAATATCTTAAATCATAGTTTTTCTGAAGGTTTTTATCATGACACGGTTGCAAATATTTACGGTAAGTAAACTAAGTATATAAACCGTGGATAGTAGACATTATGTTGCATATAGGATAAAGCAAGTTCTTTCAATTTATTCTTTAGTGCTACAAGCAAAAATTGCATCTGTCTTCTCAATTCAATGCTAGAAACAGATTGAAAAAGATGAGGTATAAATGTATTAATCATTTATTCTACAGAAATATTACAAATGAAATAATACGGAAGTATTTTAATTTCAAGTTCTTTTTATACTACCATTCGCAATCACTATCTGAACATTATATTGAAAATAGCAAGCATAGCCTAAATGTTTTTCCGGTTTAATCTGTTCGTTTTACAAGACTGGTTTGATCAATTTGTGTTTTCTACAACTGTATTTGAATGTAGATGTAATATTTTTGCTTAGCATTTCCGATATCACATTATTACGGATTATGTACGGAAGTACATACTTAACGAAGAACCAGACAATTAAGGATAACGATTAAATTGCTTAAATTTTCGCTTAACTTTATATTCAGAGGCTTTAGAAATTATATTTCAATAAATTAACAAATGATGGCTATATAAATAAGTGGCAATTACATAAGATATCTGAATCGTGGTAAAAATAAGGAAACTAGCAAAAATATTGACAAAGTTATTTTGAATGACGTCGCAATGTCTGCTAACATGGCTAGTAGGCTGAAATCGTACGCCTTTTTCACTTTAAAATTTAAACTAATCTGTTTATAGTTTATAAAAACGACTGTTATGATGATTATAAATAGGAAAAAATTAGTGGTCAGCCAATTGTTGCAAATTGATGCAAGATTTAATGCCGAAATAACGCTGCCGTGATTTGTAAATATCGAACTTCAGGCATTTTTGCCTTTTTTTAATTTCCGAGAAAATCAAGTTTTAAACTTCCTTTGTGTTGGTGCTATTACGTAATAAATCCCGTTGTTCGTTCTGGGCAAATTTTTAGCATTTATTGCATCATTAAAAAATACCTAAAAGTAATTCGTTTTTTTCCGATAATTTTTGATTGAAATCAACGTGAATTATTTTTGTAAAATCGTACTTTAAGTTTATTCTGCGATTAGGTACGTAATTGGAACATATGATGTTGAATCACCATAGCCTATTACTAGGGTTATTTGCGCAATATATCTTGTAACGTAAATTTAATGAAGAAATGTTGGAAGTATAATTAATTAATTATTTGAGTTAATCAAATCTTTCATTGTAGACGCAGTATTACGCCAACGCGTGTAACAAGTTTGCGGAACTCATCTCCGCGTCTTTGCTCCCGAGCAACACCTTATATTAAACCTAATAGTGCAGTGGAAAAAATCGTGGGATGAGAAGATAGTACTTTATTTTTCCATCAAAATACTCGACTGCGTAAAAGTCTAGAGTCTCAAAACTAAAAACTTCCTTAATAACTTAGCGAAATCGTGTGAAACGTTATTTTGTCTGATAATTTCATTGCTTTTCATGCAGATTTTTTGTTCGAAGAAAAGTTGTTTTTTTTGCGCAGCTAAAAGCAAAACCATTCTTTGACTAAAAAGTCTTTAATAACTCAACGAGCCCGTGCATTAATTTTGAATTCCAAGGAGCGTGGGGTCTATAATCTACTTCTGCCGTCGAGGGTAGACTCGGCCTGTACCAGCTTCTTCGGCAGGGCAGGCTCAGTAGGCTTACAACAGTTTAGCTTTGCCATTATTCTCAATGTCAATTTTGGTTGGTTTCCATCATAGAAATCAGAAAATGTAACGAAATTTTAGCGAAAAATTTTTTGGGGTCTACTCCTACAATTGATGGAAAAATGAAATGCAACTTTAGCGAAGATGCAGAAAGGTGGAGAAAAATTAACAGAAAAACGCAAAGCAGTTTTTGTCTTTTATTTTGTTGGTTTTCACCTAAATTCGACAAAAAAACGTAACGAAAATTTTGAAAACGACCGTTTCACTTTGGACCCTACAAAACCAATTTTTGTCGTTACTCTTGGTTAGACCTACACCAACGACTTATTTGCTTAAGATGGCAACACTGCTGTAATGCAAACCATTGGGTAGGTTTACTGAGATTTTTAATATTTTCTTACCAATTAATGTCAGTTTTCAACGCAACGCATCTGCTCATAATAAACAAGATTTTGGCCCATTTTTGTTTAAAATTATTCGAAAACGTTAGAAATTATAGCGCTACCAACCGCCACCAAAGCATTTTGGGAAAAAAAGCTGTAGTTTCAAAGAACTACAAGTACGTAAAATCAAAAATAGGATAGCAGACCAGCATATAGTGGCTTTTACATTTCGAATCTTTTTAATACTGTTTAGTTTGTCTGTGCTGGAGGTGTTCCGCAAATTTTTGCTGTTTTAAAAAATATTTTGTGCCATTTTATTCAGAGGTCGAGTCCTCGAGGGGGTTCTTGGCCTCGAGGACATCCTTGAGGACACATTTTGAAGTCCTTGGCCTTATCCTAGAAGCCTCTAGTCTTCGAAAATTGCCCTGTCCTTGGCTTGAGAACAGCACTATTTTTTGAATTGTTTAAATTTTGTAGATCGCCTGAAAAATTTTTTGGAAGACGTTTTTTTCTGGAGATCGCCTGAAAATTTTCTTTAAAGACCGTTTTTTTTTTTGAGAACACTTGCGCTTCTGTTTTTAGTACTTGGCCTTGACCTCCAGCATTCCTGTCCTTGGCCTTGAGCCTGTGTCCTCGACTCCACATCTGATTTCAATAAATAGCCTACTTTGCGAACCCAACGCAATAATGGTTCGATGATTAAATTTAATAGCACTAGTTTGTATCATAATGTTTCGCTCATAATTAGTTATAGCATCATCAAACACTGCAGATAAATTATGAGGTAATGCTATAAGAATAGATATTTAGTAAAAGGTTATGAAACGACGCTGTGGATGTTTTAGATACCCTAAAATCATGAAACACTCCCATTACCCACATTTTTTTTCTTAATTATTATATTTGATTAATATTTTTTTAAATTGAATACCTTTAAACAAGAATTTTTTATGGTGTGCTGGTATTTTAGCTTAGCAGGTAAAACGTCGAGACAGAGTACCGGTCAGTGTCATCGCTACGGGGGGCCAGGGGGGCCGTGTCCCCCCTTACGGCTGCTTGTGCTTCCCCATTTTCGTTTACTCAAATACTGTTTTTGGAACATCACGTTACGACAAGACAACAGACAAGGATTGAAAAAGGCTTAATTACGTCAAACATAATTCTCCTTTGATGTTTATTCTTTGCAAAATTGCTGGCAACCAATTGCTGTACATAAATCTGACGCAAAAGCCCGTTTTATTAACACGCCTTTACGGATGTGTCGGGAAAACGAGATGTAAGCCTGCAGAATCGTTACCGGTACTTCGTTCATGAATCAATACGTGAAAACACTTTTTTCAAAGATCAGTTTTTTGATTTTTAGAGCACACTAAAAATTTTGAGAGTGCAGTCAGTGGCGCAACCTGGGTGAAGAAGCTTAAGCCTCCTTAGCCAAGACACTTAGAAAATTTAAATTCAAAATACGAGCGTTTAACCGTATTTTATACTTGACCCGAAAGTAAGGGGGGGGGGGGGGGGGGCTGAACGGGCTAAGCAATTTAATTCTTTGAAATGACTTCTGAATTTTATCAAGTTAGTTATTCATATGGCTTCAAAAATGGTGAAATGTGATGAAAATGGCTTCAAAATTGCTATTTTTTTGCTGCAAAATCACAAAACTCACCCAGCGGCAGGTCTCTGCCCCAAGACCCCCTCCACCGTCTCTAACTATTTAGTGACTATACCCCACCCGTAACACCCTTGAGTTGCATCAGTTTGTTCAGTACGGGGGCTAAATCAGGCAATTTTGGGGCAAAAAAATTTACTTTTGGTTCACCCCTTTTAGCAAAATGCTTGTTGCATGTCTGGTGGTAGTCAATGCTGCAAATAAATTTTTCAATTCAATTATGGTCCGCAGACGAAACGAGCTATAAAACGCTGCCGGTCATGTTTTTAAAATTGCGCATGTTTGCGGCCGTACAAGATCTGATTATCAGTTTTTATACGCAAAAGGTCAGTTTATTTTAGTGCCCCCCCCCCTTTCGGCCAATGTTTCCTCACTTCGTTTGCTCTGGCGACGGCACTGGTACCGGTAATTGAAAGGTTGCTGGCTCCACGTTTGATTATTGAACTGGTGATTTGTCGTTGTATTCACGGAAAAACACATAAAGCTTATTTTCCATGGGACCAAATATTATATCTGCCTTGCAGCCTTACTGTACAAATTGTCCTAAAAAAATATTTTTGTTGGTTATGTTGAACAGTGGTAGCCATCGAGCGCTTGTTTCGCAGCATAATTTTAATCCCTATTAACCATTAATTTTTAGTCAGTTTGATCATAACAAATTTTAATGAATTTGTTTGCACAACATATTTTAATGAATTGGATTGGGATGGTGGCCGTGCTATTTGACAGCTTCCCGATTAATGGAAGCGCAGAGAAACTCAGCGGAAACCCAATTCTTCTGAAGAATTCTTCTGAAGAAACTGAAAGAAAGTGGTCCAATTCTTCTGAAGGCCCAATTCTTCTGAAGGTCCAATTCTTCTGAAGAAACTGAAGGAAATTGACAGACAAGATGTAACGTCTCCATTAAGCTGCATTTACACGGGCGACGTTTTTACGAGCGATTTTTTGATAAAAATAGATGTGGTAAAGTTGCATATATTCAATAATGGTTCTCATTGTGACAATAGTTACCTTTCTGCTGAAAATGAATACCTCAAGTTGTTTCCATTCTGATAGTGATAATCTAAACCTTTTTAAAGCAAAATCGGAGATGATCTTACTGCAATTTTTTATCGCAGCATTGATTCTCTTCAAAAGCTTTCAATTATAACAATATTGGTATGAAGACAACTTAAGACAATTATTTCCATCAGTTATTTCCATCAGCTCCCAATTATCACGATCAAAACCGCCGTTGAGTAAACGCAACTTTGCCAGATCCATTTTTATCAAAAAATCGTACCCAAAAAAGTTGCCGGTGTAAATGCGGCTTTACAGATACTTAATGTATTGGATTTTGGAAATGGCAGAGAATAAAGAGCCAGGAACCAACGCGTTGGACCACAGCTTTGGCCAGGAAATCAGCATGCGCATTTTCAGGATACTAGCGTGACTAGGGAGAGACCCATTAAAAGTTTAAAATGATGTTGCTGGAGAGTGAAGATGAGGCGTGGCACTAGACACTCAGGTCACCATTCGTCCTCTTTTTGGAGGAGATGTCCTCCTTTTTAACAAAAAGTGATTATTCTTCCATTTTTTGGTCTGCATCAAATTTAACAAAAAAAAGCAAAGAAAGCTTAGTAAAAACCTATTTTTGCTTAACACCTAAATCTAAAGGGCTAAGCTAGCTTTAGCTAGATCGGTACGTTGATAATAATACTTGGAAAATTGTGTCCTTTTTAGATATAAAAATATGGTCAGCCTACCAGAGGTGCGCACAAATAACAATAGATCAAAAGCGCATCGCAACAAAGCACAACGATCTTTTCAACCAGTAAAAGCGAAGCGTAAAATGCGCAATTTAATTTTTTTAATTTTTGAAGCGCTGCTTTCGCAATGAATGTTTTGATTCAGTTGAAGCGCAACGGAATTCCGTAATTGCGGAACGGCAATTTCGCACTAAGTTAAAGTGAAACCTAACTTCCGCAATTGAAATTTCACAACACAATTCAAACACCGCGTTTTTTGCGATTTTACACAGAAAAAGAGTAAGTAATTTGCAAAAGAAGGCCGATATTTATCAATATTAGACTATCGAAATGGAACTAAATTAAGTTCAAATTTCGTACTAAGTTAAAGTGAAACCTAACTTCCGCAATTGAAATTTCACAACACAATTCAAACACCGCATTTTTTTGCGATTTTAGTTAGAAAAAGAGTACGTAATTTGTAAAAAAAGTCCGATATTAGACTGTCGAAATGGAACTAATTTAAGTTCAATATATAGAAATGCGCTTGAAACTGAAAAAAAAATTGAAAGCGCTGCGCATTTAAAGCGCAACAAATTTTGAAGACTTTAGTCCGCCACGTAACTTCCACAATGTTTCAAAATAAAAAATTTAAGTGAACTTCTGCAATTGCGGAATTTGCGCTTTGAGATTCTAATCATCTGCACCCTACCATAACCATCAAACCCTCCAAGGGGACTTTGTCAGGAGATTATGAGGGGCCGATAAAAGTAAAGAAAAAAAACAAAAACGAGAGGGAGATCGTGAGAAAGAGAAATGACTTGCAGTGACAGAATATCATTTGGTTGTAACACCAGACGCGTTCCAGTCTAGTCTAGAGGTGGATTTCTGCTGTGAAACTGGAAGCGACTGGTCCTATGGTCCAGAAGACAAGGTAAGGAAGTCATATGTATTGCATATGGAGTATAATTACGGCGTACGCTCCAGCACCATCTGGTCTAAAAGTGGAAGAGACAAATTTGTCAGTCTTATACATGAACCTCTGGAGGAAAGAAGGACAAACGCCTACTGGGAGATGCAAGGCGGAATTCTCTGGGGCCATTGCAGTAAGTTACAAAGATGATATTATGAACTTGATTGGCGTTCAGAATGGAAGTGGTTCCGCTGATATGCGAATGTTTTTGGGATGGTTACTTATATACGCTTTGAGAATACAATATACATTAACGCTTTGATCACCAAATCTGAGACAAACGCTTTGAGAATAAAATGATGATTTTGGACGAAGACGCAGAACACGTTTAAAGCATGCTAGTGCTTGGTTATTTTCAAAAGGAAGATGGCTTTTAAGAAGAATCAATGATGTGGGGTGGAGGAGAGGTATTCAGCAATGACCCTGCGCAACTCAGAGGAGAATTTCTAGTTGGTTAATAGCGTTTTGCAAGGAAGGGGATCTAGCATCCGGGAGAAACATTTTGTTTAAAGCGCAGATATTACAAAAGCTTGTAGAGAAGGAAAAGGATTCTTTAAATGGACCCCGAAAAGCGATAGCAATGGACTGCAAGGCTTTATGTCTTGGGTAGAACTTAGAGCACAGGGATTGGTCATGAGACCCAGAAAAAAAGTTCGGCCAAAGGTGCTGAAGTATTACCGTAGGTAGCTAGTTTAGCATAACTTAAATTTTAAAAAAGTAACGCACATATATTTCACAAAAATTTTGTAAACATCAAACTTGGCTATCAAGCGTAGAACAGCTTTCTCTGTCTATACCAGGTGTCGTCAACTTTGCGTAGTAGTGATCCAAAAACAAATCAGTAAGGTCTCGATGGGCCGTAACATATTTTTACTAACAATTTGATTCTTCAAAAGTGTGATTTTAGATAATATTAAGACAATTTGACGTATTTGAACAGAGTGCAGATTCAACAGAAACTCTGTTGCTTAGGATAAACAACTCGTTTGCACAAAATGATGAAAATATGTTTGTTTCAAGCGCAACAAGGACTTTGCTGAGGGGGAAGGGGCTTGAACAAAAATTAAATCTTTTTTTCAAAAAAATGTCGTTTTTAAGCAGGGTGCAGAGTAAACTTGTGCAACGTAAGGGCATCACAGAAGAAAGTCTGGGGACAGAGCTCCCAGTCACCAGAAACCATTGGGGTCTCGGGAGTCAAACCTCCAACCGCTGGGCGATTTTTGGAATTTTTTCAAAAAATTGCCAATTTAACGTCATTCAGACCAAATTTTGCACATTTTTAGAGCCATTTAAGAGAATTATTCATTGCGTGGCTTTTTAAATCAGTTGCAGAATTAAACTACTCAGCCCCTTCAACCACCCGTTACTTACAGGTCAGGTCGAAAACACATTTTGAACGTTTGCGTTTTTGGGTTAAATTTTTAAAATATCTTAGTTTAGGGATTGAAGCTTCATAACTCCCCCCCGCCTGGTTGCGCCACTAGTAGTTGGTTTATTTTCGTTTCAAAGTATTTGAAGTTGTTTGAAAATTAATAAAGCTTCAGCATTAGCTGTAATTCTGGTCTCTCAAAGCATATCATTCGGCTACCAAATCTCTTTTCCTACACCACATGAAAGCTGGGGCAAAGTTTCCCTAAACAATTTTAAATTTTTCTAGAACACTGAATAATTTTTGACCCTATTGTATACACTCCTATTAAGTCATTTTTCCAAAATATGGCCATGATGTCATTACGGTGACGTCATCAACTCAAAATTGGGTTTTTCTAAAAAATTGATGAACAACCACCTACATGCCGAATTTGGTGTTTACGCACTTTCCGATTTAGAAATTAGGTAGAGAGGCATTTTCGCTCCCTTCATCACCATGTAAAATGAGTTGGTCCAATTGCCTGTGCAAACTATAGCGTTAATAATCATTTATTTTTCGTGATTAAGATCCCATTGGTGGTAGCTCTTTTGCGAGTTCCAATGCCCTTTATTATGAAAAACTTGATGTTGTCATGCCCTCAATAATGCCAGAACATACAATTAAATATTTGATGTTATTCTGGGCCGAAAAGTTTACGTAGGGTAAGTCCAATGGTAATTTAGAAGCAGTAAAAGCATAACATCTTGCAAAATACCTATAATTTGATTTAATGTTTTGACGTTTGCGGAGCCAGAGTTTTAATGTTTGATCGTTTACTTGCTATCTGGCCTGCAGGCTACCAGCCCGGAATCCTTTAGGCCGGATTGTACGTAAACGATTAGAAATCTTGCAAAATGCTATAGGTTGGTGACTTTCGATAATTAAAATTTTGCGCGCTAAATAAATACTGCCAAACATTAACACCGTGGCATGCTTATTTTCATTCAAAATATTTTTATATGCTATATCAAGCACTACTATTTCGCTTTTATCTCGTGCTCCATTCGCAATACAGCTCCATATTGCTACAAATTGCCGCAATCGCAGAAATCGCCAGCCGGATGATTTTTTTGTCGAGCCAGATTAGGCCCGTAGGCCATAGGTTGCCGACCACACGATCTGATGTCCGCCTAGGTATTGACTCTGTCATACTGTTTTATTTCAAGCCTATTAATTTCATGGGTAAGCTTCTAGGTTAGTTAATTTAACCAGCTCAGTTCTCCACGGCTCAACACTAAATGATCTAAGGCAAAAATATTGCAACTATTTTTCAAAAAAAATTCGCTAAATTTTTCGAAAAAATCAAGTCTACATTTTTTGGTCTGTCACTTAATCTGCCAATATGTCGCAACGATATGACTTGAAGTTTCAGTTACAATTTGTCATCTTGTCGCTTGAACATTGAAAAAATTGATTTTCCAATTGTAATAAAATTTTTCTGTGACGTAATAAACATTGAAGTTCGATATTTCAGATTACTTTCCAGTTCGTTATTTTCAGATTTTTTCTATCTCCAAAACTACAGCACTTAGAAACTTCGTTCTTTCAGCAAAATATAGAGAAAATCATAAGAAAAAATTGATGAAAAAAATTTGTTTTGACCAAAAATCTCGAAGTTCGATATTTTCAATCACGGCAGAATTACGGCCCACGTTGGTTTTCATCGAAATTTTTGCAGTAAAAATAATTTTACCAGACTGAATTTTATCTTAATTACTGTATAATCTGAGATATCATAAATTAAGTATATACAATGAGAAAATTCACTCCGTTAACTATCAGTACGTTAACGCTCAAAAATAATTTCTTGCACTTTGTTCAATTTTTTCCACAGTCATGAATGAAGAGCGATATTCAAAAATCAACTGCGCGTAAGGAAAATTTTATTCTATCAGCATCAGCATTTTCAAAACAAAAAAACAGCGTTGATGCTTAAATTTTAATTTGAAAAAATTTGCTATTTTAGAGTGAATACAAAGCAGGGTGATGAATTTAAATAGGCATCGAAGGCGAAAAGGCAAAGGTATCGTTTTAACAACAAACCTAATCATATAAACTGGGGTCAACCCTCAATATGGTCACGTTGTTACGTCCTTAGCTTTACGATGATTACCTCTGCTTGGTGCTTCGAACAAGCAGTCAATTCAGTGGATAAGAATTCGAAGAAATCCACACGAACATTAACAAAATAATTAGAAACTCTTAAGCAGGTGTTGATTCCTTCAAGCACAAAGTGGTTATGGCAATGAAGAATTATTTAACAGCTGGCGTCCACAGCTCTCCAATGACAGGAGGAAAAATATAGTATACCGTAAACAACAACAACAATTATTCAACCTTTGTTTTGCTGCATTTCTCTGTTTGTTCCAGACGTTGCTTTAAGTCCTACCTGAAATAAAATTGCTGGTTAACCAGGGGCAGTTGCAGCTTATGACGTCGTGTATTGTATTGACGGATCTGTGATCTAACAGATAGAGGCTCTGCTACTGAAACGGTAGACTGGGGTTCGATTCCAGGTCGGTCATACAAAAGACTATAAAAGTTAAATAATAGTAATAAACAGCAAGACTAAAGTCATTCTAAGGATTTATTTACTTATATAAAAGTTAGTACCGTATTCATCATATCCCTGCTTGACGTTCAGCATTAAAATGCACAGTGCTAAGCCTCCACCGTGTGCGGTAAACAGATGGGCAGGTGGCAGCTGGACTCGAAGATCAAACGGTCATTTACCTGTCTCCTGACAAAGGCACTTAATGAATAAAATGTAATTGCAATTAAATGTTTTCTCATTTTTTCATCTCTGCTTTACTGTAACATCAACTAGTTTCTCTGCGGTTTCTTTTGAATATTTTTCTGATGGCAACATCAAGTCTCAATACGATTAACCTAATTGTTGGTAACAAAAAAGGCTTTGTTTTTGTCAGGCCAGATTTTAGCTTAACATCAAATTATATACATTATTCAATTTTTGTAATAATGCCAAAATTTATATCAAACTCCAAAATTAAATTCTGAAATTTAATTTTGTTACTCCAAAACCTAATTCTGAACCAAGTTTAATTCTAAACCCAAGAGTTCTGGAAGGACATATTTTGAAAATGGGTAACGTTTCAGTCAGTACAAAAATGGTTTTGAGTTGAAATGCTGCTACGTCACAGTCGATTTGTCTGATAATTTTCAACAAAAGGATACCAGATTTTGTCAGGGACAATATTTAGTGTTTAATTAACTAAGTCTAAGGGTTGACGTCGTTAACAAAATTTTCGACCCTTTTCCATATTTAAGGTGAGTGATTTTGGCTAAACTGAAAATTAATAGCCGTACAATATTTTACCAAAACGAGATCAAAACTTTGGAAAACAACTAAAAAATACTTTTTCGCTTAATATAAAAGAGCTAAGGCTGTCGTAAACATTTTATTTGAAAGAGGTTTCGATTTACCACTTACGCAAACATCAATCTAATTCGTCTTTTGTTTACAACAGCTTTGTCTGTCAATTCCCTAAGTAAAACTGTTCCTAAAGTACAATTCTAATGCTCCAAAACTTCAAAAAAATTAATTTAAGCAAAATTTGAAATGTTCGCATAAAAGAATCAAATATTTATTTGAATTGAAACATAAACAATCAAAAAAGCAAATGTCCCCACCCATTCACTGTAAAAACTATAGTGTGTGAAATGTAAGTCTTGCTCTTTACGGAATTAGCATTCCCGCAAGGACCACACTACGCAATTGAAGTGCGTAAAATCAACTCCTTTTTATCAATCTAAAGAGTAAATTGATGCAAAGATGCCTTTTGAGCAATTATAATTCTTTCGAGCTTTTTGAGCTATTATAATTCTGTTATTTCGAAGCAGAGAATATGGGTTTAGCACTTTTACAGATAGAAACAAACCAATTTTTCTGATTAAATTCTTTCATTGTTCAAGTATTCTCACATGCATAGTTGTGTAAGGTACCCACGTAACTTTCAAAGGGCAAAATTTACGCTGTTTGCAAATTGAACATTTATTTTGGATTATGATAACCTTTCATGCTTATTTAAAAGTAAAAAGCTATCCCAACCACCGCCCCTTTAAAGTACCCAAAAGTTTATAAAGTGGCTCTGCAATATCTTATTTAGTTTTAATCCAGTTTTCTTCCATACACTGACTCTTCTACCGATTTTTTTGAGTTTTTTCGGTAAATAAATTTCTTGCCAGATTGCACTTAGGAGCTGCGATGATGGGTCAAGAGGGGCAGCTATTGCGCAATATTATCGTTATCTTGTAATTGAGAACTCGGACTCAATGTGTATTTAGTTTTCACCATCGCCTTGTACTTCAAGGGCTTATTACTGACTTTTAAATTGTTGCAATAAAGTAATACAAATAAATTATAGTCGAAACTTAAAATGTTCTTGCTAGAAACATGCACAAAGCACATTTTTTGTGATACAGGTAGAAACAAACCAAGTCACACTGAAAATTTTGTTCCGTGACAAACCCAGCGTAGAGTATACAAAAGTTGGTTTGCTTTCGAGAAAATGAAACGTTACTACTAAACAACTGTAACAAAGAAAAGTTTCAGCTTTCGAGTGCAAAGGCTGAGTAGAAATTTTGCATTGTGTTATTGCGCATGCAGAAGCGCAAATTTTCAAATTGGTTTCGCGATAAATCAAATAACGACAAATGAAGTTCTGAAAATAAATTGCGAATATAAGAGTGCTGAAGTGGTACTACACAGTACATAACGTCATGCATACAACAACGATAATAAGCACACTGCATATGCATTACATTACTTTTTTTGTTTCTTGAAGTACTTCTAGGGTAATATAAGCCATGTTGGTTCGACTAAAAGCCCAAGATTTGTTTCTAAATGTGTCGTTTAATTTTAGTGACTTACTTTTATGCCACCAACTTGTGCTTTTCTTAAGACTAGTAACCACAGTCATTATGCATTTCTCATGCCATCAAATATAAAAAAAATATTTACGTCAAACTGCTAAATTTAGCCAAAATTTATAGCTTATCATTTATGATTTTACTGCATAGAGCAGCTTTCAGAAGCTCAGCATTTCCACTCTCCAGTCATTTAAACGAGATCTCAGGGGTTGCAATTTTTTGAAGAGACATTCAGCAATGCAAAGATTCAGTACAATGTGCCAACTACAAAACAAAAGTTTTATAACACTGTTGCTGCTCATCCAATCGCGTTGCTAGATGACTCAACAGAGATGATGAAAAATAGTATAAAGGCCTACAGTCTTCTTGTTAGACGTACGGCAATTAAAGACAGCAAATCTTCCAGCCTCCAACGTGAGTCAAATGGACAGGGAGTGCCTTTTTAGAAAAGAAAACCGTCTTTGCTGTCATTTGATCGAAGGCAACTCGGTAAGCAATCATTTGTTTATGATGCCTCTGATGGAAGGAGGCTTGAGTTGTTGAAGAACTTACCAGTACCGGTAATGAAATGCCTCGTTAATCATCAGTAAACGGTTCACTTTTTGGAGTATGTTTCGTGAAAAGTTATCAGTACATTTTCAGAAATAGAGAATGGATTCCAAATGAAGCCAGCACTGGGAATTCACATGAAGGAATTCATTCAGAGTGCAGCCACAAAGCAAGAAAGTCATTTTTAAGTATGATGAATTAAATGCTTTAACCCAAATCCTGAACAAATATCCCTGGCACTGGTACTCATAATTGCTTTTAATTATGGGATGATGACGCTGTTTTAGATCAAAATTAATGGTGGTGCAACCAATCTGAATAAAATAGTGATTAATTAGCTGGTGTTTTGACAAGGGCTCTATCTATAGTCATCTTATTCCATATTTGGTGAAAAATGATTAAGTTCAAAGGATTTTGAAGTTTAAAAATAGTGAGTATACTCAATATTTTTGATTTGTTAATGCCTTCAAAACATTGCGTCTTACCACATCTAACAGTTGTAAATCAAACAGTTGTTGTTGGAGATGCATATTTATCTTCCTGTCACAGGACAGCGTTAGACGCTAACTACTGGACGACCAGCGCACCTTTTTCATTTCAATGACTACTTCGTGCTTTAAGGAATCCGCACCTGCTTAGAAGTTTCCAGTGATCTAATGTTCTTGTGAGTTTTTGACTTCTTGTCACTGAGCTTGCTGCTTGTTCAAAACCACCATGCAGAGATAATCATCGTAAAGCATCTCGTCCAAGAACGCAACAACGTGACCAGGCTGCCGGTTGAATCCGAACCATCTAATCAGGGTGGTCGTAAAAGCAACGGCTTTACCCTCTTGGCCACACCGCCCACTAATTGACCCTTGTAAAGCTTGGGTGGGTTTAATTGACCAAAAGCACCAGTTGCAAATCTATTATACAAATGCAATCATCTACTAATGTTTTTGGTTCAGTTTCTGCCTCTATCAATGTTTCATTATAAAAATGCCAAAGTTAATAAAAAAATATACTCAATCTTTGATGATTTATTTTACTCACTTCGGTGATAACCCATTCAAGATAACTTTTTTATTGCACCCGACATTACGAAAGTCATTTCACTTTAGGATGGTAATGGTGGAAAAAACAGACAAATTTTATTCTTGGAACAGATGTACTTGGCACCGTGACAGAAAATTTGGAAAAGGTTTTGAGTCCATTTGTCGCATTAAAGGTAATTTAAAAAAGATTAAGACCATTTTAAGCTTAGATTCGAAAGATTATAGGCTACAAGTGGTAATTTGAAGGAACAAGATATCATTAAGAACCACATACCGAATTTACGCCAATTCCATACAATGGTAATATGTGGCCAACAAGCGCGTCGATTTGTCAAAATCTTTGGGGGTCCAGCTTAACCAGAACTTTTTTGGCGAAATCTCGCGAATTTCGTTTGCATTGTTTGTACATCGTAGACTTTGTATGCGATGTTCGTACGCCGCAATAGCACATTTGATGCAGTTTTTTTTTCTTTTTCGGTGTTGTGCGGTTTAGGAAATAAGCGTACGGTATTTTGGAAGAAAAAGAAAAAAAACCAGCGTGGCCAAAAGTGGGTCGATAGGGATGAAAGAGTATCTTGAGATACATAACCGTGATAAATTTTTTGCGGTATTTTTTTGTATGCGACCTCTTTCACGTCAAACTTTTGGAAGGTTTTTTGGGCGTTAATGCCAATGTTACGACTTTGAAAACTTTGAAAATCATTCCGCCAAGCCTGTCTATACTACTTTAAGGGATGACACGGATAAGCGCGGCCAAGGGGGCGACAGCCCCCCTTCCCAATTAAAATGCCCGTAATGATAAAAATATTAAAGCAAAGTCTACTGTTTCTTCAGTTTCTTTTAGCATTTCTCCGTACTAAAGTGCACGCGTTTAACTGTAAGTAGCAATAATACCATTTTGGAGCACTAGGGCCCGAGCCCCCTTAATTCAAAATTTTGCTAACCAATTTAAGTGTATAGCCCGGGAGAAATGAAGAGTTCTGTCTGGAAAATTGCAGCCTCAGGCACTTATCTAACCTTTTTATGAACGTAATGCAATAATTACGACCGAATTTACCAAATGGCGCAGTTTCATGGGGTCCCGCGTTTAAGTGGTAGGCCTAAGAGTTTTTTTGTCTCACCTATATTGACTGGAAATTGCAGCGAAAATTCCCAAAGCGCAAGGGGCTCCCCACGCAATGTCAATCCAGCCTGGGCAAAAACATGATTAGTTTCAGGCCTTACCAATAACCATCTTTTGAACCAATTAACTTTTGATAACAATTCATCTCCACATCGCCAGTTTTTACGCGACAAAATGCTTTTGAAAAAAAAAAAAAAATTAGCGTGCGAAAACGCGCATTGAACAATTATTGAATTTAAATTAAGGGGGCCTGGGCCCCTAAGTCTTTACATGTACTCCTACTACTGGTTATTTTCATGACCTACTGCTAAAAGATTTTAGAAGGCAATATACCCTACTTCCGTTTACCTGGGCTAAATTACTTACAAAGTTTAACCCCAAACTATAAGATTTTGAACATGATTTGGACTTAAATTGTTGGTAAAAGGAGAAATGAACAATTTAGTTTTTCAATTGACTTTTTAACAAGAGTTGTAAATGGGCCGACTGGTTCAGGCCCGAATCCGAAAATACAAGCTCGAACCCAAAAACTAATTAGAAGCCCAAATCATCCCTAAAAAAAAAACGAAAGTTAAAATTAGGTCTGAAAAATTTAGCAATCTTGTTATTTTGATTACATTTTGGTGCACCCAAGACAAAAACCACGTCTCAGGCCTCAATTAATTCCAAAGTTTTTGTCAACTTTAGGCCCCAAAACGACCTGAAAAGCCCGGCCCGACTTAAAACTATGTTTCTAATTGCTGAAGCTCTGGTTCTTTCAAATTACTCTAAAAACGCGCGAAATGTGATCCAACGGCATTAAAATAGCCATTTTTTTCAAAAAATTACAAAAAGTTGCCCAGCAGGTGGGAGCTTCGCCCCCAGACCTCCGTCTGTGATACGTTTGAGTTGCACTAGATTACTCACCATGTCTCCCAATTTAGACATTTTAACTTTTCAACATTTACTTCAAACTCACCCCCTTCAGCAAAATCCTAGTTGCGTGCCAAAGCAGGCCACGGCTTCTCATTTTCTATTTTACGATATCGTTGTCCCGTAAAAAGTGCCTCATTTCAACAAATTTCAACATCGTCATTGCATGTGATTTGGACCCTCCCAATCCAAAATCCTGGCTCGCCTGCGATGGCACCGTCTATTAAGTCCCAATGTAATATTGAGTGACTATGCTGATATATGCTCTGACGCTGCCAATATCAGTATGTCCTCGTTCCTCAGTGCCCTTTTGTAACAGTGAGGACTTTCCTCATCTAGACTTCACTGACAGACACATAGTCACAATAATGAGTTTGTGACCTACACAAATAAAACTTGTGTAATATATTGGCTAGGTGATATACATACTCCTATTGTGATTATTGCTATAAATCTAAGCCCAGCGCTGTGATATGCAGTTTTCAAGATTTTGAGCAAAAAAAACCTGTCAAGACAGAAGTTTTATTTTGGTAGTATCCATGATAAATAGCAAACTTGTTCATTTTTATTGGGGGGTCCTTTACTCTTAGGACCCCCCAATGCATATCTTTGGGAGGTTCCGGACCCCTAGACCCCCCGGGGAATCGACGCGCCTGGTGGCCAAATACTAAAATGTGACCAAATAGCTTTCAATGACAGAGATGTTATCCAAAATAAATCTTTGATTTTATCTTTTTCGAATTGTATATTTAAAATTTACAATAATAAAAACTGTAAGCTTGTTTTGAAAAACAACTGTATACTGGAGTGCATGGTTTTAAGTGTTTTTAGTGCTTTGGCGTCTAAATTTTTAGGCCGAAACTATTCCGTCCTGCTCTATCAAACTTAGTACAAGAGTACATTGAATAGTGTTTAATATTACACCCAACTAAAAAAAGTTTTAATTATGTTTTTAGACCCAGAGAAATGCATTTAGATATTATCTATTTGCTTTGTAGCAACCATTCAACCGTGACCGTTCCATTCTACTAATCCGAATCTACCAGTGAAATATACACCAAATCGCCCGGACCACAACAAACCTTATACGTTGGTTAACAAAGCCGGTCGATCGCATTGAGACGCGTGCTTTCGAACCTGGATGTTAAAATTTAAGCCTAAAAGCTGTATGTTTTCTGCTTCCTCTGTTTTTCACTTAGCAATTTATCAACTTCTTGATAATTTTCCAAGACTGACATACCTTTTTCCCTGCTGTCAGGCAAAAAATATTATTTATGAGAAGAAGTTAAAAGTGCGTAATTCCTCTGATTAGTGTTATATCACATATTGTTGTCAACACTGTGTACCTCCAAAATTTATTATAGGTACTGTAGCTTATTATTAGTAGTTCATAGATAGGTGATGGTTATCATGGAAAGGTCCATATAATAAAACTATTTTCATTCTTGTCTTATTATTAAAGGTTGCTTTTTTGCGTGTTCTGCTGAATGCTTTTGCGAGCAATTAATTTAAGAAAAAACAAAAAAATTCTTTTGACTTTTGTCCACCCCTTAAGAGAATATTCACATTTAATACTGTGAAAAAAAAAGTTTTCTGCTCCGATTTAAAACTGTATTTTCACTTTTAGTAAATGGAACAAAGCTCATGAAAAACATGAAGTGAATAGAATAAATACTTATTTATCCATGCCTACAATATTCAGAATATCTGTTCAAAATCAACCAAATAACACTTTTTACACAGCTTTTGTGATGATTTTTTTACTTAATTACACTAATATTGAAATTATTGCAGAGATATTGAAATTATTGAAAAACAAATAAAGCACAAATATTGAAATTATGGCACTTTCTGTATCAAATGTTTATTAATATGCGTTGTTTTGCAAAAGGCATACCGCAATTACTGATTTTCTTCATTGCGATACTCCAAAAAAGCTTTTTATGCCCGCCATGGGGGTCTTCCGTTAATGTGGTCAGACCGAGAAAAAGTTCTTAGTTCGTGAACATAAACGAATGAATGTCGGATAAATTTCATTCGTTTCGTCATAACTGGCTGAAAAGTAATTTGCTTGCAAGCTGCAGTATTCTTCAAATATCATAGGCAATATATGACTTGAACTCTTGGCTTAAATGTGAACTGCTTCTCTAAAGTGAATTGGCAGTTTGGAAGGGCAGTGGCTTGATGGTCAAGGACAAACACCACAAAACTCTTGGTTGTCCGATGTACTTTAAAGCAACCTAAATTGTTATGGTTCTTTTTGGTTCAAATACGTTGAATTTACGTCTTTCGCAGTAACTTTCAACAAATTATGATACAAGATAAACAGAAATTTGGAATATTTTTCTTATTTTTCAAAATATTCTTGAAAGACTCTTTGATCTGTCACCGTAACGTTTCGTCGAAGCGTCAATAAGAGATCGGTGCTGCCAAGTTTCTATCAGACTTTGCAGCTCAGCCGGAAGTATTTTCAATTATTCATATTGCTGCTGTGATATTTAATTACTAGCTGCCTTTAAGCATTCACATTTGTACAAAGATTTTGAGCAGAAAAGACCACGTTTTGATCATAGTATACACTGTAGTGCTTCAAGAATACTGTGCAATAGCGTCATTAGAATTTTTAGTGGCCATTGTTGAAAGCTATAAAAATATGTAAAACAATCTACAATTTAGTTGAAGTTCAGTCATTACCAAAAAAAAAAACGTGTCAAATAAAAGCTTCTGTGTAGTTTTGAAAAACGCAAGTAAGTGTACTGAGAAAATTAATAATAATCTATAGACAGTATACAGAGTCTTATAGGCACAATCAAACCTTTGATTTACAGCCTAAGACGTATTCCGAAGATATTTCGACATATAGCCTAGGACACATTCCGAAACAGTATGTCTTAGGCTCTTAATCAAAGGTTTGATTGTGCGTATAAGACTCTGTATACTGTCTATAGCTTATTACAAGTTAGTGTATAGTTCTGCTAACTAATATTGCTGTGAAGAGCACAAGAATTACATTAACACTTTTCTTTTGAAATTTATTGAAGTTAAAAGTTCAGAATTAGCTACATTATAGCGGAATAAAAGAATTTTCCAGAGCAAGCAATCTTAGCGAGAAATTTCGTAGCTATATAACTTCATTTGTATTCAAAAATAAGTCAAACAATGATAACAAGAGCGTAGTACCAAAATGAGCGTTAACAGCAAAAGAAAAGTCTCTTTGTAACTGTCAATATTAGCTGTTTAGCTATTGAATTCTTATTGGAAAAAATATATATAATCAAGAAAAAACTGCAGCTCAGTTCTGTGTCAAGCAGTCAGAAAATTGGAAGCTATTTCCAATTCGCAAGTTGGCTAGGTGATGAGAGAGTAAAAATGTCGCGTTTGCAACGACAATGATCGCATGATCTGAATTCAAAAACATCATAGTCAAGCTGTTTCATCCTTGGATCAAACGCTTTACGATAACTAGTTGTACTTGGTGAGTTCAAACAAGCAGCAAATTCAATGCAGAAGAATTCAAAGGAATTCAAAGAAAACAATGCGCCACTGGAAACTTCTACGTTTGTACGGATTCGTAAAAAGACTTAGCACTTATTGCCATAAACAGTGTTCAGATCATTCGATAGTTAGTGTCTAGAGCTGCCTCTGACAGGAGGATAAAATTCAGCTCCAGCAATTAAGAAGAAAATTCACTAGCATTTTACAAAATAGCAATTATTCAGTGAAGCCGTAGGTTAACAAAGCCTTTCAATGTGATTTGTTTTTATAAATACTTGAGAGCAATTTTTAGCACTTTTTCTCTTAGTTGTTATCTTCCCGGATCCCAGTAATGAAATTAGTAATAAAAAGAAAACTGAATTCGTTATTACATTGCACTTACGAGTTATGTTTTTAAAACCTTTAAATTTCATAATCACTTAAATTTAAATATTAAATGATTGAGCAAGTCAAACTGCAATGGTTAGAATTTCACGATTTTTTTTCTTCGATTTAACAAGGGTGTAGGACGCAATAAATTTGTACAAACTTTGCTTTGAGTTCGTCATTATTCTTTTTAAATAAAGTTTAATTGCAGAAACTTTGATAATGCTAAGCGTATAAACACTCACGTAAGTGAACTTTGATGATACTAATCTAATTTTTCGTCAAAAAGTCTACCTTTTGCTCCGTCAGGAGAATGGTTTACGATATTTACTAATTTTTTGATCTATTTTGTTACAGAGCGAATTAGAAAGTAATTTATCTAATCTGTTACCTATCGTGCAATCAAAGATGAAATCTGCATTATCGATAATTCTGCTATTTTTTATTGCATCTGTGCTACTAAGGTCAACATATGGACAAAATGAAAACGAATGCGCTTGCAACCAGTCTGGAGGCTTTACAACCTGGGGTACTTTTGTTGGTGAATCATCATGTATTGGAAGATGCGACAATGCAGCTTTAGTTCGAATGAGATACTGTCATGTATTTGATGATGCTGGAAGATTTATTGACACCACAGCTTGCAGACTTGCCGAGAAAAGTGATTGTGGGGAATGTTCAGGAGCATGGAGCTCCTGGGGAAGTGCAAGTCCCTGTACCGGTACATGCGGACGAGGAGTACAACTACAACTCCGCGCATGTTACAGGGTAAGTGTTTTGGGGGACACAAAATTTTACTTTGAGCTAGATTTCGTGATCTTTTTAAATTACGTGAATGCTTTGTCAAGCTTAAAATAACAGCTGCTGCTGTAGTTGATACAGATAAGATGTAAATGAAGATTTCTTTTTAACGCTTATCTTATTAAATTTTAGTTAATTTAAGCAAACAGGTGGATTTACAATACCATATTAAAGGAATATGCAGCAACTTTGCTGCATTCAACAATATTATTAAAAACAAAACATATCGAACGTTTTCGACTTAAAACAATCAAGCCCTCATCAGGATATTATAAACAATGGTATATAAACTTTTACAACGGAAAATAGAAGGATTAAGGCAACATAAATTACGTATAGCCAACTAATAACGTACATTATATGAGGAAGTTCTTAAAATTATTATCTAACAAAATAAAAAGGCCTTTCCAGTTTTGGAGCTGATGAGGACTTGATTGTTTTAAGCCGAAAATATTCGATATGTTTTGTTTTTAATAAAAATTTTGAATCCAGCAAAGTTGCTGCTTATTGCTTTAATATTTTAGTACATTTCTTTATTATGTATATATATATGATTATAGTTTACTTTATGTGGTTGTGTACGAGATAAAAGTTAGAAGTTACATTGATTAAAAACAGCTAAGTATTTTGAAATAATTCAGTCTTTACTTAAAGTCACAATTTACAAATATGTGGCGAAATGCTACTCTGTCGAATTTCTGTAAGCTTTGTGCTGGTTACCTAATGATTATAATGAGAAAATGCTATAAAATAGTTATTGCTCTAACATAATACTAAGTCGTTTGGCACTTTGTTAGAGAAAATTGGCTTCGCTTCTCACTTGCTAAAATCATTTGAAAATATTATATGATCCAACTTTTTTCACATTTGCATCGCTGAAAATAGGTTTACTTTAACAGCTAAATTTAATGTATTTCATTTTGAGATAAATCAGTAAACACCAATTGATTTAAACCTGAAAACAACGTTGTTAATTTTTTTCAGAAAGACGCTCCTGGGAGAAACATTCGCAATAATGAGTGCGCTGGCGAGGTTGGAGTAGTGGAGCAGTCAAGGAATGTTTCATGCCGAAGAAGTTTTTTACCCTGTCCATCAACTGCTCCTATAACCACTCCGTAAGTATGCGGTCCTGAATTAGCTGTGATGCTGTTAATCTGTATTTTAACATGCTTTTTTTGTATGATTTTAGAGTGGATAGTACCCAAATATTAAAAAAATTGAATTGCTTCATATCCTTCTTAACTGTCTCATTAATAAAATATTTAAAGCAGGAAAATAATTGGCAACTCTCGAAGTTCATTCTACTTAACGCTCTATGAGTCAAATGCAAAAAAAAACCCGGACTTAAGGGCCTCATCGGGCAGTTTCTGTAAAAAGGAATGATTTGATTTTGAGTTGCTTACAAAATATACTAAATTTTATTCTTTCAAAGATCATTTTAGAAACGTGTTGAAAAAAAACAAAAAAAAAACAACACAGACTTCAACTTCTGTGTACACATTGTCATTTAAAAGCGGTGCCAATTAATCAGAGTTTATAAAATATCTTGATCAAAAAATTCTAACTTAATCTGATAAAGAGGTAACAAAATAACCAAAACAGTAAAATGTTCATCAACCCACTTCATTCCAAACCAACACGTAATTTAATCAAAAGCATATATTGTGCAGAATGAAGGTTATACCATCAACACCAGAACCGCCAAATACTGTTACTTCCCCCAAAATAGTTATTACTCCCTCAACAGCAGCAACAATACCAGAAACTTCAACTGCAATGCCAACAATTAGCACAACAACAAGTGCAACAATGCAACCACAAACAACGACAAGTAGACATGAAATTTCAAGGACACCTTCTTCTCGTTTTACAGCTCGGCCAATAGATATTATATTTGAAAGTAAGTTGCTTCGTGTAAAATACCATGATTAAAGGAACAGAAAAATGGTTACACGCTTACATGTTATGTACGATACGTACAGTATCAAATAAATGGCCTTTGTTTAGACGAACGCATCATTAATACAAGTATATTCTGCAGAGTATTCATTTCAGCTTTTAATAGAACCTTTATTTTTTTGGTCGAGTTTTTAGTTAGTTTTGATTTGTAATTCGTTTTTGTTTTGGATCCCTTTTCAAAAATGAAATAAAAACCGTGACAGAAAACTACACACGAAAATGGGGTATATACTATTGTGCTTTATTGCCTCTTCCTTTTCCGAAAGTACTGATTTACAGCATACTGACATGTTAATGCTTGTTTACGATTAACATGTCTTTTGAAAAACCGCGGTCCCTGGTGTTTATCAAATGTAAGAACTCAATATTAGGGCCGACAAGAATATACCTCAAAGTACTAAAGACCAAACTTTTGTGGCACTCTAATAAAAACAGATTGATAGTTTTTTTTTTTGTTTCTGTTAAACAAATATTAGTTATATCGTGATAACTAACTAAGAGCACAAGAAATTTCCAAAAAGAAAAAAAACAAACTTTTTCTGCTGTTAGCAGGCTTATTGTGACTAAATGTTTAGAAACTATATACGATCACAAGCGGTAATTTTTACATATTATTTCAGTCTATTCATATTTTCTTCTTGATTTAAAAGTATACTAAACTATATCGCATTTGCAACTACAATGAATGAAAAACAAAAATAGCATTTTAAGAAAGAAATTTTCTTCATTATAAAGTCTTTTGAAGCCTCAGTTTGTTCTATCCGAAAACCAAGTCCAAACAAGGTATTGAACCTATCTTAACCATGCTATTTCATTCACGTTGTGTGCAAATCTCAAAACGACTGTTCCTGTCACGAACTGCAGGAAAGTCTATGAATTTCTATACGTGTCATAGTATGACTATTGAATCTTTTATCGTAAACAAAATGTTCCAAATTCTACACATACTGTCGAAAAATTTGATTAAATTTACGTCATGAACTAATATTACGTAATTTGACCACGAATTGCTTTGAAAATAAAACAGTATCACAATTATTATTATTATTGAAGTTTGTAATTAGTCGGAATGTGACGCCAAAAGGAGTTTTTAAAAACTATTTGAGTTAGTCCGTAGATATGAGGTAAGTCTAGTAAAATAACATTAATTTCTAACCGATTGGATTGGTTCTCTTTCAAAAAGCAACCAAGCAGATTTTTGAGTGTTGCGTAAGTGCAGTTAGGGTTGTCAGGCCTTTGCCAAAACCCGAGAATTTCAAAAACGAAAAACTTTAACCTTGTGTTAATAAACCTTATTTGGTGTAAGCCAAGGTAAAAACAATTAATATCATTTTATCTTTAGTAAAATTGCAAATGTTTTTGCGCACAGGTAACATCCCACGCCCGACAAAGTTTTAACATGAAAAAAGATTGAGAATTATATAATTTGTAGATGTAATGTCATATTGGTCTGTCATGTTTGTTACGCAAGTACCAAATCATCAACGAAATAAGCTGTAACTCCAGCTGTTTGAAAATGTATTTACTCGTAATTTTCAACTTGTAGCTTTGCTGGTAACATGCACAAAACAACTTACACGATAAAAACATATCAAAACATCATCAATAATAGCTCCCTGTCTTTATATTTCCCGGATGCTTTGATGGTGTAGTCTACTATTTTTGGGCATAAACTATCACAATACCATGTGCTGCAAATTCATGGGAAAGTTTATAATAAGATTGATGTTTTTCAAGATAAAATTCCCTTCACAAGTAAGCAGGGATGAGAGATTGGCGAATCATGAGGAAAAGCTAACAGCTCTCACATTCAAAATGATAATTATCAAAAAAATAAAAAAAGATGGCCACCACCAATAACGTTGCTTATTGCGAGTTATTTTTTTGTAGTCAGTAACCAACTGCTGATGATAGGACTGAACAACGTTGTTTGTAACAACTCTGTCCACATTTTCTGAGTTTAATTCCCACGGTAGTTTCGTTATTGCGTCGCTTTATGGTAATTTTTTTCATCTGCTGGCTTTAGGCAAGCTGCAATTTGATCAGTAGAAACGAATAAAAAAAACAACTTCTAAAGTAATGTAGATGGAGTGGCTTGTTCAAACGATAGTGCCACAGTGGTTTTCTCGTGAAAAACGAAAAAAATTCAAACAAACAAAAAGCACTGTCACCAAAGAGTATCGAACGTTATATTCTCTTTCTGGTGAGAGGCTGCAAAAAAACACAATGTCCAGGTGCCAAGGTATCTATGGGTTCAGCCTTTTAAACTACTGTACAAAAAGAGTTTTTAAGAATTTCTGCTAAACACTTATAACCAAAAAAATTCTCTTCGATGTGTTTTATATCTTTGATTTAGCAAATGCTCATTTTTGGATGAAAGCATTTAATTTATTGTCATACTGAATTATCCAATAATAGCTTAATCGTTCATAATTTAGTTCAATAAAAACAGTTTCTAGGTAGTGTTTTAAAAATTTGATAATGCTTTTCAGTTTTATTGCACAAAATTTTTGTCTGATGCTCTTAAAGATTGGCTATGATACCAATTCAATTTTTGCGACAGAAGAAATATTATTACAAAAAATCACTTTATCAATACTTTTATCAAAATTTTAAGCATAAAATAAATAATTTAAAAAATCATAACATTTAATTTTGATTTTAATAACTTTTAGGCCTGCAGGATTGTATTTGACATTTTGTGGTGTTTAGCCATATTACAGTATGTAAGATTTTTATTGGGCACCAGATACAATATCATACCAAAGGGGCTTCTAAGAAAAATGCGTGATAATTAAAGATGATCTATTTTTCATTAACAACGTAACTTGTCTCGAATAATATGAAATGATTATGGGTTAATTATTGCTTACATCCGATAGTGCAAATTTAAATAGGAAAATTAACAGGTTATCGAATATCTTATCGCGTGATAACGACATAGCTATAATAATCCATCAATAATGGCCCCATGTATTTCTGTAATTGGAACAGTAAAGCTAAATAGCTTTTCAAAAAAACCCTCATAATATGGAATGTACCTTCAGAAGAAAAAATAATTTACCCTAATTACAAGAACAAATTCACATAGTCCATGCGTGATACTGTAAAATAACTAAAAATTCCTGATCGGAAAAATTGAAAAATATAATAGCGTGGTTCAAAATAATAAAAGCCAATATTTAGCAATGTTAAATTTCTTTTCCGTATATTGTTAGTTTGCAGCAGTATACAGTTCACCTAATGGTTTTAAACTTTAAGTTTGTAGCAGCAAAAGTCACGTCCATGCAAGTCATGCTACTTACAGCATAATTTTATAGGTTCACCTTCAGTACTTGTAGAAGATTTGGAATCAGATGACATTGTGTCACCTAGTGACTCTGCCGATCCAGATCAACCCACATTATTATCTCCAGATGGGTTTGATACTGTCACTCTCGCAGCTGTTTTGGGATCTGTGGCTATCATATGTGTTACTATAGTAGCTGTTGCGGTTGCTATTGTTTTTCTAAAGAAACAAGAAGCAAAAAAAAAGTACGTAAAATTCAAGTTTTTATAAGCCACATAGTTGGCAATATTTTTGTTATTTTTGATTTGCTTGTGTTTATAGTTGTATTTTTGTTGTGTAGTTGACGACGTTTTAGTTTGCTTTTGTTGCTGTGCTAGGATAAATTTTTTCATAAGATTATAGAACAAAGGGCCCCGATGCTGATATGTTGTTCTTATTGGGGTTTATTTTTTGTATAAATGGTAAAATAACTCTCTCCGTTTTAAAGCTTGGTACTGATGGTTCTTCAACACCAAAAACAATAGTTAAAACCGTCAAAACCAAAACAGCAGAAATTAGCAGCCTCTATTATCCAACCTTAGCCTTCAAAATTATTAATGCAATCAAAAATTATGTTTAAAGAATGAAACTTTTACTAGTCATTTAAGTTACATAATTTGCTGTTGATGGAAAAGACCAAACATGCTTTTTGTGTTTATTTTTAAAAAGTGTTACTTAAAAGACGTAAGAGTTTGAATTTTGGTCTTAATCGTAGCATGATTTCTATTCAAAATAATCAAGTAACTATTGCGTATGAAAAAGTGCTTGGTATTTAAGCTATACCTTTTTAGGGTTCAATATATTTTTTAAAAAATTTGATGAAACCTATAGCTTAATTAGTAGATGTAAGTTTCAATTCATAATTGCTCAAGACAATACTGTAAACAAAATACAGCCAAACTTCTTCCCATCTACATACTTGCTTTGCAATTCAGTGCGTATGCTGTCATAATAATCTAGAGTAATGGATATTGCTGACGTATTGATTTTACAGCCTTTCCCAGCTAATTTTTTCCAGAGGTGAACCTTGTGGGCGCCATTTCCTTTTTCGGTTCTTAATGAGTTGCCTGGACTTTTTTATTGCTGCAACCTACTACAACAAAGCATTCGTATAAAATTTAATCGTTTTCGTATACTATTTAGCCTATAAAAGGCTATCAGCACGGAAACCTAGAAAAGAGCCACCAGAACGGCGATTAAAAACACCGTTCTGGTGGCTCTTTAATAGACTTTCGCCCTGGTAGTCTTTAGGCCACGTAGCACGAAACCGATTAAACATTAAAACTCAGGCCTCACAATGCCAAAACATCACATTTAAATTATTATTAACATTCATTTAAAAGTTGATATTCTAGCCTAATGTATAGCTAGCTTAACATAAACGATGATTTTACTTGAAACAGCAGCTGTCTTAATCTTCTATTCTTGTGCGTAAGCTATCATAAAAACAAAAGTTATATGTGACTTTGATATGATTCATTTGTTTTTTGGCTACGTATTTGAGAAAGCTTAGCCAAAGAGGGTTTCCTTACGAATTAAATTTACTTTTTGCAGAGCTCTCAGTTTACCCGTAACTTCCAACAATAGTTTTGTGAAACCGGTACCGAATGCAAGGAGAAACGATTTAAATTTTAACTCCGTGGAATGCCCGCTTCCATCAGAAACATCTGCATACGGACAAGTTGCCAACCCTCTATACGAAACTACTTTAATGAATGGTAACTTAAATAAAAACACAAAACAAACTTGGTTTTGTATATGTAGTGTTTCTAACATTTTTGAACAGCCCAAAAAATTCTAATTTAGACAACATTACGTTTTTACTTTATTAAAGTGTTCGGCATTTTGATTAATCCTGAAGCAAAATATTAATTCTTAATCTCTACTGAGCTTACATTCTGCTTGATTTTTGTTTTACGGCACAGTTTATACATTTTCAACATTTTTTGTGATTGCTTCAACAGGTTTGTAGATTTTTGGGTTATTTGGGTGCTCAAAATTAAATTTCGGTTATGGAATGCAGTCGTAGATCACAGATTTTGCATTGACGCTCTTTCTTAAAAGAGACATTTGAAAAAAACGATGTTGGTTAAGTTAGTTTTTAAATGCCTGTGCAGTTGAGGTACTGAATTATTTCATTTAAATCAGATCAGCAAAAGACGACTTTCATAAGGAGTTAACGACTTTGCTACGCTTTTCTACTTGAGCTGAATAATCCGCTGCCAAAATCACAAACACTTAACTTAAATAATAATTAGGCTACTGCAGTCGTATTAGCAATTTACTTTATTTGGCTCAAAGTAATTTTCGATAATGGGATTTTTTGTTCAGCATTGGAGGAATTTAATCGTCCGTTAACGTATTTGGCATAACTGTTTGCGACTTTTGTTGAAATAATCATTCATGGAGGCTTTGGTGTAGAATAAATACTTTGCATCATGATGTTTATGCAAACCTACACCGGGCCAACACTTTTGCCACATACTGAAATTACGACAATTAATAAATGCTGTGGTTAAATATACGTTTCACAATTTAACTTGAAAATGTACTAGCAATAGATTAGGGGATAATGGGCTTTGCAATATTACTTAAGTGATCACATGCAACTAATTTAGAATACGATAAATTTGCGTCAAAACAATCCCCCAAAATACTGTAACACAGTACAGTGCCATTGCTACGGGAGGGCTGGGCGCGGCAGTGCCCCCTCTAACGGCTGCTTGTGCTCCCCATTTCGGTTTACTGAAAACAGTGTTTTTGGAATATCACACAACGACCGGAAAATAGGCAAAGATGGAAAAAGGATTAGTAATTTTCAAACATACTTCTCGTTTGACGCTTTCTCGATTCTTCGCGAAATTGCTGGCAACCAACTGCTGTGCATAAATTTAAAACCGATCAGTGGTCGAGTAGATAGAGCGTCTGCTACTAAAACGGTAAACTCGGGTTCGATTCCCGGTCGGGTCAAACCAAAAACTATCAAAATTAGTATTCATGGTTGCTCTGCTTGACGTTTTGCAATTAAAGGGAGTGTATGAAGCCTCTTTAAAAACGTATGAAATGTGATTGAAATGGCGTTAAAATTGCTAGTTTTTGCCGTAAAATTGCTAGCGGCTGGCGGTGGAGCTCCCAAGCCCCCATTTGTGATACGCTTGAGTTGCATCAATTTGTTCAGCATAGGGTCTGAATAAGCAATTTTTGTGCAAAAAAATTTAGTTTTAGTTTAAGCCCTCCCCTTCTTATTAAAATTTCAGTTGCGCGTCCGAGGCATTCACTGCTGCAAACAGATTTTTCAAGCAATTATGGGCCGCAGACGAAATGAGCTAAGAAACGCTGCCGGCCTTGGATATTTCTCTTTTTAGACAAGAATACAGAATTTTTTTAAATTGCGCATAATTAGTAGCCATACAATATCAGTTTTTACGTGCAAGAGTTTAGTCTATTTTGGTTCCCCTTCACTTTTGGCTAGAGTTCCTTCAATTCGCTTGCTCTGGCGACGGCACTAACACAGTAGTTAGGACTATCACCAAATTTTGCTTCATTTTACAACAACTTACAATATTTCAAAGGCTGGATCAAACTGTTTTTTATAAACTTACATGCTATGAATAAGCAATTGCATCAAAACAACGGCGGAGCAAAAATACTCGGAGAAAAACAGATAACATAGTGAAGTAAAAATTTGTAAACTTTTACGCAAGCTACTATTTTACATAGTAAACAATGAAACAAATTAACTAATATCGCATGACCCAAGTAATTTGTAGATAGCAAAAGCGTAAAATTCTGAAGATGTTGTAAACTTTCGAAGGCCAAATTGGGTTTCAGTGATAAGACTAAACTGTAGTCAAAAAAAAAAAAACAACTCAAAATAACCTGAGATAACTCAAAAATATGCGATATTTTTTATCTTGATAATCTGCAGTGTAATTTGTTTGTCCTTACAAAACACAATTTGAAAGCACCTTTAGCTGGCTGGAGTTTCAATAATGTTCCTAAAAATTAATTTCAAATGATGTCGCCAAACTATTAGTCTTGTTTGCACTTTCTTTTTTTTTTGTAATTGAGTGTACTAATGATGGTCATTAGTTTTTGGCCATAAATTAAAAACCATTAAGATTTTGCAAATTTCACTACTTTCATTAAAAAGTCCGAATTTTGACAAGCTACGATGATCGATAAGATTTAATAAAATCGGAAGAAAAAAGCGGAAAACAATGAACATTTTTGCGCTTTTTATCGCCAATTTAAAAATTACATCGTTATTAAAACGTAGCATACTTCTTTCCCTTCTCCAGATTTTGGATTGAATTATAACTTCAACATTAATTACATGGTTTTAAAACTTTAGAATAAACGCTTTTAAAATACTTTAAGGAATTTTTTTTTTGAGCCAAAGCATGCTATTTAAACAACCCTTTAAGGCCATTTGTGGCAAAACAGCTTCAATGGCTAACATTTAATTTGAAGCTAACAAACTGGACTCCTCTCAAGCACGTAGTAAGATTTGCTGGAAATATTGACCGGATGCGTTCTCCATTTATAGTGGTGTATCAGTATAAATGAATGAAGGTTTTTCTTCCTTTTGAAGTCAATATACCAGCTTTAATTGTACTAATTTTGCAGGTGAACCCATAATAACCGAAGTGGCGCCCAAGCTACCGCCGCTTTCACACCAGCGCCGAATATCAAACAACGTTAACAGAAATGGTGATGTTGATGCTATTTACTTTTCTGTAGACGACCACAACAGATAAATATATCTCCATGTGAAAATTGCTCAAAATTAAACTAAAGAAGCGTTGTCATTGGCGGGTTTTGGACAAAATTTTGAAGAGTTCCAAAACCTTACAGTACGGTTTTCTCTTAATGTCACGAAAGTTCACAAACCAACAGAATTTTAAAGATTTATTGACAACGTGCTCAGACAATAGTGCCTTGAGTTAAACTGTTTTCACTTCAATCATTTTGATTTGTATCTGTGTTATTTTACTGATCTCGTGCTTTATTTGGTTATTTTTCTCAAAAAATATCTTTTCTTTAATCAAAAATAATGTTTATTCATAAATAAAGATCTTGTTTAAAAATTTGTTGAAACTCCCTATAGTGCAATGATGACAAACTTTATTTGAGTTTGGCTTCAGCAAAATTAGTTTTGTTCCTTGTCATAACTGCTTGAAGTGAATAAGCAGAGTCTAAACTCTTCATTAGCTACACAGAAAAACGCAAAAACCATGTGTTGTTACGTCTTTGCTGACCTTATTCTTGCAAACAAACTTGATACGTCGGAACCTAATCAGAATTAAGCACAAAATTGTATGACGTTATCAAATCAAGAGCCTTTGTCGTAAACTGCAAAGATCAAAAACATCTAATATAATGGTTGGTTTAGCTTGTGAAAAGAAAAATAACTTCACAGATGCAAAGAAGTCAAAAACTGAATGAACCACCCCACGAGTTGGAAATGAATAAATAAATGAACAATAAATAAATAGATGAATGAATAAATAAACAGTAAATGAACCACTCCATCTTTCACAGCTACAGTATGGTAATACTGTAATATTTCAAGTCCTGCGCTATATTTTTCACCTCATTGTAACTTAACTGTAAAGTTTTTAAGCTTGAAAATATAATGCTGTCTTTCTGCTGGCGGAATGACGTTATGCTTTTGTTTTTGTTTAAATTCATTGTGCTCTTTTCGTATACATTTTTCATTGTTGTGCTTTGTACGAGAATAAAATTTTGCGTTTACTATCGAAAGCCAAAATAAAATTTGACAAAAGTTTTATGTCTGCAAATTTATGTGGCTATTGTATTGTACAGCAAATCTTTGATTGCATAACTAGTAAATTAACATATCTGCAATACTGCATGTCTTCGAGAATATTACTTTTGGCTATAGCAGTGAATTGTTCGAGGTCATGTTTTGGATGAAAATCACTAGTGAGGGAAAATGAAACTCCAACGACTTCACATTTAAGGATCCTTAAAGTAATACAGCCACAAGCTTATCGGGCATATACGATATCTACGAACGTATATACTTTACAACCAGAGGTGGAGTCCTCAAGGACGTCCTTGGCCTCGAGGACGTCCTCGAGGACACATTTTGAAGTTCTTGGCCTCGGCCTCGAAGCCTCAAGTCCTCGAAAATTGCCCTGTCCTCGGCTCGAGGACAGCACTATTTTTTGAACCGTTGAAATTTTGTTGGAAAACGCCAGAAAACTCGCGGAAATTTTGCGAACAACCTTTTTGTTTTCCTCTTTTGGAGTATAGGCGTACCCAAGGGGGGCAGGGGGCACGCTCCCCCCCAACTGAAATTTCACCAATGACAAAAATGTGCCAAAAAGCCTATCGTTTCTTCAGTTTCAGTTTCTTTTTAGCATTTTTTGCTGACAACAGTAACTAACAACAATATTGAAGACCTGGGGCACCGGGCCTCCCCCAATTCAATTTTTGCCAGCCAATTTAAACGTATAACCCGGAGGAAATGGAGAGTTTTTGTCCTAAACGTAGCTATCTTAGGCCCACATCTAGCCGTTTTATGAACGCAATGCATTAATCAGGTACGGATTTACCACCATATGACGCAGTGCCAGCTAGGGGCCCAGAGCTGAAATCGTAAGTTTTTTTTGGTCTTCACCTATATTTGGCAGAAAGATGTTGCGAAAATCTTCAAAGTGCCAGGGGCCTAGCGCGATGTAAATCCGGCCCGACAATAACATGGTTAGTAAGCGTAACCATCTATTGTACCATTTTCCAATAACAATTCAGTAATTCATTTCTAACCTCGCCGGTTTTTACGCACAAAATATTAATAAAAAAAATTAGCCATTGAAAATGCTGATTGAACAAATCATTGAACTGCAATTGAGGGGGCCTGGGCCCCCTGGCCGAACATGTACTTCTATAACTGGTTATTTTCATGATAAAACAAAAATCTCTAAGGAAAATCTTCCAGTGGATTATTATTTAATGCTAAAATGTTGCAAGAAACTTTGCATCTTACTTCCCCCTACCTTGACCAAATCACTTACAATTAAATTTAACTCCAAAATGCAAGATGTTTAACGTGTTTTGGACTTAAACTGCAAGTAAAAGAAGGATTAAACAATTTAATTTTTTCAATTGGCTTTAAAATGTCAAAAATCTAGTGCTTTCAAATGGCTCTGAACCTTGCGAATTGTGACTCAATGGCATTAACCTAGTATTTTTTCCCAAAAAATTACAAAAAATCGCCCAAGAACTGGGGGCTTGGCCCCCAAACCCTCGTCTGTGATACGTTTGAGTTACACTAGATTTCTCAACACGTTTTCAAAGTTAGATATTTGCATTTTTCAACTACTAGTTTAAGCTCTCTCTCTTTGCAAAATCATGGTTATGTGCCAACAAGCAACGATTTCAGATCTTCCATCCTATGATACCTTTGTCCCTCAAAAACTTCCTACTTGGAAAAATTTTGATGATGTCATTTTATGTGATTTGTGGTTTAGCTCTTCCCCATTCGAAAATTCTGGGTACGCTTATAAAAAGGAGGTCGCCTGAAAAAAAGTTTTGAAGATCTTTTTTTTCGGAGAACGCTTGCGGCTGTGTCCTTGGTCCTTGGCCTTGGCTTCGAGTATTCCTGTCTTTGGCCTCTCGAGAGGGTCTGTCCTCCGAAAGGCTGTCCTTGTCCTTGGCCTTGGATTTTTTTTTGTGTCCTTGGCCTTGGCTTCGAGCGTTGTGTCCTCGACTCCACCTCTGTTTACTACTATTCTTTATTTTCTAAAATCGATTTTATCACAGCGGAGCATCATCAGTTATGTTAAACAACAGCACGCTAAGAACACTGCCGCTTTGACATGGTTTTTGCTTGAAAGGTGTTATTTGCAAAACACAACAATTTTGATAATGTAGGAGTCTTTTAAAATGAAAACTAGAGTGTTGACCGACACACTCGTTAAAATTTACCTGCAGCTATAAAATTAAGGTCTAACCTTAGTTTTGCATATAATTTGCTTTGGCAAGATTTTGGGAGTAATTACCCTATTTTTGAACTTAATTTCATTTTCCATATTCCATCACATACTGTAAATGTACAAGTTTTTGGCTCAAATGATACGGAGTAAAATATTAGTATCAACGTCAGTGAAGGTTTTGGATTGCGTAGTTGATTGAACGTCTCAAAATGAAGGGAAGTCAACCAAAGTTCTCTGATCTGATTGGCCAAGACAACGCACGCAGTCTGCACGTTGTTGGCACCCGCTTAGGGAAACTAAGTTCATTAGTAGAAGCTGCTTTAGAAAAATTTGGAGTACTTCTGGCTAAATGTGTTACCAAAAACTTCGTTATTTTTGGACAATTAATCGAATGTTTCTACGTCGCCTTTAAATCTGGAGTTCTGGGGATCCACTATTGGATGAGAAATTGGACACAATTATTTTCAAGAGCTGGAGACTGCGACAATTTTTTTTGTTAGAAGAGGGGACCTGGTTATTTGTTATAGGTTTTTTCTGAAGTTCAAGTGTAAAAAATGGTCTATTTATCTTGGAGTTAGTTTGATTGAAGAAACTGTCGTGCATTTTATCCATGCCCGTGTAATTTGATTTAAAAGCTAATTAAGTAGGCGTATTACATGTAACAATGTCAACTTTGCTTTATATTATGAGATTTTGGAGGTAGAGCATCTCGGTCCATAACGTTTTTTGATTCGAAGTTTTTAGAAAGAAATCTTCAGTAACATCGCTTATCTAATATCCATCAAAGCATCTTTATGATCGTCAAAAAGCGGTTACCAATTTTGTTCTTCTTTTAATTCTCTTACTAAGACTGCCATTCTCCAAAGTGCTATTCTTCTTTGAAACCGATCATCAAAGAGCCTGCTAGATTGCTTGGTGAATCAGGTATAAAGCGCTACCCAAGATTTCTGAACATAAAGCTAATAATTTAAACGAAGAGAGCATTTTACAGGAAATTTTTCTCTACTTTTATGCTAATTCTAACCCAAATTTTTCTAAAACTCAAATCCTTACTGTAAAAATTACCCCCAAACCTAACCTTTAAAGGGCACAAGTCAAAGTTCTCACTCTTGACCAAAATGTTGCGACATGCCTAAAATGCATTCTCACCAAGTTGAAGTTTCTACGCTTTCCCATTTTCAAAATGTGCAGTTCAAAATTAGCTGTTTTTTTTTACGTACTTTAGTTTTGCCATTTTATGAGTATTGTGACAGAAAATTAACTAACGAAAAGCATGCTTACATTTATTGAAAAGCAACTAATTTTATAGTTCTAAACTTGTACTTTGTTTTACGATAACTCTGTCGCAAAACATTTATGAAAAATCAAGAACATGAGGTCAATTTTTGAAATTTTGTTTCGAAGATGCAACCTTGGCAAAATTTTTAAGGAAAAAAAGCCCTTCTAAGGGGAAATGTAATCTTTTATATCTCAAGAACGGAAGATTATAGAAAGCTCAAATTTGGTCAAGTTGCTCTTCAGATCTGTCAAAATGTTTGGAAAAAAAAAATCGAGCAAATAAATTTCCAACCTGATTGCTCTTTCAAATGCGAGAATACGTTACTCCTTAATATTAAATGAAGTTGACTTAGCAGAAAATCATATTAAAAATTTTCACCATCTCAAAATTGTTTAAACGTTTAAAATAATGATAAGGTGACCGGTTGATCAAGTTGCGTCATGTCATTTCACAACCTGACCTTACTTGAAGTTTTGCGATTGCAATTGATTGAAAGTCATTTCGCATTACAAAAAAAGAATCATATGAACATGACGCGAATATGCAAGCCAAAATGACCTTTTACAAGTAATGATGGCATTTCCGTTTGAGTAGTTACCCTTGGTTAGCTGTTGGTTACATAAAATAAGTTGCAAGGGGAATGGAGGTTACTTATAGGCTTCTACATGACAAAACATGGTAATTGTCTTCAGTTATGACGCAACTTTCTACAAAATTTCCGTTGAAAAAAAAGTGGTATTCGTGTTGAAGGGTCAAATTTAGAACATTTTCACCACGTCAAACGTTCCTGAAAAAGCTGGTAAATTAATAAGTGGCTGAGTGGAAAGAGAGCTTGCTACTGAAAGGTAGTTACGGGTTCGATTCTCAATTGTGCCAAACCAACTATTAAAAAATTTATTGGTATCTACATTTTTCTTGCTGCGTTCAGCAATACAAAAGGACAGTGTGAAAACTAAGAGGGTGCCAAAGGGACACCTTGTGAGGTAGACATGCGGAAGCTTGACTCAAACACCGAAAGATCCTTTTGCTGTCTCCGGCCAAGGCAACTTAATAAAGATAGAAGTTATTAAAATTATGGCAATATTGTAATTTATTTCTTTTGTGAATAGAAATTGCAAGCACACGATTCTTGGGTACCATCAAGTGATCAAAATTTCATTGTATGTTTTTGTAATCTGTAGAATTGTGTTTCTTGGAGATTATGAATTCTTCAGAAAGGTTCTCAATGTTAGAAACATTCGCAGATGAAGGCCAACAAAACTTTTTAATAAAACCAAAAAGATACAAAACTTTTACTCTGAATTGAATATATCCGTTATCTGTGGGAAGCAATTTTATGATTGCTTTGATCCAGAGTTGTAAACGGGCCAACAAGTTCAGGCCCAGACCCGGCCCGAACCCGGCCCGAACCCGGCCCGAACCCGGCCCGAACCCGAAAACTAATTTGAAGTCCAAATCATGCCCGAAAAAGCCCGAAAGTTGAGTTAGGTCTAAAAAATTTAGCAATATTGCCAAGTTATTTTGATTATTTTTTTGTACGCGTAAGACAAAAAGTACGTCTCAGGCCCAAATTAAGCCCTAAATTTTTGTCAACTTTAGGCCCGAACCCGGCCCGAACCCGAACCGAAAAGCCCGGCCCGACTTACAACTCTGCTTTGATCGATCCAAATTTATCCTTCATTCACAAGGACGCGAAATAAAAAGTATATAAAATCATGTGAATATTCTTGATAGTATAAAACCTCTTAAACGTTAGATTAAATTGCAACCAGAAATCATAATGACAACAGCGACGAAATATGTGATTAAAAATATGTCGCAAAAATAGTCAACTTATTTCTGTTTTTGATCTTTTTTTGCGAAAATTTTTTTGCTTGTTATCATCTGAGGTCAAAAGTGATATCGCTAACCTACAGCATTTGCCATATAGTAAATCCTTTATGTCCTAATTTTAGCACTTAAAGTATAGTGGGACTCATGAGTTTGGTGGGTGTAAACAGCTTCGAAGAATGGCAACAAGCGCATGTTATATACAGCCATACAGTCAAGATTTTTAGGTTTGTGGTACTTAAAGTTTGCATGTTTAAGATATTGCTGCAACGGTCCAAAATTCAAGTTCACAGCAAGCTAAATTTCTACTTCGAACAAAATAAAATGGATAGAACAAAATGAGAATTTTGGTTTCTAGTTGGAAGAGACGGTCTTCTCTGTAAAGCCACTGTAAATGAAAGTTTGAAGTTGCCAACTTTTTTTAACAATTTTGTCACTAATATTTGCTTCAACAGAATTAACGCTAGAGTTTGCTGTTAATATGCTCGCAAGTCATATTACAAAGCAGCAGGAAAAACTATGTCAATCCTAAGCCAAGAGTCGGCTACTAAAATCAACTTTTCGTTAATGTTCTATATTGTCTTAGCTTAAATAATTTTATTTTATTCTTTTTCTGTCCTCTGCACAATAAAAAATCGAAAGACATTTGGCTCCAGAACAGAAGGATAATTTGTTTAAAAATTGTTTTATCAGGTAAAAACTGCATCAATTTAATTAAACGCAATTACGCTAAAAATGCCTTATGATAATTTTAAAATTATAAAGGTTGTGTATATTTTTGTTTAACGTTTCATCGACATAAATTATAGTTACATTGCACTTCTACAGCTGCTGCCAACGCCATCTTCTGTTCTTTTTACATAACGTGACGTTCAATCAAGTATTTTTTGGAAATTTGTGTTTTCATCACAAAGCACATATTTTGATGAAGAAGAAATTAATAACTATTTGTCACGCGATATAATTAATATTGGAAGTATAAACAAATTTGTAACCACTTATTGACAATCTAAAATTTAAGCTTTTATTTATAAGATAATATCAGCAAATTCAAATTAAAGATTAAGCTTTTATTTACTGCACACATATAGATTTTTTAGTCACAATTAGCTTATTGCTCTTTTTATCTGCTTGTTTTTATGACAGACATTAAATTGGTGATGTATTTTGGGACAAGAAAATTGATGAGAAAGCTGGGCGTACAGCAAAACAATTTGATCAAATACCTTTTAAAACTTTTTTCTTTTTTGATAAAAGACTTAAGAACAATGGCAGAAAAAACTTTAATGTCAAATAAATCGCGCAACTAAAATTTTCTCATTAGCTTATTATTTTTTAGATACCGCCACTTATTGCATCGAATGCATTCTACTTAGAAATTAATTAAAAAAAGATTGCGTCTCTACCATGAAGTGTCCAAAACAGCAAAAATCACAAAAATAAAATCCTAGCTTAGAAAACGGTTTGTTTATTTCTAATGGGATTTCTGTAGAACTTATTAAAATGCATTTAATTTGTTGAATTAAAGTTACTTTTTGATTTTTGTATGATTATTTTGAGTAGGTGAAAAAGCAAAAAATTGAGAATAATATGCAATATTGTCATTTCGTAATTGTTACCATTTCATGCTGTTCTTCTTGGAAACTTAAAAAAGCCTGTTTCAGTTGCGTTTAGACTGGATGCAAAACTATCCGGGAAAATTGTCTTTCGCCAATCTCAGCCATTAGTGTTTGATGATGTCACTCGTAAAAGTTGCTTATTTTTACCAGCAGCCGCAATCGACCACTTGCGAATGCTGCTTCGCGTAGCTTTGCCTCTCAAAAGTAAATGCAGCCATAAACTCGAGTTTGATTCCCAATCTGGTAAAACCAAAACTATTAAATTAGTGTTCAGTATTCGCAACTCCCCTGTTTAACTTGCAACAATATTAAAAGTTAGTTTGAGGTCTCCACTATATATGGTATAGGTAAGCTGGTGGCAGCTTAAATCAAAGACCGAAAGATACCATTGCTCCCTCTTAGCCAAGGCAACTTGGTGAGTAAAGATGGCATTACAATAACAATCTGAAACAAATTTTAGACAACAAACTGATGAGTAACATCTACAATACAATATGGTTGTACAAAAACTTACTTACTTTCAATCTCGTCTCAATACCCAGTTGTTGCTGTTGATGCCAACAACAATCCTGTACTTAATACTCCTTTGGATTTCATTATGAGGTTATGACCTTTTTTATTGTTGCAGCAGAACTAACTCTGAAAAAAACCATAATGCTTTATTTGTATATAATATTTTCTTTAATTATTTGCATTGTCACCCAAGGTTAAAAATCGGAAATGAAATTGCGTCATAATCTTAATTTGGGCATATAGATGCGTAAATATGCTGGTAAATTATTTTTCTGTAAACTACGAAAGTAATAAATGCGAATAAACATTTTTGCGGCTACTTTGCAGCTATTCTAAGAGAGCATTTTGCAATTAACGTTATTTCAATATCCAAAACATTTAATAGTGGTTTATGTATTAAGCTTATAAGACAAAATAACTGTAGCCGACTAGGATCTGACTAGAACTATGCCAAGAAATAAGAAAATCAATCAACGCACAAAATCAATTTTATTTGAATTTTTACCGTGCTAAAATCAATGCAAAATACTGCTCTGTGGTTGAGGATTATTGCGCCACTAAGCGTCTTTTTTCATCAAATCATCAAACAGTAGCAATGTCAGATCTGGTCCATTTTTAAGCTTGCTCCTTTACTTAGATTGTATGACATTGCATAATGTTGTGATTTATAATAATGTTTAAATCATATAATGTAAATACCACTGACAAGCCTAAAAATGCATCTGATCTATGGTTGCTGTATATTGCTACTATTAGGTACAAAAAGTCGACCTCTTTGCCGATAATATGAATCATCAAACATCAAACAATTCACATTAACATTAGCATTAATGGATTATCAACCCCACTGGCATTTGGCTTTGAGTGGTTTACCTACCCATTCAGTTAGACAAGCTGCAACGCGTTTGTCTTTGGAGCTGGAGGTCTAAGGTTCAAATCTCGGGCCGGTCAAATTTGACATAGACTTGCAAACGACTTTCCTTCGCTGTGGCGTTTCTTCGAAAGAAGATGTATCGTCCGTGCGCAATGGCGCGAAGTTGTGTACTGCAAACTCTGAACACGCTTCAGCGAATAGTACTAGTGAGTGTAAAAGATTTGATTTAAGTGTTTTTCCTTGATTTGGAAACAAAAAAAAAATACGTCGCATGGCGGTCCAACTACTCCATTTAGTTGCAATGTACTTGGATAAGCAATTTTCAATGAGATACAATATTTAGCATTGGTAATAACAAGCGATTTTTGTTTAATAGCTTTTATAATTAATTAGGTGGTGCGTGCCAAACAGTCGATGTGATACAGAGATAAAATTCCAGATACTTAAAATGGCCTTAGGCGTGGAATTGAAAATAAATGTAAAACAAACTAGTCTTTGACCAAACAAAAACAAAAGTCAGCATGTTGAAATTTGCATGATTAATAAACGTGATAACAAAGACGTCTAATCTCAGTTTGTCGTGAAAAAGACAGACCACAAAATCTTATAATCTAACCGCAAAACTACAGCTGGTTTGTTGTCAATTGACCAGTGACTGTTGAGTCAAAAACAATAGCGTCTCTATAATCAACTTAAAGAATGAATCAAAAATAAAGGCGCTAAAATAGCTAAATCAAGGCTTGATATACATTGCCAAGGGTGATGATTCATTTCATTTGTTTCACAGAGTCCACACTGCTCTATTATGGACTGTATAAGTCGTGACCAGCAACACTTGAAACTATCCTGGTATAGTTAAAAATGTAGTAGATGATAAAATAAAAAGGACTAAAGGGGCTGAATCTTCTTCTTTAGCAAAACTATTCATCATTATTCACAAACTTTTTGTGGATTTTGTGTTTTTAATTTTGTGGATTTGTAAAAAAGATGAGAAGTTTGTGAGGGTAGTAAAAGTGCTCAAGGGCGCTGCAAACACTGTCAGGCATCCAATGCTACTCTGAGCACTGTAAGTAATACATCTATTGTTGCCAACTGTCTAAGCACTGCAGACCCGTTTCTGCATCCACAATATTATTCCACAGATTGCTCTGAGCACTGGGGAAAAGATTTAGCCACTTGATGTGGTAAGAAGCAACTCTCTAACGTATACATGTATGACTGCTGTTTCTTTCGCAATGTCAATACATTAACTCACCGTTGAATGGGAAACTCAAGTAAAAACTTTGAGAGGATGGTAAACTTTACAGTATTTTACACTTGCTCTTCGCTTTTGAGAACCAAGAAGCGATGAAGCAGAAACAAGTCGTTACCGAGCTTTTTTAACCATCACTGGGATTTTACAGAGCATCAAAAATTATGTTTTGTGGTTATTTAATGTCTAAGCAAACAACCTTTATTTCTAGCAAGCCAATTACCAAGCAAAACTAAGAAATTGAATTTCTTACAAACCAGTCAGCTACGCAGAGCACCATTCAAATATGTCCAGAATAAGCGTATTGAAAACAAGAAATTTTTTAAGGCGCAACATCATCATTATTGGTCATTTGGTCAAGCGATAATGCATTCGTTTTTGGAGCGGTTGGTGTGCGATACGAATCTTAGGCCCACCAAATCAAAAAGAGTGTTGCCAAACGGCTTGCAGCCGCTGTAACATTTCTTCAAAAGGAGCTGTGTGAAATTGTGGATACAGGCCCAATAACGCGTAGATGGGCCCGCAAACGCGTTAAACCCTTCGGCATAGTAGAAAAAAATCAAATCAAGTATTTGATTTGAATTGTATAATAGCAGACAATAATTTCCGGTGAAGTTGTACCTTCCTTTAAAATATCGGAACTCAAACTTTCTAGTTAGTACGTGATTGGTGTCACTGAAAAATCAAGCAATCTTAAGTCACACCATCTAGTCGTCCTTTTAGTCGGTAGCACGGCCGAAAAGGTAAAGGCGTCGTTTTTACATCAACCCTGATTTCATGATCTGGGTTTAATCTACACTCTGTTCACGTTGTTGCATCTTTGGCTCAGACGTTTTACGATGATTGTCCACGTTTAGTGGCTTCGAAGAAACAGCAATTAATTGGACAAGAGGTCGAAACAATCTACAGAAACATTGGATTTCTGGAAACTCCTAAGCAGGTGCGTATTCTTCTGAGTCATCGCAATCAAAAGTATTCGGTTCGTCCAACAGTTAGCGTCTGACGCTGTCCGGTCGCAAATGGATAAATGTGCTATAAAACAACAACTTATATCATAGCTTTTCGACTACCCACCAGAAGAAGCTCCTCAATTTGGATTTTGATTTCTTCTGACCGGCCAGTTGGTCGAGCGGTAACGCGTTCATCTTTGAAGCAAAAGCATGTAGTTCAAATCTCGGCCCGGTCAAATCGAACACAGTGTTGCCAAACGGCTCTCCATTGCAGCGACATTTTTTCGAAAAGAGCTGTGTTGCGCCGGTGCAAGACGCAGAATTGGGTCCCACATACTCGTTTCATGCTTCGTCATAATAGAGCAGGTATAATGAAAGATTTGAATTGACCATCATCATGGATACAATAAACGGCAGCAATCATTATTATGCAGTAGCGCTCGATGCAGATTAGAAAACACTTTTGTTTTAACCACTGGATGTCGCAACAAAGCTAGATAATCGAAATCATAAACAATAGTTTTTAAAAGGTCCGCAAGTTTTAAATGTTAGTTTAGTTTCGTTTTGTGATCGGTTTTAAATTGCTGAGCATGACTCCAAACTGCTACCGCGAATATTATTTGTCACCTTATAGAAAGAATAAGACTTTGAATAATATTTATTTGGCAATTTTAAATTTAAAATTAAAATTATTGTTATTAAATTTTAATAAAATCGATAAATAACAATTATTATCAAAATCTTTACAAATCAAAAACTAACGTGGATGTGTTTTTTGCTTATTTGTTGCAACAGAATTAGCAATCTGCCACGACAAATTATTTTTTTCTCTTTCCAATGTCAGTAAATTAATTCATTTGATATCTTGCTGTGTACTTTGCTTTCTAATAGCGATCGATTGATAATGATCAAAGTCATACAAAAAGCATAAATGCTTATCATTGGTATCATTAATTATCATGTATGTTGGTTATTATACGTTTAAATTTGCTAATTCAATAAATAAGAAAGGAAAAAAATACTTAATCCAAACCTTTATCGTTGCATTATAAACAGCAATCTTTTGTAGAGCTTAGAACAAAAATGAAGTACAACTTGAAAAAAAAAAATTTTAAAAAGGATGTGTTATTTTGCTAGGACTGCATTTTTACAAACAATAATCAAGAAATGCTTAAAACCTAACTTAAACAAGGACTAAAGTCAAAATCAATGGGGATGTCTAAAGTTAGGCCAATCCGATTAGATAAGATTGGCGTTGACTCTATCTTTCTTCACACAGCCGTTCCACAGGTATTTCACTTCAAACACGACGTCGGGGTCTCTGTAATCATAATTTTTGAGTGGAAACCCTGAGTTTGATAACATCGATGACGCCATAATAGTTCAACTTAAGGCAACGCCGCAATTAGGCTAAACCATAGAGGCCTTTTTATGTCTATATAGGTTAATAATAGGTCTCCGTTGGCTAGGCTGAGCAAGACTCCGCATAACTCGCATTAAAAAGTCAGGATTGCCAATGAAAAGTATAATTAGGAAGGCCCCTACTTTGTGCTTGAAGTAGAATATCTCTGTAACGGCTAGGTGAAGAAGAAGAAGCCAACGCCAATCTAATACGATCAGCCAAAACTTTAAATATCCCATTGATTTTGCCTTCAGGCCTTACCAAGCTAAACTGTAAACAGGCCGACTAGTTCAGGCCCAACCCGACCCAAACCCAAAGATTGATTTAAAGCCCAAACCAGGCCTGAAATACCTCTTTGTTACTTCAAGTGGTTCTCATTTCTGAAATGGAACCGATTTCGAGCAGTATCTCTTTAATAAAAAAACTTCAGTACAAAGAGTTATTTCGTTTGCTTTATATCACCTGATCAAAAGTTTAATTGGCGGCTGGCAACTTTTATGATCCTTGTTCTTCTGGCAACCAGTTTTTGCATCAACGATTGTATAAATAGTTCTACAGCAGATTGTGGCAAATACTTTACCACTCTGATTTTTATCAGCAGAGTTGTAAAAATTTTTTTTTTTTTTAAGGAGTTTTTTTAAACTTGTTTTGTTTTATTTTTGTTGTTGTTGTTGTTGTTTTTTGTATGGTTGCGTATTTTTCAGATGATTGCGAAACTTTTATTATTTTTAAAGATTTGATTAAGAACTTGACTTCTTTTGAGCAAAATTAGACCTAACAATAGCTTGCTGAGAGAATGAAATGCGGAAGTTTCAGGAGTTATATGGAAGTGGTAATTCTGCTGTTTTCTTACTCACTGACTGGTTTTCTTCACAGCAATCCAAACTCCGGGTTCAGAGTTTTTTTCTTCAGATTTGCATCTCAAAAAACTTTCTATCTCTATTTAACGATTTCGAGTTGAGCATCCATAATTGACCATTAGTGACTGCACGCTGTGTTACGTTTGCAAATTTAAAGTTTGGAATATCTTTTGGAATTGGAAATTCTGTAGTTATCTTCTCCAACTGATTTTCCCTGAGTTTTGTCGTATAGTTCTTTTCATCAGCTTTCATCAGAAGTAAAACATGCTAGTTTGGATCCTAAGTAATCCCATGATTTTGTGGTTGAAGTTAGAGGAGATTGGGAATAACTTGTCCATTTAGATTGCAAATAATAAAAATACTGTAAGCTAATTATTGTCCACCAATTATATTTTAGCGATTATTTGAGTATGACTGATCATTAGTTGCGTTGATAGACGAGTAACCTATAGCTAGTGGTCTAGCTAGTAGGAGTTTAGACAGCCAAAAATATACTGCTTAACAATTATTTTGACTTTTGATTTTCGTTGTTTTTTCGTTGAGTGGCACAGTGGGTTAAACCAGCTGCAGATAGCTACACAAACGAGTTTTGAATAGTTTAGGACTCTAGGCTGTTTAATATAAGAAGGTAAGAAGTTAAACCAGCCTGTAATGTAAAGTAAAAGTAAGTTATTGCTTTCATTTACTTTTGCACTGTTAAATCATTATTTGAATGTTTGCAACAATCAAAGAAATGCTAATGAAAAAAAAAGAGCTTAATGTCACTTTATTCATGTATTGTAAACCATTAAAGAATTGCTTTGCGGTTTCTATAACCAACGAAACTTATTCTTGTACACAAATCTGGCCCGAAGATTGCATTCAGTGATTATTGATTACACCAATAGTCCGCACTTAGCAGTAGGCTGCATTTGCTGCAAGCACAATCCGGCTAGATCTATCTTGCAAAGTCTTAGTTATGTTCTTTGCTATGGAGTAAGTCTAGCAATGGTAATTTATATGTTTATTGCAGAATGTTTCATAATTTTTTTTTACGTTTTCTTATTTATATGCTAATACCCTTGGATTCAAAACCTTTCTGATTAGAGGAATACACAGTTACAGCGAATATAAAGAAAATTTTGATTTGATGTCTTTTTTTCAATCTTTTAGCCTGGTAAAGATTTTCACAGTTTTCAGAACAGACCAACTAAAGGGTGTTACAAAACAACGATCCAATATTATTGAAAAATGATAATTAAAAACAAAAAAAAAACAAACAAAAACAATGTTTTCGTTTAAAACCAAAGTAAAAACAAGCAAAGAATTGTTTGTTTCTTTAAACAAGCTTCGTCTTTTTGTTTACATCAGTAAGTGTCAGTCTTATATATTCTCAAACTAATCCTGAATATAATTTATTTTTTAGTTTAAACTGTGTACGGAATGTTTGTTTTTGTTTGTTGTTTTGCCTGTTTGATAGTCAGGTGGCGTGAGCATGGCAGTTTCTATTTTTATAACAAATATGTATTCTATTGTAATGATTTTATTTTTGTAATGTTATAACGAGAGTTTACGTTTTTATTGCGTCTCGTTTTTGGTGTCAACGTTGCAACTTGGCATTCAAATTAAAACTCGAAAGAAAGATGAAAGTAAGTTAGGTCTAAAAAACGTATTATTTCGTTCCTGTTTTGATCACTTTAGCCTGGTGTGACAAAATATTGATAAATTGTCATGCATTAATAAAATTGTGCATATACTGTGCATTACCTTCATCATACTGATGGTAAAATCAACTCTTGATTCTGTGTTACAAACTTATTATGATTATATTTTACAGCTACCTAAACACAAAACACGTATCAAGGCAGAATCAAGCCAGCTTGTCAATCTTAAGCCCGAACCCGAAAATCCCGGTCAGACTTACAACTCTGCTGCCGAGACTCAAATTGGTTTTCAAAGAGTGATACCAGTTAGAATTTAACTTCAAAAAAATTCGTTTCAATGCACTCCCAGATATATTTTCTGTGACTAATTAATGTTACATTAAACTGATTGGAGATGCTGGCCGGTAAACAAAAATTTGAAGGATTACACATAATTGCAACATCGTATGGAAATCAATCTGAAATTTGATCTACGATATCTTGGAATAAGTTGTCAACAAAGTTACTAGATAACAGAATTCTAAAAAAATATGTTTCAGATGCTTTTATTTTATCATAATTTCAATTAAACGACACTCCCCCATTAAGTGAAATCCTGTGACTCAACATCTTGTCACATAAACTCTTGCTCATTGATATACGAGTTATTTTGCTATTAGATAAACTTACTGTAAAGCAAGAAAAGTATCAAATCTGATCTAATCTTCCTTTATACTCACTGAATTACACCAAAGCGTGTAACGAGTTGGCGGGGCCCATCTCCGCGACATTGCGCCCGTGCAACACAGTTCCCTTCAAAGAAATGTTGCAGCGGTGGCAAGCCATTGGCAACACTATGCCCGAGTTGACCGGCCCAAGATTGGAAACTTAGATCTCTAGCTCCAAAAGCTTACGTATTAATTAATTACTGCTCGACCAACTGGCAAAAAGTTATAATCTTTGAAGCAAGGACAGCGCTTTGTCAAAGACTACTTTTGTGAGCGGACCATCGTGATAAACATGTAGTCCTTTAATTTTTAGACTTCTTGTTTTAAATACGTGAATGATACTGCATTATAAAACTTCTATAAAATAAATTTTATTACTGGTGTTTGTTTGAATTCTAGTTGTGGCAACGCTTTGAGATTACTGGAAAAAAGACAAACTGAACAACAATGCATTACTTTATTTAATTTCATTGCTCACGAATTTTAGGATAAAATTGCTAAAAATCAATTCAGCTCACTAAAAAAGTCAAAAAATGCTGTTGCGAGTTCAAAAATTGCATGAGTAGAGGCTTTTAAATTTATTGCTCTATCATAGCTCAATGTCATCGTGCACGCAAATTATAATAATATCGCTTTATGTAGTGATAAAATATAAAGTAGTGATAAAATTATTTCTATGTAGTGATAAAATAAACAGAGGCTAATGAATGTTTTTATGATAAGATTGCTAAAACAGTAGCTGAATGACAAAGCATTCACTCTATTTTTTGTAATCAACATTTTGGCAAAAAATGTGTGCGTTAAAGCAATATTTTGAAGGCAGGGTGATCAGACGCGCTTTTTTTTTAACCCATTTGCTCCTTTTTTTTTCTTTGTTGGTCTGGTTTGAAGCTTTAGGCAAGCAATGTAAGTCTTTTTTCTCTTTTCTTTTAACTTCATAAAATTTTGAACCATCACCAATAATTTCGAAGCAATAGAGACCAATTTTGTTTAGAAAAAATTTCGGGCGACAACTTGGTTTTAAACCCAAAAACTTACTTTATCGGGTGTAAAATATACGGGCAATTGTGTCCCAAAACCCTAAAGCGTACTATACGTTATGCCCATAACTTCTGGTCACCTTGTTTCAAAGTAAAGAAACACTAAAGCTACAGTAATATATCGTTTTTTCTTTTATTTTGGATGCATTTGGTTTCTGGAGAACGAAATATTTGCTCTGCTAATATCAGCTGCTTTGCAGTATATTTATCTCTTTACAATCAAGCCAATAGTAGCCTACATTTGTTTTTTAAAATTCTTTACACTTAGAAAGACAATGAGACCTTTTACAGAGTCCAATTTTTGCAACAAATATGTTGGATTTATTTCCGTCAAAATTGTCTGTTAAATAAAAAAAAAAAAGTAATTGAGAAGCAGAATCTAAAATATACACCAAAACGTAGACTTGACAAAAAGATAACCATGCAAAACGCAGTCAGTTCCGAATGAATTAGCTTAATTAGCTAAACCAATTTCTCCTAGAGTTATTTTTTAACTTAAGCCTATCGAACATATTCCGCTGTGCAGTGTTCTGTAGATTCCAAATAAGCTTCAAAAGAGTATGAATGAGAAAACCAAAAAAAAAAAGAATTTTACGGATTATGATGTCAACATGAGTTCACGTAATTTTGGTACTTCAAAATTTACAACTAATGTCGTATTAGCACAATTCGCGCCAATGGTTTTTGAAAATACTGTTGTTTAAGAACAAAAAGTTGAATTATGTCAAAATTCGGAAAACTTATTTAAAAATAATTGACGGAGTCACAGGGTAACTTCCAAATCCGCAAAAGCTTTTAACGCAATTTTGCCTCAGCCCAGTCTCAAGACAACACTCATGATGTCAAGTGGTTCATTAATCTCTCCATGCTGTACACGCCCGAAATGCATGCACCATTAGCAGAATACTAATTTATTTGATATTTCGACTTTGTAATTGGGTCGTGGTTTTTGAAGTGTTTTTGTAGGTTTTACTTTTTCAGAAGATACTAAATTACTGCACTATGTCTGCTTTGTCATGTTTGTGCGAATAAGTATAAAACGGTAAAAGCCGCTGTTTCCGGAAAATCCACCTACTACAAATAAATATTAACAAAAATGGCGTTACGATTTATTGCCATCAAACCAATTGAAATAAATGCTGAATTCCAGTAATAACTAAAAATTACACTTCTATGGTCTTATCCGCAGGTAAATTCCATTTCCGTAAACGTTTTTGAGAGCAGCATGTTTTGATATTTTTGCGTTGCGCACCCAATCAATGCTCCACGCAGATAAAAAAGAATAATTGTTAAACAATTTTATTTCAGAATGATTAAGCAAAACGTATAAAATTAATAATTTCCTGTTTAGATAAAACTATACGAATTTACTACGCAAGTATAATTTTCTTCACAGAATCTTAATTTCTGCACACCTGACCTATATAGCTGAAAAATAAATAAATACGAGGCTAGATACAATTGACAACATCTCAAATAATAGAAAAAAAAAGGGATAAGCTTTTTCTAGCATATACACAAATACTGTAGAAGATAATGCACTAGAATTTTAATAATTTTACAGAACAGTACATCACAAAAACTATTAAGGTATACTTTTATTGCGTGATTGCGTCAACAGACGAAATAAAACCATTGAAAAACCTACAAAATTTTCAAACATGAAATTTGCCAAATTCTGGTAGTAGTTATCACATAATCAAGATATAAAAATATTGTGAAAAACACTGACATGTTATGATATTACTGTAAAGTGAAAGCATGGCAATAATTAATTCAAAAAATCTTATCGTTTTATTATCGTGCTGCTGGCCTAAAGGCTACCAACGCGGAAGCCTAGAGAAATTCCACCAGAACGGTGACTACTTAAAAACAAGCAATTCAAAAAAGTTATCTTCCCACAGGATTCGAACCTGCAGATTTTAATTTTGTAGGAGGATAACTTTTACGCATTGCTTGTTTTTGAGTTGTCTTTGTTCATGTTGGCTCTTCCCTAGGCTTCTGCGCTGGTAGTCTTAAGGTAAAAAGCACGCAAAACAATAAAACATAACAAAGTCTGGCGTGCAAGCGTCAAAACATCACCACTAAATTAATTGAAAAAGGAGTTAATCTGTATCGAAAAGTTCATGAAGCTGCATTTATTCATGAAATAATAAAAACTTTAAAGCCTAGTTTGTGCCATTTAAAATTTTGGTTAATTTTTTAGATACAAAACATTAAAACTTGCAAGTCTTGGTTTTATAAAAAAAAGATTTTGAAAACTGCTCTGTATTTTCAAAATTACTCACTTTTTTCTAAATGCTTATTCAGTGTTCTCGTATAGTTGCAACCCTTATTGAAATTTAAAAATTACAGCAAAAGACGTATTCATATTATTAATGATGGTTTCCATCATTTTACTCTCAAAGGAAAGCAGTTTTAAAGTACTTCAATTCATTCTTCAGAAAATCTACCAAACCGCCGTTTTGATTATATAGTAACAATGAGCCTTAAAATAAGATCTACAAAATGTTTCACGAGCAAAAACATTTAGGCTCTTGCCAAGATTCATTTATTTTGAAAGAAACAAGCAAAATTCATCTATAGCTACAAAATAATTTATGTTCAGTTTGTACGTTTAAACTGCAAAAAACGGTTGCAAAAAGTACTTGAAATGTAGAAATAAAACACACAACTAAAAAATTTTTTTTTGTATTTTAAAAACAAATTTTTGGCAGAAACGGCATTTCCATTGATATTATAGCTTTGTCTTTTAAAATTAGCATTAGGTCTTATTTTTCTAACTTGCTACGTACTTGCAGTAGCGCTTGGTTAAAATTTTTTTTGAAATAGCTTTTTACCCAATTGCTTCAACAAACATTAGTATTTTGGGAAAACAGCTCTCTAAAACTTTGGCTTATTTTTACTGGTGGAATTTTTTAACAATTATTTAAAACAAGAGTTGATGAAATTTCAAAGTTTTTGTTAAAGGTTAAAGAATATAAAAAAACGTAAAACCTGCTTTAAAAATAATCAAAAAACTTGCTTCACTGCAACCATTTTTTACACTAATGTGTACTTTTTATTTCATTTGTTTGTACCTAATAGCTTTTATTTATTTGTTTTGAAAAAAAATTCAAAACTATGTACATCTTCAACGACCAGAAAAAATACATAACTTTTTTATTACGTATGATGTTGTATTACATGTTATAGCTTACTTAATTATTTTTTCATCACAAATCAGAGCCCTTCCAAAGCCTATAAAAAACAACGGCCAAAACTACTTTCTTCGGCAACCACAATACTGTGCGATACATATTTCCGTGGACCATAGTTATCGTACAGCAGAAATTTTTTGAAGAGGTTTTCAATAATATGTTTCCACAAATTGTTACCCAAAATTAGAAATTTAGATATTTTTTACAAAAAACAATTCACTAAGCATAGCTGCATACATGACCGAGAAGGTTGGATATTTTTTCATCAGTGGTTCAGTAAATAAAGCATCTGCTACTGGAACGGAACGGTTGACGCTGATTCGATTCTGGATAAGATCAAACTAAAAACTATAAAAATTGGTATTCACCTCCTCCCCGCTTGATGTTTAGCAATAAAAAGAAAACGTGTGAAGCCCTCACCATGTGTGGTAGACAGGTGGGCACGTGGAAGCTTGACTGGAAGATCGCGAGGTCTCTTCCCCGTTGCCTGGCTAAGACAACGTATTGGTGAACCAAGATGCAATTAGAATTTCAATAACCGTCTGGGCAGCTGATTTGTGTCAGTTCAAACGTTATTGTACTGGTCCTGTTGATGCGTCTGGAGAAAATTAACGTTGTGGCAATTATTTATGCAGAGCAACTTCATTTGAAAATGTTGATGAATCAAATCAATAACTTGAAGTTTTGAATTAACTTCTGAGCAAATGAGAGCTTGTCGAAAAAAGCAACAAATGTTTTTTCCCATAATTGGCGAATAAAATATGGATCGATCAATCAAAAACTATTATGCTTAAATTAGTTATGATTTATAATCTTTGTCTCTATTTTAAACAAAATGCATCTGTATGCTTTGTTGGCATATTCTGTTACGCATGACTTAGCATTCTAAGTTATTCGAAACCAGGGGTCGGCAACCTGCCACGTGCGGGTCAAATCCGGCCCGCCGACAGATTTCATCAGGCCCGTGGCCTCTTTTCGAAATTGTGTATTTAACTGGCCCGCAACCTCTTTACGGAATCATGACAAATAGCGTAGCCAACAGACGTTTTGCGATCACTATTTAATTGAACTGAAACCTCGTTTCTAAACAATTGCATGACGAGTAGATTTCACTGGAAGTATTTCCGTGTTCTATTTTGTTGAGGATCGATGGAAAAAGAAAAAAAAAATTAGTCACGCATCAAGTACTTCGCAGTTCGCACCCTGACTTATGAAAACACGGAGACCAAGCGTTTTTGCAAGAATTGCAGTTATATGCTATCTAATGTTGTATTTGTTTGCCCCTGAGCAGTTTGCTTTAATAATAAATGAATTTCTGTTTTGTTTTTTGTGAATAACTAGAAAACATAGTTTTTGTAATTCATTTTAGCAATTTTGAAATGTTATCAAAACGTAGAAAAGTTGGTGAGAAATTCAGAGGTTTTAAAGAAAAATGGGAAAACAATTTCTTTTTCGTATATCACCTGGAAGACCTGGTTGTTTGATTTGCAACGAACCTATTGCTGTCAATAAAGAGTACAATATCAAGCATCATTATGAATCAAAACACAAAATGTTTTTTACTTCTTACCTTACCTAAACTTAACAACAAACACAACATCAACAGTCTCGTTCACTTGACGTGCCAACATAAACATTTTAGTGCATTTTTTCATTCAGAGTTAGTGGAAACCTTATTTATGGCCCGCGACCAATTATTGAACTTGATTTTGGCCCGGCAACACCAAAAGGATGCCGACCCCTGATCTAAACGGTTTGATTCAAATTCACCAATAGCTGCACTAATAGGGAATTTGCTAATTCAGTTTTAATTAACAATGTGCTTTAGTTGGAGAACCTGGTTTCCTACATTAGGTCCTAAAAATAGTCTTTAAAACAGCTGATGTTTACCTCGGGGTTTTCATGAGCACGATTGAGGTACAAACTACACTGTAAGGTGCTTAGTTTCAAGTATTTCCATCATCCTTTAGTTCATGCCTGACCTATAACAACTAACAATAATGTATTGTTGACATTACACCATTTTGAAAGCTTCTCTGAATTAGCACGCTACAAAAGCTAATTTCAAAACAGAACAAAAACCGGCAAAGCTTTTTTCAAAAACAAAAATTAATGGCAAAATCTTTTACTGCATTAAACGCAAAATAACATCTTTCAATACGTATGGTAGACTACCTCTTTTAGTTTACCAATGATATGGGCTAGATAGATTTTGTTTTGGTTTAATATAGACTTGTTTTTGTCAGTATCAAATATAATTCAAACAGAATTATCTGCAGCGTTGACTGCACAGGGTAAAATATACAAAAAATAAATCAATTATGCAAAAAAAAAAGCATTAGGGCACAATAATTAAATTAAATAAAAAAGATTTTGGTTAGAAAAAATGGGATCAGTTAAAATCAATAAGAAAGTTTATTACATCCCAAACTACGGGCATAACATAAACCATATTTATATTAGAAACGTTTCGATTCAATCTTAAACCGCACATTTTAAACCTTTTTCAAGCGTATGAAAATATGTTTTCATATCATTTGATTGTTTTCATAACATTTTATTTCGTATGAAAATATGTTTTAAAGCATATATCATAACATACAACATTTGCTTGGAGAATTTTTGTAAAACCCAAACTGACATTATTGAGTTTCAAAGACCTATAGCGTCCAATGCGTTTCGCCAAAAACTTCAAGTCATCTTGATTCAAAGTCAAGAAAAACTAAAACTACAGTAATGTATCGTTTTTTACTTTATTTTGTATGCATTTGGTTGCTGAAAAACAAAATATTTACTCTGCAAACATTAACTGCTTCATGTTTTACTATTTTACAAAAATGCTGATAACAAATTTGTTTTTCAAAGTTCCTTTTAATTGTAATTAGACCTTTTACCGTACCTAATTTTTGCAACATGTTTAAATTATTTTGGACAAAAAATGTCTGTCAAGTAAAAAACAAAATAGTGACTGAGAAGCAGAAATGAAAAAAATACGCCAAAACTTAGACCTGACAAAAAGACAAACATGCAAAACCCAATCAGTTCCGAATGAATTAATTTAAGTAACTAAACCAATTTCTCCTTGAGTTATTTTTTAACTTAAACCTTTCGAACATATTTCGCTGTGGAGTGGTCTGTGGATTCAGCATAAGCTACAAAAGAGTCTGATTAAGCAAAACCAAAAATATGAACTTCACGGATTATGACTTTAACTTGAGTTCACATAGTTTTGTTGCTTCAAAATTTACAACTGATGTCAAATCAGCTCAGTTTGCGTCAATTTTTTAAAAAATACGGTTGGTTTAGAACAAAAAGTTGAATTTTGCCAAAATTCCGAAAACCTATTTAAAAATAATCCACGGGATCACAGGTAACTTCCATATCCGCAAAACCTTTAAACGCAATTTTGCCTCAGCCCAGTCTCAAGACAACACTCATGATGTCAAGTGGTTCATTAATCTCTCCATGCTGTACACGCCCGAAATGCATGCACTACTAGCAGAATACTAATTTATTTGATATTTCGACTTTGTAATTGGGTCGTGATTGTTTTGAAGTGTTTTTGTAGGTTTTACTTTTTTAGAAAATACGAACTTACTGCACTTTGTCTGCTATGTCATGTTTACGCAAATAATCATTTTATTGTAGGAACCGCTGTTTCCGGAAAATCTACCCATTACAAAAAAATATTAACAAAAATGACGTTACGATTTATTGCCATCAAACCAATTGAAATAAATGCTGAATTCCAGTAATAACTAAAAATTACACGTCTATGGAGATAAGTTGTCTCGTTTTATTTGCAGGTAAATTCCATTTCCGTAAACGTTTTTGAGAGCAGCATATTTTAGTATTTTTGCGCTGTGCACCCAATCAATGCTCCACGCAGATAAAAAAGAATAATTGTTAAATAATTTTATTTTGGAATAATCAAGCAAAACGTGTTAAATTAATGATTTCCTGTTTCGAAAAAAATATACGAATTTACTACACAAGTATAATTTTCTCCAAAGAATCTTTATTTCCTCATACATGACCTATATAGCTAAAAAATAAATGTATACGAGGCTAGATGCAATTGGAAACATCTCAAAGAAATGGAAATAAAAAAAGGGATAAGCATTTTCTGACATATACACAAATAGAAGATAATGTACTTGAATTTTAGTAATTTCACCGTACAGTACACCGCAAAAACTATTAAGGTATACTTTTATTGCGTAAATGTGTCAACAGACGAAATAAAATCATTGAAAAACTTACCAAATTTTCAAACATAAAATTTAACAAATTCTGGTGTTAATTATCACATAACCAACATAAAAAATATATTGTGAAAAGCACTGATATATTACAAAATTACTGTGCGGTAAAGTCAAAGCATAGCAATAATTAATTAAAAAAATTGTTGCTCTCGGTCGAAATGTTGATGAAGCGGCATTTAGTCGTTTAATAATACAAAGTTTGTAAAGCGAAGTTTGTGCATTTAAAATTTTATTTTATTTTTTAGATATAAAAAATCAAAAACCCGCAATTCTTAGTTTAATAAAAAATTGTTTTTTTTAAACTGCTCTAAAGTTATAAAATTACATACATTTTTTAAAATGCTTATTCAGTTTCTCTCTTATCTGCAGCCCAAAGTGATATTTAAAAATATTCAATCACTTTACTCTCCACGTAAAGCATTCTTCAGAAAATCTACCAAACCGCCATTTTAATATATAGTAGCAAGGAACCACAAAATGAGATCTACAGAACGTTTTATATTCACCAAAACTTAAATTTCTGCTAACAAAAACGTAAAATATACGGCTTTATTGATTTTATCAGCTGCTGGCAAATAGAAACTGGCAAAAACATTTAGGCTTCCTTCCAAGATGCATTTTTTTTTGAAAAGAAACAAACAAATTTCACCTATAGCCACAAAATAATTTATATTTTGTTTATGTGTTTGAACTGTAAAAAACAGTTGCAAAAAGTACTTGATTTGTAAAAATAAAACACAAAATCTAACAAAAATTCTTTTTGTATTAAAAAAAACAACTTTTGGCAAAAATTGCTTTTCCAATTATAATGTAAGTTTGTCTTTTAAAATATCTTTTGGTCTTAATTTTTCAATTTGTTATGTACTTTAGTGGTGCTTGGTTGAAATTTTTCTTCAAAAAGCTTTTTACCCTTTGCTTTGACAAGTACTAATTTTTTTGGAAAACACGTCTCTAAAACTTTGACTTATTTTAATTTCTGGACATTTTTAACATTATTATTCAAAATGAGTGTGATGAAATTTCAAAGTGTTTGCTATATCTTGAAAAATATAGAAAAAAAGTAAAACCTACGTTAAACCTAGATGAGAGCTTGCTGAGGGTAGACCCTTTGAACAACCGACGCAAATATCGGCAGGTTTCAGCGGTAGCTTAAGCCGTTCAAAAATTGATTTGCAAGGTTGATTTAGGAGGTTTCCATAAAAAAGCTACCCCCAAGCTACGTCAAAATATTTGTTTCTTAAACATCTACTGATATCAAAAATAAAACTAGCACCCTAGCTAGGTTAAGTGGTTCAAAAAATTGATTTTGGGTGGTACAGTTGGGAGATCCCATGGAGAGGTGATACTCCAAAACTAAGTAAAAATATTTGTCTGTTAAATATCTACTAATAAAAAAAACAAACTGGCTCCCTAAGTTAAGCATTTCAAAAGAGTGATTGTTGGGGGGTCCATTCCGGGGGATTGCGGTAGTCGTGGTACCCCCAAACTAAGTCAAAATATTTATCTGTTAAATATCAACCGATATCAAAAAACACCAGCTTTGTAGCTTAAGCCATTCAAAAATTGACTTTTAGGGCCCCATTTTAAGGAGTTTGCGGGGTAGTAGCGTTAAGAATTTGTGGGAGTCAAAATTACGTTTGCAGCTCTACTACTTTATGCAAAAATTAAGTTTTGATGTTTAGTAGTTTCGGAGAAGAAAAGCGTACAAGATTTAAAAAAAAAAGGAAAAAAAAGGAATAAAGGAAAAAAAGGAGCAAAAGAAAATAAAGAAAGAAAAAAGGAACAAAAGGAAAAAAAGGAACAAAAAGAAAAAAAAGGAAAAAAACCTCATCGTGGCCAAAAGTGGGTTGGTAGGGATAAAATGGCATCTCAAATCATGTAACCATGACAAATATTTTTTTACCGTACTTAAGCTGTTTTTCAATGAATTCGCTTTTTTCCGCCAAACTTTCGTGGTGGTTTTTGGGTCCTTAAATCGAAGTCACGTGACTGATTGCCTAAAAATTCGGAACAAACATACAACTTATAATCTCAAAGTGCATTCAAAATTTCATGAAGCTAGATCTAACCGTTCTCGAATTATAAACAAAAGCCTGAAACTTCGCACTCGTTAGTTTGAAAATGCCCGAGTAAAACCAAAGAACATGCGACGCGAGCGCTCCAATTGGTCGCTCCAATTAATAAAAAATCCTGTATACTGCAACCATTTTTTAACATTAATGCATAGTTTTTATTCTTTGTATCTAACAGCATTTATTTATTTATTACTTTTTTCATAAAAATTTCAAAACTAAACAACTTAAACGACCAGAGAAAACATAGCTTTTTATTATTATGATGTTGCACAGTATATTACGGACTTATCTTAATTTCTTTTTCATCACCAATCAGAGCCCTTTCGAAGCCTAAAAACTACAGTCAAAACTACTGTTTTTCTACAACCATAATACTGTACGATACAACTTTTCCGTGGACCATAATTAATCTATAAAATTAATTTTTTTTAAAGAGGTTTTCAATAAAATGTTGGCACAAATTATCACCCAAAATTAACAAGATTCGCATAGGCTAGGAAAAACTTTTGGTGAATAATCGGTACCGGAAAAGTCCAAAGCATAACAATTTTGTTAAGTCATAGAGCTCAGTCAATTTCTTGACCAAACTACCACCAAGCAAAACAATCGTGCGAAAAAAAAAATCTCTGTAGCAAAAAGAAATTTGAGAGTAAAATAACCCTCCATGCAATGCTCAGGATAGCGCTACTGTTTTGCTTGGTGATAGTTTGGTCAAGAAATTGACTGAGCTCTATGACTTAACAAAATTGTTATGCTTTGGACTTTGCCGGTACCGATTATCCACCAAAAGTTTTTCCTAGCCAATGCGAATCTTGTAATTATGATGGCTTAATAGTGATCCTCGGTTAGCAGTGATGCGACTGAGCAGATTACTGCCACCCAGGTCTTTTCGACGGAATTGATGTTTGTGATCCCCTATTTTGTGGCTGATCCTATCTTTTCTTGATGAATTTTTAGACCTATCCACTAACCAAAATTAACAATTTAGGTATTTTTTACAAAAAGATAATTGACCAAGCATACCTGAATATATGGTCGAAAAAGTTGGATTTTTTTCGTCGGTGGTCCAGCGAATAAAGCGTCCTGGATGAATGAAATGGTAATGAATCAGATAATGATGAATCGAATCGAAAACTTAGAGCATTGCAAACTTCTGAGCAAATGAGAGCTTGTCGAAAAAAGCAACAAATGTTTTTTCCCGTAATTAGCGAATAAAATATGGATCGATCAATCAAAAACTATTATGCTTAAATTTGTTATGATTTATAATCTTTGTCTCTATTTAAAAAAAAATGCATCTGTATGTTTTGTTGGCATATTCTGTTACGCGTGACTTAGCATTTTATGTTATTCTAGACGGTTTGATTCAAATTCACCGATAGCTGCTCTAATATAGGATTTGTCTACTTCGATTTTAATTAACAATGTGCTTTACTTGGAGAACCTGGTTTCCTACGTTAGGTCCTAAAAATAGTCTTTAAAACAGCTGATGTTATCTTTGGGTCTTCATGAGCACGATTGAGGTACAAACTACACTGTAAGGTGCTTATTTTCGAGTATTTCCATCATTCTTTAGTCCATGTCCGAATTGTAACACCTAACAATAAATATATCGTTGACATTACACCATTTTGAAAGCTAATATCAATTAGCACGTCACTCAATCTAATTTCAAAACGGATCGAAATCCGGCAAAACCTTTTTTCGAAAATGAAAGCTAACGGCAAAATCTTTTGCTGTATTAAATACAAAATATTACGTTTATTATCTCAGTACGTATATTAGACTACCTCTTTTACTTTACTAATGATATGGGAACCATTTTGGTTTAATGTAACTAGTTTTTTTCGGAATGAAATTTAATTCAAACCTAAATATCTGAAACGTTGATTGCACGGGGTAAATTAAATTAATCATCAAAAACATATAGGGAAACAACAATTAAATCAAATAAAAAAAATTAATCAAAAAATACGAGATTCCTTAAGATCTCCGAGTAAATTGATTAGAGGCTCAACTACGTACAGAACATAAGCTTTATCTATAGTAAAAACGTTTCAGTTCATTCTTAAACTGCATATTTTAAACCTTTTTCTAGCGTATGAATATATATTTTTATATTATTTGTTTCATAAATTAAGATGCCTTTGTTTGAATGAGTGGAGTTCGATTTTAGCTGATTCAAAATAAGCGTTTGATAGCATTGACCACAGCAAACATCATAGCATGCAATACGTCACAGTCGTTACATGTAAAAATTTAAACTCATAATCTTTTTCACTTGCAATCGATTTTTCATTTAATCAATTTATTGTATGATTTATAAATTATTCTTGTTTTATCGTTTTGTTTAGTGTTTATATAACAAAATTATTGCAGTATTTAACCATAGTTGCTAAATTACATGCAATAAATAGTGACTAGATGATTTAAGCAATTATTTATGAATTCAAATAGATATTAATTTGCAAAACAATTTTAAATATTTATTTAGGAAAATTCCAAAAGTTGAAAAACTATTTTGTTCTGTCTAACTAAATGAAATATCTACGCAAATAAAAGATCTTAATCCAAAAGATTCTATTTAAGCAAGATTAACAAAACAGTTTCAGAGGAAACAAAAAAGTATTTTATTTATTAAATCTCACGCAAAGAGGTTCAGGACAAAGGCACTTAATTAGGACATTGTTTCCTAAAATGAATAATAATTTAATGAAAATATGACAATAAATGAGATTGAGCCGTCGCGACTCCTTACGTCTTTGCTCAAGGAACTCATCAGACGACAAAAATTGTTGCGACTGCTCATTTCCATTTATTGTCATATTGTAATTAAATCATTATCCTTTTTGTGAAACAATGTCACAACTGCTCTACTTGTTTTGTACCCTCCTAGGCTGAATTTGATTTACGCTCACCAATTGTGGTTTGAGCACTCTCGATTTAGAATCTCTTGACTACGACCCTTGTCTTAGCCACTCTCAAAATTTAAATGTTATGTAGAGCTAAATCTAATTTTTTAAATTAAATTTTAAACTAAATTAAAAAATTGATTTTCTCAGTAAGTTAAGTTACAACAACATATGCTTTTAACACCATGTATAAGATTTTAGTGAACTTCATATCAATTTTACCGAACGTTTGAATGATGACAAAATCTTGGATTAATGCTTCTTGACACAGCCTTACATTAACAATAATAAGTCGAGTTAAGATGCATTGACAAGTCAGATGGTTTGGCTCCGGTATTTATTGCAAGATTCTAAAACGCGCATGGCAGTCATTCGAGAGTTTATAAGCCTACCTAGCTAGTCTAGCTAACCAGAGGTGATATTCCTTGAAACATATGCAGTTATAGTCTGCCACAGTAGTTTTGTAAATAGGTTATAACGACAGATATGTGGTATAGGATGATATAGCTCATAGGATGGTTTATTTATTTATTTTTTTTGACTTCTTTTCAATGTATGCAGAGGCTTTGTCTTATCTTTTACTTCGGTCGATAAAATGTTATGTTATAAGTTAACAGAATATGCTAATATGCTAAGTGATATGCTAAGTGACTTTTAATCAAAACTAAACACTTGGTAACGCTGGAGAGTTCAAGAAAAAGTTGAAATTTGCAGTTAAGGCAAAATGCTACAATGAAACCATTTTTATTTAAGAAAAAAATATTGCAATCATATTCTATTCGCTTCTGTTGCGTATTGTTCTTTTAACTTATTATTTATTCTAACAAAAAAAAAAAAAACATCAAAAAAGGGACTAAAAACAAAACAAAAGACAAAAAAGTATAGAATATACTACTGTAGTAATTCATTATAAAACAGCTATGTACTTGCAATGTAGCTTTGGTTTAATTTTTTCAGTGTTTATTCATGCCAATACTTTTGTAAGCTGCTAGTAACATATTTTATGTTATAAAACGTATACTTTTTAAGATTAATTTTGCGGTTTCTTTTTATAGATTTGGTCTTCAGCTAATTATCTTTTCCTGTTTATTTCGGTGCTTTGTTTATTTTTTAAATAGCTTCACTATTGTAATTCTAAAATCCACATGTGAAAAATATAGTATGTCAAAAAAAGGTTAATTATAATGGGGGCATAGCTTTTTATTATTGTGATTATTACTGATATACAGATTTTTCTTTTGTGGCGTAATTTTAAAATTGCTTTCTTAGTTTTGGGCTTTTTTTCATTTTAAAATGTACTCATTTAAAAAAATTCTTGCATTTTTAACTAGTTTAAGTATATTTTAACTGTTAAACTTTCTGTCCTGTCTTAATTTGCAGAATTAAGTTAATACATTTTATTAAAGTACTGTATCGATAACAAGTATTATTAGTAAAAAAATTGTCGATTAAATTTCAACGAAATTTAAACAAGCAATATAAAATTAAATATTAAAAATGAAATCGAACTCTGACACTCAAAAATTAACTTTTTCAAAAACAAGAGAAAAATAGTAAAAAATCTGAATGCGATGAATTAGCAGTGCTGTACAATAATTTCGACCTAAATACAAAAATGTTAAATGGTCGAAAATTTAGCAAAACTTATCAAAAAAAAATTTTATGTCACTTACCGTGTTTTATTTAGAAAAGCAAACTAAGCCATAATCAAAATGTTTCTTGCTAATCGATCTAATTAAAAAAAAAAATTTCTAAAGTTTTTTAACAAAAAAATTCACAATTCAACAGCAAAAAAACTATAATTAGTGTCTTTTATTTTTTTTAATAAATGCTGGACCATTAATTTTCAATCATAAATTTGACCAAACCATACCAACTCTAAAGTAATTTTCATCTATTTCGGTTTAAATGTACTGTGTGAGGTATATTGCGAAAAACAAAAACCAACGATTGTTTGGACTTTAATCCAAATGTGTTTCTAAATGGTAGTTTACTTATGGGAACGATTTGGTGTTTATGTTCGTAAGTAAAATGTTAATCGATGTATGATTATGTTTTTTATATATTTGCTTTAATCCAATAAAACAACAAAAAACAAAAAAATAACAACCGGCTTCTACCCGAATTAATAGTCAATGTTAAAAAATTGTTAATTGGTCAATATACAGAAAGTAATGCAGCTTTATTTAGTATTTTATTCTGCTTGCGAGTACTAAAATTTTACATTTGCTGTACCGGTACTGCATTATTTTACTCAAAAGGCAAAAAGAAAGAAAGGAAAAAGCACTTGGAATACATGTATGAAGTTATAATTATGGCATCCGCTCAAACTTAGCCATTTGAAAACAGAAATAAAAGTCAGCAATGATTGATGAGATGAGGGTTAATAAAAAGGAAAATAATGAGGTAATGCCGTTTTTTCCCATTGCGACTTACGCCATTTTAAATGGAAACAAAATCACGTTTTGGAATTTAGCCACATGGCAATATTAAAATGATTTTAAAGAGTGAATGTGTTTTTGCTTATTGCTCCGTGTACAACCAAGCATATCAAGAATTAACTGCACCTATAAGATTGTATAAGAATTCATGAAAAATACTAAAACTCTACAGAATATTTGGCGTAGACAATGGCGTCTAATAAAAATCGAAACCTTTGAAACAATAAATATTTTGTACAACTGCTTTGGCTATGATGATTTATAATTGCCCTAGGCTCTAGATTGATGAAGAATCAATGAACAAAATTTTCTACTTTAAGGAGTTTGGCTAATTCCTAGACTGAGGAAGATATAACTGCAGGAAATATTGTAACTTAAAAAATAACTACGTATTTTTAGATGTTTAGCAATGATCGTGCATTTTATTTGCAGCTCCATCAATGACAAAAATTTTTGTCAAAAGCGCAATGGAAAATTCCCGATGCTCTTGCCAAGCAATTTTGACTTCAATTTTTTGATTAATTAATAAATTGATTACCTTAAGGCACTACCCAGGGTGAAAACAGTCTCTGAATGTTGTTAAAAGTTTTAAGTTTCATTGTGGCAAAAGACAATGCTGCATAATTTTTAGTTAATATAAAGCACGTTTTTGTAATTATGACAATATAAACTTTTTAAGTTCATTTTGTTCGTGACCCAGAAGTGTTGTTTTGTCTTTCAGCTGAATTCTCTTTCTTTCAATAAAATATCTGTTATGATTCTTAACGCAAGTGAAACATTTGAAAAGGTAATTGGTGGTACAGAATTTGAAAATTGTTATCTGCACTCTTCATTCTGACACTTCTTGACAACTGTCATACAAAAATCTGCAGATAAACAATAAATAAACATTCTGATTAAAGAAGTGAATCAGTCCGTTTAGAGTTTTTAACTTATATCTGAAGCAATATACATTGGTACAAGCGCCAAATGCCAGCAGCATGCTTTGCTTTGGACAAACTCCGGTGCACCAGAAATGCCTCACGAAAAAAAACTAGCTGAACTAGGAGGCCTATGCACGATTTAAATGGTTTCTCATCAGAGCCCTTTAGCTCAATTGGGGTGGTATCGTATTACATTTCTGGCGCACCATGCGTAATTTATGCCTCAAGAAAGATGAAGACAACACCAACTATCCTCCACTATTGCAAGGCACAATCACAAAAAATGTCAAAAGTTCAATCAAAACTATTCGTTTTGCTTGGACAACCCCAATTTGAAAAAAAATCATGTTACTCCAATTACCAAGCTGCAAGAGTTTTTATTTTTATTTTTTAAGTCAGTTAAGTACTTTTGCTGAGGGTCGATTGTGCAGTTTGCTCCTCAAAAAAATCTGGTTAAAAAAAGGTCGAAAAACTATTTTTACTAGCGCTTAAGTGTATAAACGTGCTTTTAATTTTTAAAATTTTTACATTTTGCGATTAGAAATTGGGGTGGGACAATGTTTCATATCTGAAAATTGGTGGATAATTTTGATTTGATATCATGTTAAATTAATCAATCAATTTATCAAAAGTGCTACAATATTGTGAGGTAATTTTTTTTTTTATTAAAATGTCAAAAAAATTTTTATCCAAGTTTTTGAAACGATACTGTTACGCGTTCAAACTTTAATCATTTTTTATGAAGCACACTCAAACTTTTGAACTGTTTCAAACTGCTGGTCAGAACTGCTGCAGCAAAATTGTTAGTCTAGTACAGGGTTTTCCAAGCTTTTTGTTCATGGGTACCCTTTGGCCATTTATATATTCGCTCGTGTACCCCCAAAATTTTATCATATTTTTCAGTGTTAAAATACTTCCTCTATAAACCCAAAACCTTGCTCAAAGACCAAAAAATAGTTCTCTTTCAAAATTAGGAAAGGATTTTGTCCCTGAAATTGATTGAAGACCAAAAAAAAAAGTTTCTGCAATTTGCTGTCAACGCGTCCCCCCTACAATTAAACTTCTATGTCGTAATATAGCTCTTGAAAAGTTAGAATGTACCCCAGTTTGGAAAACCCTGGTTTAGTAAAAAAGGATTTGAGAAAGGTTGCACATTTTTTTTGTTGTTCGGTTGGAGATTCTTCATTTTCGCAAAATTCAATCTTGGTTTTAAAAGACCGCTAATGAGTACCAGAATCTTTTTGTGAGATATGAATAGTTTGGCTTAGTCTACATTTACTGTATTTACTGGCATTAGGCATAATCTGGCATTAGGTATTTACTGGCATTAGACATACATTTATTGCGAATAAAGCACGTTTAAAAAACAAATTTTATTACGATTTATTGCAATTTTTGTCAAACATAATTTTGTTTTATTCTTGAAAAAGGTGATTTTTTCTAATTTGGTTTTGGGCAATATAAAAAATATCATTTTCTTCAAAAAAAAGATTCCGTACCAAATCGAAGCTAAAAATTACAAAATGGATGATGCTGTTAGCCGTGCTGTAGCTGTGTTTTACGTTGACGTAAACGATAGCTACTTTTAGTTCACTCTTACGCGCATGACATGTACTCTTTTAAGAAAGGAGCGTATACACAATAAAAATGACAATTTATTTTGCAATTATTTCTCTAATTTATTTATCGCTTATAAAACACTTTTAAAAAGAATTGTGGAATTAAGTACTTTTGTGAAAATGTTGATTTTAAAAGATTAAAATTTACTAGCATTAAAAAAACATTAATAATTAATGAAATAAAACGTAAAATGTCTGAGACAGAATAACTAAAGTGAAGCTGTTCAAAACGGCATTGTGGTGCATTAAAAGCTGATATTACCATATTTGCTGCACTAACATGCAATATATGCTGTATTCTGTTATAAAAATAAAGTTTAATAGGTCTTAAAAATTAAGATAAAGGGCATTTTTCAAGTGCATTTTTGTTTAAAAAATATAACAAAGCAAAAATAAATCTCTATTCTAAGCTTATATGATGTTACAAATTTTTACTCATATATAAAAGGAAAAAAGCAATACAGCCTACACGCAGTAATGGTCGAACAAACATTGATCAAGGTATTAGCCTAAAAATATAAAAAGCACACTTTATAATAGCAGTACCCAAAATTTCCTCATTTTGTGAAATGTTAAGAATAATATTCATCAAAAGTGGATGGCAGTTGGACATTTATGAAGAATAAAAATTAAATGTTGAAGCTAAAAAACTATTTTATTGCGTTTAAATTTTACCAAATCAATAATATTTTTTGCTAATAATATTAGATATAATTATAAAAAAATATTGTGCTTGAAAAAAAATTGCAAATAAATGAAACACTTATTTTACAGTTACTTTATATACTTAACAAAAACATTCGATTGAGTCAATCTTAATTTTTTACCAGTTTGTAGCCAAGAAGGCAAACCTCCTACATTTGGTCTTGCCTTCTATACAGCACAAGCAGAAGGTTTCTAGTGTTTGTGCATAAACATAAAGAAATCCATTATTTCGACATATCGGATAGTTGTACCGACTAAATTTAGCGCAATTCAAGTTGAACAAACGAAACTCACTCAAAAGTCAACTGATGTGATAATGTTTAATGGTTAGCGTTGCAATTACATTATTACGCACATTTAGTGTTTCTATAATTTCATTACGCACTAATATTATCTAGTTCTTAGTTTTTGAATTTTTTGGATCAGCGTTTACCAAACAAACCCACTCATTTAATACTAATTCAACAACAGGTTCGTTTGCAAAAGAGTTATGAAGATAAAATTTTAGCAAGTATGAGCAAAAAAGATACCGGCACCTGCATTAGATTTATCAAATTCAAGAGTTGAAGATTCGTTATTATTTTATTTTTAATTTCGCGTAATGCATTTACTCGTACATGCACTGCTTTGACACATATAAACACAAAACATATCGTACTGGTTTTTAAGTTTTCATTTTTAGCTTACGAGGGTATGCAATCAAAATTGAATAAATTAATGATTGCATCATTTTGGTATAGGTATATCTGACTTTTGGAAAAACTGTTGAAATAAATATTAACTTTCGGATAAATGAAAATTCATATTGACATTATATCGAAAAAACTTTATGCAATAAGGTTTTATCTTTGTCAGCTTAAACCCTTAAAACCTTTAACTAAATATTTATATATCGGTACTTTTTCAAATACAAAAAGTCAGGCAATTAGAATTCAAAACCTACTTCAGTTTTAAAATACCAAGGAATTCCACTTAGTTGTGTCAGTTATTAGGTAATACCTAAAAAAACTATTCTAAAACAAAAATTTAACATTATTAGAAGTCTTTATGTTTTTGCGTCAAAAAGTGAGTAGAAAACGGAAAAATATTCGATCTCAACTAACCAATTAAATATGATAACACTAAATCAGCAGAAAAAAATTAAGCAATTGCTAAAAGCTTTGAAAAAATTCACTAATATATGTTTTTGAAACATCACATAAAAATGTAGTAATCTAATCAAAGTTAACTATCAATTCAGAATATCTAATCAAAGTTGACTATCGGCACGATATTAACTACATCGATTAGAAAAAATCCAAAGTGATAGATTTGCAGCAATAACAAATTAACACTTAATTTTAATACCAGTAGCGTAAACATTTAAAAACAGAACTAGTTTATAATTCAAAAATAAATCAAATTTTTCATTATGCAAATATTATCACATATTAAAAAATTAAAAATTACTGTTAAAGATGCACTTTTCTGTTATTTAAAGCATTTAAGTAGGTTTAAATAATGACATGTATGTTTTTGTAAACAGCCGCTATTTCCATATTTTTAATTTAACAGTTTCAAGTAATTTCAAGTAGAGCGTAATTTAAGTTAAAATACCATAGGTCTGATATAAAATGCAAAAAGTTATGATTGATTGAAGCTTTTAAATCAAAATCAATTACCTACAATAAAAATATAGTCAAATTGTAAAAATGAAAGTTTTGTGATTACGCTATGCGGAATATGTGCTTAAAGTTAATAATGCTTTTTCTTAGTCCCTTACATAAGTATTTTTCTTAGTCCCTTTAAAACAATCTGCCATTTTAAATAACTAAAGCTGTTGAAAAATTTAAATCATTGAAAGACCTATAAACTCTTTGAAGTAAAAACACTGGTTAACTTTCTAATCGTTCATTTATTGACCTGATTTTATATGAATTTTTAATGTTTTTAATTTTTCGATTTACCGTTTACCCCTGTGAAGTTCGAGCATAATGGCAAAACAGCTGTGGAGGGCATCATTTTAAACATTTTATTGATGTTTTACAGATTTTAATTTTTAACTTACAAACTCTGACCTCACTTCACTGAGCTTCTTAAAAAGTAACAAAAACAGTACATGCTGTAGCTTAATTTTTGAAGCTATATAATGTTATACTTAATTTGTTTTGTACAAAACGAACAAATTAACTGTAACAGTATGTAGTTTCAATAACTAAAGCTTTGAGTCGTATTGCATTATTAACTCATATTCCAAAATAAGTTTAATGATTCTAGTAACGGTGTGCTTCATAAGAAGCAATATATGCTGCAAGTTTAGTTCTTGCTTTTTGTATACACATGCATGTGATTTATGCATATCTCATTGAATGAAAACAAACGCATATTAAACACATTTATTCGCTTAAATATTATTTAACCAAAAAAAAACAACAACACTACCTTGGGTATTGTGTTCGCCATATTGTACAATGTATAGTTAGTTAGACAAAAACACTGCATTATTTTTTTATGTTTTGCTTTAATTAGGTTCAAAATATTAAAAAAAAAACGCTTATGATAACCACACTTTAGTCAGAATTTTCTGAACTCAAAAATGTATTGTCCAACGATTTAAATTTGAAGCTTCTTTATTACATTTTCAACAAAATTTAACTTGCTTTTATTTATTTGTAAACATAAATAAAAATTTCTTTTGCTCAAACAATGTTTTAAATATTTGTCGTTTCCAATATTTGAATTTCCATAAAACCAATTCAAAAATGGTCAATCACAAAGGCTTAAAATTCAAATGAAATCAAAATCAAAAATCTTTCATTTTACTCGCCGTATTACGCTGAAGCGTTTAGCGAGTTTACTGGACCCATCTCCGCGTCATTGTGACTTTGGGCAATATAGCTCTTTTCGATGAAATGTTGCAGCAGTGGCGAGCCGTTGGCAATGCTGTGTCCAATTTTGAGTAATCAGAAATTTGAACCTTAGACCTCCTGCTTCAAAGACAAACGCGTCACCGCTCGGCCCACTGGCCGGTAAGTTTAAAAGTCATGCAATTAAAAATAAAAATCTAAACTCGTCCTGAATATGACTACAAAAGACAAACTTTACAGCCCATGCGTTATGCATTTCTAATTTTAGATTATTTAACAGTCATTCAACCGAACAACGTTTAACGATTTGGGTCAAAGTTAAAGAAAAATTGAAAAAATAAACAAATATTTTTTCATAAAGTTGCTCCTACCATTATAAACATTATTTAAAATGATTGCACGAACGCAAAATTATTTTCAAGTTCAGGCGTTACACCGAGATCAAAAAAAAAAAAATTTCTCGACGGACTAATTTAATTTCACTCTGCATGATTTTTTTTAGAAAGACTCCTTTAATCCCAAATTAGAGTAAAACAATTTGTGCGTTTTTTTTTCAATGAGTTTAAAACATTTTTTTCGTTTGTATCAAGTGCACATTATAAAATATCTGTCATTTTCGTAGCATTCCAACCTAGCATGACCTATGATGCAACCAAAAAGTTGTTGAATTCCTTACTCATCATACCGGCTACCGAACGATTTCCTGCTCGGGTATAATCGTGATGTGACTAAAAAAATCGTCAACCAGAGCGCTTTTTCCGAAAAGTAGTCATGTTAAATTTTACAAGATTTTCAAATAGCAATTTTTAAATCGTGTCTAACACTAAAAGAACAACAAAAATAAGCAGATCGGTAATTTTATGTCAGTAACGAGGCAGATTAATCAATGCAAGTATAATAGCCTTAAGTGTCAGTTTAAAAAGGTAGAGTGTAGCATTGCAGATGATGGATGAAATTCGAATTGTTGCAAATTTGAAAATGATCATAAAAAGCTTCAAAAATCAAATGCAAATGCAACTCGCATAGAGCGAAAAACGCTGAAATAAAAAAAATAATTGAAAAAAAAAATTATTGCATTTTATGCAATTATAATCGTCTAAACCGCCATTTAAAAAAAAAAAAAGGAGTTAAAATGTAGAACAAATGTTGTTGGAGCAACTATCTTTCGAAAAGCAAAAATCTAAAACACCCCGAACCTACATAACTATTGGTTTTAAAATATCAAGAATTTTTAAACACTAGAATGTTAATAAATCGTCTTTTGTTTTATGTTTTTTTACGAGATATCACATTACTAAGTAATTACAAAATGCCGGTACTCTTGGAAAATGACTTTCAAGAAAACCTCAGCTCAAAATTATTTGACTTTATGAATGATAAGCTTAAATAACTTTTACCTTTTTATTGTCCATTTCATTGCAGATTTTTCATGCATTTATTGTTTTTCACTCTGATGGGCTTTAGTCAAATGATAAAGATCTAAAAACATTGAAAATTATTTGACTTAGTTGAGCAATACTTTTAGAAATCTAGCAATAGCATGGGTTGGGAATGCATTGACAATTAACTACAGTGGTACAAAACTGCTAAATGGTCTACAGTGCCTAAATGTCCTCAAATGTTCGTTATTATCGTTTGAATTTGTATCTGGAAGCAGATACCCAGAGGCAGACGAAGCAAATATATTTAGTTCATTTATTCAAGAGTGTGACCCAGACACTCTGCTTTGTACAGTAAAACCACACCAACCCTAAATTTAGAACTGGTTTTTGATCTGTTTGCAAGTTGTTTTTCAGGCTAAACCGCCACAACAGGTGGAATGCTTGATCCCAATGCAAAATATAAGTAAAGTGGCTTACTTAATGACACCACAACGCATAGTCAGTTCGAAAATGAAGCCTGGAGCCAGAAAACCTTTCGATCACAAACCCAACGCTTTATTAACTGAGCCATTTACGCCTCAGATATTTTTTATGTTTGTCTTTTATGCACTAGATTTCCAGTTTAAAAAAAAGATGTTTGCCTGTAATATATCACTATGCTTAATTATATGTTTGGTAATACGCCAACAAGTTATTGCATCTCATGGTCGAGAACCTGATGATGGCACTTGTGGTTGTGATGATCCCAGAAGCGGCGCTGTTTTGGGAGGACCTGTTAGACCAGTATTGTCTGAAGCAGGAGTATGCAATGGAATCTGCGATACTGCCACGCATTTTGTAAATATGTTATGTCACGAAGAAGACGGAACCTTCTCTTTTTGCTTAAGAGAGCAAAGCTGTCGCTTACCAAGTACTTGTACTGGAACATGGAGTCCTTGGTCAAACTTGGGGTCATGTAGTGCCACATGCGGATTTGGCATTCAAAGGCAACAAAGAACATGTTACAGAAGAATTGGGGTAAAGAAATATACTACCAATAGCTCTTGATATTGCATGTTGGATGGATAAAAAAACTTTTTTGTTCCAATAAATAAAACAATAATCTAAAACTAGTATTCACAACTTTCTCTTTTGCCGCAAAGAAAAAATATAGAGCATCTTATTCAATAAAGCTCGATATACACAGAGCGTAAAGCGAGAGCGTATTCTTAATTCATTTTGAAGAAAAACCTGGTACGCCCGGCAAGCCGAGTAACTGGCGAACAAACTGTAGTTGGTTAAGACAAACAAAGGTCACATTTACGATTTTACAATGTAAACCCATTCTAAATTGTGGATGGGTCTATGAAACAACAGTATCTAAAACAAAGTAGTATTGCTTTAGGTACCGTTTGCTCAGAAAAAGTAGTAGTTGATCTATTCTGACTGTCAACAGCCCAATAACGTGGTAACAACCATATGTATCTATAGAGAATAGCGATTAATAGGGTTGAAATTTTCTCAGAAAAAGTAGCTGTAATTTTCTAAATTGCAATATAAAGTATTAAGTACAATTGCAATTACAACTAGTCAGTGTTGATAGTAATTTAAATGTGATGTTTTGACGTTTACGCAGGCCAGAATTTTGAAGTTTAATCGTTTTGGTTGCTTCTGGCCTGAAGGGCGCCAGCGCGGAAGCCAGAAAACCTTGGCCTACGTGCTGGTAGCTTTTAGGCCAGAAGCACACAACATGATTAAACTAGTGAGTAAATAAATTATTTCAGATTAATTTGGATCAAAAAATTGTTACTTAACGACATTTTCAGAAACAAATACTCTAAATTTTACAGTCCCGAATTAATAACGATTGGCTGAAGTTTAGAGTAGACGTAATATTGCAACAAAATATTTGGGAAATAATCGGAAAGAAATTATCAAATTTTTGACTTTGAATATGTGGTAATTAATTAAATCAAGTGCCTCGTTGGTTTAGCAAAAGTATACTTTTCAAAAATCAGCAATAAAATCACCAAATAGAGCATCAAGTAGAAGCGCAACCATTATATTGTTGCTCTGAGTCGGAAGTTAAACGTTACCATAAATATTTGCATTCCAATGATAAGCTTTTGGCCATTCTAGGAGTTGGAGCGGAGTTTATAGTGCAAACTATATCTGAAAAATTGTCCACAGCCTCTCAAACTAACTGCCACTAAACCGTATTAGCGCCTAAGCGGTACAGTACATTGTCATTGCTAAATATAATTAATGGTACTATACCACTACAGTCTAGTAGAAATTTTATTGAGCCTAAAAATGTTGCTTTGAAAATCAATTTACAGCATAGTACGTATAAAGAGCTTTCATCAAAATTTTTAAATCATCCTGTTTGTTGGAAAGATGCTTCGTTTGTACCTAGCCAAAAGAAGAATCACCAACAGAACTTGTAAAAGTATTCATGAAACATGAAGTATATGCACGAGTTTCCAAAATCTTGTATGTTCACAAAAATCATGAATACTTTTTGTCGGCATTATCCGGATTAGAACGGATCTCATTTTCATATAATTTAGTTAGATCTCATTTAACTTTGCGACATCCTATACCGTAACTAAATTGCATATATAACGTAGAGGTTTGTCGACAAGTAAAAAATGATGATATACCAAAATACTCTTTCAAAAAATCTGTGTTCGAAATACAATTCTATGGCGTGTTGGCATCAATTTTGAACCGGCCAGTTGGTCGAGCAGTAATTTGTTCGTCTGTGGAACGGGAGCGCTAAAGTTTAAATCTCGGAGCCCGTCAAATCGGACATAGTGTTACCAACGGCCCGTCTCCGCTGCAACATTTCTTCGAAAAGAGCTGTGCTGCCCAGCAACAATGATGCAGATATGGGTTCGCCAACTAGTTACACGCTTTGGCGTGATACAGCGAATAAAGTAAAAGATTTGATTTGCATCGACTTTGATACGATGAACGTAGTTTTTTCGTGAAATTTGCTAACAGAGCCAGCATTGTTTTCGCAGAACGTCACTAAAATATAGACTCAATTAAAGTTTGTTCCGATAGTAAATTAGTATGTTCAAAATGTACTTTAGTTTAAATTATTTCAACTTACTTCCTTTTTTTGCACAAAATGCACAGAATCCGGCAAAAAGATTTTATACAAGATGAGTTCTGAAGCGCCATTTTGAGTGCATATTGAATTGCGTTTAGCCTTTTCATTACCTGTTAAAAGAGTTCTTCTCATTATGCACATCACGAAGTTTATCTTTTCATTACTATAGATACTGACTGTATCACGCGGCCCTTGTTCAGCAATAAGCAAAAGCTTAATCATTGCCTGCATGAATTTTTTGTTTATTCGTAAACATAGAATTCAAGATACGCAAAATCTCAGGTAGATAGTTTAGCATAAAATCTATTTCCAGATATTTAAAACCTCCGAAATTCATTTGCATTTAAACTATAAGGATAATCGTTAACCAGCATATAAGTGACTTCACAGAATATAAAAACAGCAATGCATCATGATATCTTTAAAGTTTTTGATTTTGAATCAGTGTGATCCGCTAAATCATCTCTTTTGTGTGGTGTTATTGATCATCTTCATAGTATGATTACGACGGCAATATAGCTTTGCTTGCTGAAAAACATAGACAACGATTAATTAAGTAACAACACACAGCAAAGAGCCGAACACTGTTGTTTTGTCAATTTAAATTTCAAAATTTGAGGAGTAAAAGGGTAGGGACTTAATAGTCTCCACAGTTTACTGTTTCGATTTAAATTTATTGAAATCTTAAAAGTCTCTTTTTTTATCTATTTTTGGTCATATCCGGCACATAAAAATCTTATTCTTTTTTTTATGCTAACGACATTAAGCTCAGAAACAAGAATTTTAGCCACTGCCGTTTAGGTGCAGTTGTATTTGGCACCGCATTGCAACATAGCGCGGCGAAACGGTTTTGCCAAGAGGTTGCTGCTCAGGTTATAATACTGCATACCTATCCGTTCTAACATAAATTGCGTAAGTCTAACGATTACAACGCATAATCATTGCAACGCATAACCTACCTGTTTGCTGACTGCTCCTAACAATAAACACTCCGAGCAAAGTTTGTGTGCAAAATCGTCCCATTTTATCCAATTTTTGTGGACTCTAGTTTTATTTGAATCTTGCAGGCTTGTAAAATCATTTGATAATTGATTTTACAGTTTAACTTTGACTCTCTCACATATAACCTATGCCAATAATTTTACTACGGCACAATTTAAAGCTTTATAAATTTTTTCTATTTTTAATTCACCTCCGGACATTAGTTGTCGAATACATTTGATTTATTGAGTGTTTAATGTATTCGATATTTGTGAAAAAAATCGTTTATCGATATACTAATGAACCGTTCTTGACAAATTAATACAGACCTCTTAGACGTGCTCCAAAATTATTGGATTTCAACAAATAAAAAAGATGACATTTTCATTTACCTTTAGGATTTTTTGATAATTACCGATTTTGGTAATACTAACGGCGCAATACATTACACTCAGGTGGGTTAAAAGGCTCGAATGCGAATTTACAAAAATATTGTTATCGATTTTGATGCGCAAACACGCAACATCCTAATAATGCATCACGATCAATAGAAAAAATATTCCGAATTTATTAAAACGGAACCACTCACAAAAAATCAGCAAATTTTAGCCTGTATTCGGAGTTGATAAAATATAACGTTTTTCCTGTTTTAAAAAAATTCTACACGCATACATTTAAAAAGAAAATCTAAAACAATCCAAAAACATTATCATTTTGCATGCAGAAATGCGCATAGCCCTTGGATTATTGTTTGATAGGTATTAACTTCATGCAATTGTGCAAATCATGAACGTTCTATTTTTGACGAGTACGGAATAAGAGTCTGACGCCATTTGTGAGCCAATAAGAGAAAATAAGATCACGAATTTTATTTATTTCACTTATTAAGAATAATGATGTTATTTATCATATGTTTTTTGGGTAGATGGAGCAAAAAAATTCCTCTTTTCTACCTTTTACTTCGTTTCACATTACGGTAAACTTTTTGTAAATTCCAAGGATTAAATAAATCTTTTTTTTGTATAAATAATCAAAAACTAAAATTAATCAATACTGAAAAACACTACATTTTAAAGCGGAAAGTTGATTGCAAATAGAGGCTGGGATTTTGATGATTGACGATATCATGCCCCAAACTCTTGTTAAATGCTTTTTTTATTTAGTATGTTTATTTGAGATTACTTGTGCTTATTGAAGTGCTTAGTTAAGTTCGAAAATTTTCTATGGGTTGAGATTCAACCAGTTTTTATATTTTCCCATTTCATATTAAGATTGTAGTTATTTCTTTACCGTCTATTTGCATTAATAGAGTATGTTTTGGCCAAAAATAGTAGTTTTAAACATATTGTATTTTTTTATTAGGCTCGATTTTTAATGCTTAAAAAGAAATAAACGACGCCGTTCTTACAATCTGCTAAAACTATTTTTTTTCTGTTTATGTATTTAGTTTGCTTAATGCAACTAAATTTGCAGCATTTTATAAATGTGTTAATGAATAGGAATCTACAATTTTATCATTTTGGCATATTTATTTGTAATTAGAAACTGAATTAATGCAATTTATTAAAAACAATGTACGGAGAAAATTAATAATAAGCTATAGACAGTATCCAGAGTCTTGTAGGCACAATCAAACCTTTGATCAACAGCCTAAGACATACTGTTTTGGAATCACCATTCGTCTTTTATTCCTCGTCAGTATAGCTAGGATTACAGGTATGAACATAAGCGTAGAAAGACAAAGAATCGCAAATAAACCAGATCATGACACAATCTTTTTACCAAAAATATTAAGTAATCACAATATTACAAGAGATAATTCTAATAGTTCAATGCAAATCAATTTCCGATAGCGTGCTTTAAACAGCTGTTTTGCCCAATCTCAGGGCTCATCAGTAAGGCTAGAAAGGCCAAATAGACAAATATCATCAGTGATAAAAATCTTTAAAACATGCATCTTTACCAATTTATCAATCAATGAATATATCTTTACCGATTACGTTTATAATAAGTAGATCTTTACCTATTATTCAGTCAATTTTAGCCAAAATAAATAAATCGAACCTGAAGATTCTTTACCCAATGAAACTAAAGCTATATTAATTAAATATTTACCGAACGAAACTATTGCAACAAATCAAACCTTTACCGACTAAAGTACACATCTTACCTTACATCTCTAAAGAACGATAGACTAGCTAACAAAGTAAGTAAATCTTAACTGAAAAATCGTTACCCAATTAAATTAAAGCTTTAAGAATAAATTTATGTAAAGATTGTGTATTATAAACGTATTTGGTAAAGATTTATTCATTGATTGATAAATTGGTAAAGATGCATGTTTTAAAGATTTTTATCACTGATGATATTTGTCTATTTGGCCTTTTTAGCCTTACTGATGAGCCCTGAGATTGGGCAAAACAGCTGTTTAAAGCACGCTATCGGAAATTGATTTGCATTGAACTATTAGAATTATCTCTTGTAACATTGTGATTACTTAATATTTTTGGTAAAAAGATTGTGTCATGTTCTGGTTAATTTGCGATTCTTTGTCTTTCTACGCTTATGTTCATACCTGTAATCCTAGCTATACTGACGAGGAATAAAATACGAATGTTGATTCCGAAACAATATGTCTTAGGCTGTTGATCAAAGGTTTGATTGTGCCTACAAGACTCTGGATACTGTCTATAGCTTATTATGAATTAATGCACTAAATGACTTGCATACAATTGAAAGGCACCAAGTGTAATTTGACGTGTAATATGAGTTATATGCTTAGCATTGAATAAGTGCGTGCAAGTAACACTAACTCACAAACAGCAGAACAATCGAAAATTACTATTTAAACAAACAAACAAATGCAGAGCGACATTTACAAAAACAGTATTATTACGGCTTGTGTGGATTTTTGAAGGCACGGAAAACGTGTATCTAAAAAAATTTTTGTACCGGAATTATGCTGCACGAAAAATATTTCTGCATTAGAATCTAATTGTTAATTGTGTTTTTTTACACGGTGTTATGCATATCACGAAAAAAAAAAACTTTTTATATACGGAAAAGCAAAACTAACAGCAAAGAATCTAATTGCAATAGTTGACTTGTATATCGCAAAAAATTTATGAGCGGTAGAAGTAATTTTTCTAAAAGACTTTAAGAGTTAACAATCATTCGTTTTATGTAATATCTTGTTTTAAGCAGTGCTTAAAGCATTCTGCTGTGTATAATAAGTGCTGTGTTTACTCTGCAGCCATAGACAAACACATAGAATTCAATATCGTCGAAAAATTGACTTAAAAAAAAAACAAGTTAAAACTATTTTAATCGAGTTTTTAGTTAAGTTCGGTACGAAATTTCAAATTTTCTTCCTTTTTACTGCTTAGCTGATATAATGAAAAAATGATTGTATAGCTTATTAGTGTTGAAATGAAAAAGACAAAAAAAAAAAAGAAACTTATTCCCGATGTAACAAAGCAAAGAAGAACCGTTACAGTCTTAAGTTTTCTTTACCGTTTATTTGAAACAGGCTATCACCTATAAACATTCTTATAGTGTTTAAAAATTGAAATCCATTAACAATGTCTTACATCAAGAGTTCTCATGGGGGTTGCAGGGGTTTATTTGGGTAACTTTGGGAGTAAAAATGGTGGTAAATGAGCTAAACAAGGCTGAGAAGCTACAGTACTGAAAAAATTATTATGGATTTTTTATTTCTCATGAATTTTGTGGCAATTTTTTAGTTACTTGAATCTTTTGATTGTTATGAACCAAAGAACTAAGAAACTAATGGCTAATTGCCAAGATGGTGCATTATTGCACCTTTGGAACTTCACGACATGTGATAGCGAGGTGTTATGACGTCATAGTAGCCAATTCAATGAGTAAATGAAATCATTACGTTTGAACAGTGGTAGTTTAACGTGCTTAGCGGACGGTTTTGGCTAACACTCTCTGCTTACATTTCACTTTTGATAACACTTTAGGTTTCTGAAAGCTACTTTGACGATTAAACGCCTAAATTAAAATCGACTATATGATGTTTTTTTATAAATTTTTTTGATGAAAATGTGTTTTTATCTCTGTAACAATAACACAAACCAGACAAAGCAAAAAACGCTTCAAAAACTTGTTAAAATAAGTAAATCCATCTTGAAATAGTTTTTAAATTTTTTGTTTGTCCACCTTTGGAATCTTTCAAGATTTTTATCCTGTTTGGCATGTTTTCTATCAATTTTTTGCAGAGTTTTGTGATTTTTTCCCAATGAAACAACATCTGAATTAACTCTTCAATCAGCTCATTTTCAATGCAATTGGCTGTGAATAAATTTCATTTTTCACAACTTTCCACAAGTTTTCAATCGGATTCATATCCGTAGAATTGCCTGACCATTTCATACCTCCAACTCTTTTTCGTTTTAAACCATTTCATTGACATTTTTCCGCTTTGGCATGGAGTACCATTTGGTTAACAAATAGAGTTTTTGTCAGGAAACCACTCACTTACCTAAACAGACGCCCTTCTCGCAACTCCACATAGTTCAATTGGTTGATGGATCCTTGCGCAATGTGTAATCTACTGGTTCCGAGGACAGATATAGCCCCACATACCATATTATAATGAGTGACTTCTTGACAAAAACTTTATTTTTTAGCCAAATATATGTCAAAGTAGCTTTCAGAAACCTAAAGTGTTATCAAAAGTGAAATGTAAGCAGAGAGTGTTAGCCAAAACCGTCCGCTAAGCACGTTATACTACCACTGTGCAAACGTAATGATTTCATTTACTCATTGAATTGGCTACTATGACGTCATAACACCTCGCTATCGCATGTCGTGAAGTTCCAATGGTGCAATAATGCACCATCTTTGCAATCAGCCATTAGTTTCTTAGTTCTTTGGTTCATAACAATCAAAAGATTTAAGTAACTAAAAAAATTGCCACAAAATTCAAGAAAAATAAAGAATCCATAATAATTTTTTCAGTACTGTATGCTTTACAGTCAACAACAACATTGATCAAACCTGGAAAGCCAATTAGGTTAATAAAAAATTGCTTTTGATTTATAAGTTTATTGCACCTAATTCCAATTTTAGCTCTAAACCTATTTCAAACTTCAAACCAATTCCAAACAACTTTGACCCAAACTCCGAAAAGTGTAAATAAAAGTAGTCAATTCAAGCAGTGTTTCCAGCGAAGGCTCCTTAAAATATTAAATTTTCAAAAAAAAACAAAACATCAGAAAGCAATAAAACGGGACATTCAGGGAGTTTGTTCAGCTAAAAATCAAAAAAAAAAAAGTGCGTCAGATTAAGCTAAATTCCTTTTTGTGTTTAAAGTTGACCTCTTTTACAACGGTTTTTCCAAATAGAATTTGATGTAGACTCTTTTTCAACCTCTTTTCATTTTAAGAAGAGATTTGCTCTCTTATTTGCACAAAGTAAATCAGATTTTTATCCAAACAACAGACATCAGATTGCTAATCAAAAACATCAAATCTGATGTAATGAGTATTTACCACAGGTGGGCACAAGTCCGTTAATTGTTAAGCACGTTAACAACGAAGCTAACTTTTTCTTGAACGCGTTAATCCGTTAAAAAGTTTTTTCATGTTAACGGACTAAATTTTTTTTGTTAACGGACCAAAGTAACTTCCGTTAAGTTCTATTAACTTCCGTTAAGGTTTTTATCGTTAATATTTTGCACCATTCATTCATCGTACCGGTACAAACCGGTTTGTACTGGTAACACTTCTTGCGTATTAGCTCAAGTTTTATAGAAAAAAGCGAAGGAAGGAGCTCTTTTATGTGACAAATAATAACCTGCAGCTTCAGAGATATATTAATTATCGCTGTTCGCAATTTCCAAAGATTTTTCAATCGCAGCTTCGTTGTGCATTTGATCTTATTTTTATCTTGAAATTAGATTAGACTGTAAACTGTAACTTTCGAAGCACATAAAGACCACCATAGCAATAAATATTTCCTTACAATCAGCTCAACAGCGTCAAAACGTGTTCTAGAAGCGATTGAATAAAACGAAATGTAAATTACACGCAAATTATTAACGGATTAACGGACTTTATTAACTTCCGTTAATTAAAGCTGAAAATAACGGATTAACGTTAACGGAGGTGTGAAGTTTGTAAACGGACTAGTGGTTAACGAAGCTAACATTTTGCATTAACTTGCCCACCTATTGTATTTACTGTATTAACTGTAGTAACACCCTAAACTCTAATTAGTTACGGTACATCAACACCCGGAACACTAAATTTAAGACTGACTCTTTCGTTATTTTAGAACTAGTCAGTTGCTTTTTCGCTCTTTCGGAATTTGTCAGTAGCGTGAATGCAACTTTGGAACTGCCTACAAGTGCAGTAGCTCATAGTTAGGCAAAAGTTTTTAAGTTTATAGTACTTTTGAATTTATCACAGCTACTTTTATTGCTGAAGCATTGCTTAACGCCCAATATGGCGACTGTGTTCAAATCTCAAGAGTTTAACTTGACCAGGGCAGAGAGCTACTATGTGAATAAAAATTCACAAAAAATTAGTGTGTGAAATACATTTTTTTTTTAAAGTTTGTTGACCTTTCAAAACAATTTTTTGTGCACAGAATACAATAAGCATCCCGCCTATTCGCGACAGCTTTTGTTGGGGCGGAAAAGGTTCAAGTTTCCAAATCAGAGAGACTAGTTGCGGAGTACGTACACTTTGTGAAACGTAAGATGACATTTAAAGTTTGATTAAGTGATATGCGAAGCTGTATTTTATTAATTTGTGTGGAGCGCTTGTTGCATGTAATTGAACATTTGATTGTTTGACAGGAAGCTTTTTGAAGCACAAAGCAATTGCTCCGAGTTGTCGTAACAAAAACCCGACGACAAGTGCATTAGCTTTCGAGAAGATTACTGAATGTTCTTAATATCAGTTCTTTTGCATATTCGATGGAGAAGATTAATTATTTTTTTCATCATAACCAATACTTTTGAACGCAGTTTATATTTGTTTTATCGTTTATTGACATTGCGTTGCTAGCGTACTTCATTAAGAAGATTTGCTGCTGGTGCACAACAGATCTAACCAAAAAGTAATTACACATCGATTGTGAATTGAAGATTGCTGAATGCTGACACAAAAATCAAAAGTCATTTTAAAGACTGCTGACTCGAAGACTGAAAAATTTTTTTGAGAACTGCCGCCCCGATGACTGAAAAATCGCTCTTGTTCCCCAGCCGTTTTCGTTCAAACAAAAATATGTATTATGCATTGCTTTATCCTATTCTCTTTCTCTCAGGTTTATAACCCAGATGTCGAACCACACCAACACAGCCCATTCTTTTTTTGGTTCGATTTGAAAGTATTTATTCAAACTGGACTACCACACCAAGTAGACTGCATCCACAATAAGAAATAAGCATTAAGAGTCCTGTTCACTGACGCGGACTTACGTTAATTTCCGGATTACAAATTTTCTATCGTCTACATCGTTAAACTTTTTAAAATCAAATCAAATAAATTCTCTAAGTTCAGAGAAGTAATTCTTGAATTTCTTTGTGATTATAACAATTTGCTCAGCCATTTGTCCAAAATTTTCCCCTAAAGTTTAGTTAATCCAGGGAGTCAAGTTAATCCACGGTGGTGAATTCGACACTTAACCTTTTTACATAAGGTTTTGCATTTGTGTTGATAAAAATTGTTAACACTATTTTGTCATAAATATTGGTTATTGCATTACACAAGCTTGTTTCAGGAAGAGTTTTACCTGATAAAAGTATTCATAACAACCGTGATATCTTTTATGACGAAATGGTGTTGATTTTTTATAAACACCATTGCAAAGTTTCAAGTAAAAAGGTTGACTAAGTGTTTTTTCCTTGCACACAACCAAATCTGATTAGTTCGAAAACAGAATCGGAAGCCAAAAACCTATTTATTGTTAACTAAACGCTCTTGTAACTGAGATACAGCGTCGTTATGCTAATTGCATGGAGATGCAGGATTTTGGTCCAAAATGATTTGATTGAGATCAAGATCGCTAAGTTGTGGCATTTTTTTTTTATAAATAGTATTTAATAATAAACATGTCATTTGGCAAAAACCTGATCCTGAACAAAAACAAAAATTATTTAATTTTCAATTTTGATATTTTTCAGGATCGTAATTGAGAAGCCTAATGGTAAAATACTACCAAATTTTCCAAAACTATTTGGGTCAGGATCGGGATCTGGTTCTGGATCTGGAGACCCCGATTACATACCAAAATTGGGAAGTGGTGCTTCTGGCTCTGGATCAGGATCCGGTTCGGGATCTGAAGACCCCGATTATATACCAAAATGGGCAAGTGGTGGCTCTGCGTCTGGATCAGGAAGTGGCATTGGCGAGTCTGGATCAGGTAATATTTTTTATTAAATGCTGCTATGTATACTTAAATTTTGACTTTTTGAAATTACAGTCAACGGAGGTGAAGCATCCAGCCTATTCTAGTAGTTTACGTAAGTAAAATTGAAATATAATTTTCGAAATTTTTTTGTGATTTTGGACCTGTAGTTGCAAAAATATTCAATAAAATAATACAAAAAGATATACCCTCGTAAAAAGTTTTTAGAAACCCCGAATCTGATCCCTCAGTCTGAACTTTGACGGAAAAAGAGAGATGGAATAAAAGTTTGTGGTCGGCAGGGTAGCCGACAGGAAAAAGGCGTCGCTTTTACCTTGACCTGGGTTCAACCCTCACCCTGGTCACGTAATACGTCCTTCGATAAAACGCTTTACGATAATTTTTTCCTCTGCTAGGTGGCTTCAAACAAGCACCAAATTTAAATGGGAAGAATTCAAACGTTAATCGGAAAGCTTGGAATACTGTCAACTCCTAAGCGGGTGAGGATATCTCGTTCAAAGCGGTAGCGCCACCGCGTCGCATCTGCGTGAATGGAGGATAAACATAAATCAATCAATCAAAATTTATACTTCAAGTAACATCATATGACCAATCCAATGTTGGTAGAACCTCCTCTTTTTCCGGAAATTCAGGTTGGGAGAACAAACCCGGGTTATCAAAATTTTTTTAGGGGAATAGCTTTTCGTATTTGTGGAATATCGTTACAAATGCAGTCTCAAAATGAGAGCAGTTACGCCAAAAGTTATATTTCGATTTAAGCTATTGTAAACTACCAAAATTTGCCAGATGCTTAACCTCCTGTAAGTTTTATTAATGCTATAAACTTGAACTCTAAACAGAATTGATGAGCGAGAATACAGCGTAAACCATGAAATGGGGATCCAATCATTGCAAAGAAATGCATGTGTTACATAATTTTCAGTAACTCGAAATTTTTTACACGATCTTGTCCAAATAAAAACAATTTTTATCTAATTCGCTGTTCAGTATGATTTAGTATGATTTAGCTTTGCACCGTATATAGTTGTAGACTGCATAAACATATCACCAGAGTTGGGCAAAGCGCAATTTTAAGCGCAAAGGGGAAATATTGCAAACTCTGCAATTCCGGAAGTTGCGTTGCGGTTTGATTTTTATTTGGAAATTTGAAACTTTTGAAACATTGCTAAAGTTACGTTGCGGACTGAAGTCTTTATAATTTGTTGCATTTTAATTGCGCTACGGGCTTTAAATTTTTTTTCAGTTAATAGCACAATTCTATACTTTAAACTTAATTTTGTTTCATTTCTATGGCAATATTGATACTGTAAACGTCGGTCTTCTTTAGCAAATTACTTACTCCGTTTTTCTGTTTAAAACGGCAGAAATTTGGTATTGGAATTATGTCTTGTAATTCTGTAATTGCGAAAGTTAAATTGCGCTTTGACTTGGTAACAAAATGCCGTTCCGCGATTGCTTTGCAACAGAGTCAAAAAGAGTCAAAAAGTTCATTGCGGAAGTTGAGCTGATGCGCTTCAGAAATTAAAAAAAGTTAAATTGCGCATTTTGTGCTGCGCTTTTGCTGCTTGAAAAGATCGTGGCGCTTTGTTGCGCTGCGCTTTTGGTACAATGTTATTTGTGCCCACCAATGCATATCACCAGGTGAAAAAAGACTAATTTTCAAAGAACTTTACTAACCACATTTCATAACTAGTAGCATTTCGGACATTTAGATTTTACTCGAGGACAAGCGAGCAATTGCGATGACTTTTTGGATGTTGGCGTTTCAATTTCAAATTCTTTTGAGTTTCTAATTAGACAAGCGTTTGTTTACCTATTATTATTTTAGCTTTATTTTTTTAGTTGCTTTTACCAAAAGTTAAAAAATCACTGATTGATCAGATTTGAATTTATTGTTTTTATAGTTAAGCTACTTCATTCCTAAATGTCAAGTCTTTTTCATAAGTGCTAACATCTGCTTTGGATTTAGGAAGTGGTATTCAAATAGAAGACTCGGGATCTGGAAGCGGTGTTTCAGGATCAGGAATTGGGGTTTCCGGATTAGGAATTGGGGTCATAAACTCTGGTGTAGAAAGTAGTAAGTATATTGTATTTCGCAAGTCTGCACAATTAAGCATTGTAAAAACGCAAATGTAGAAGTTACAGTGTAGACTATTTTGTTTTACTGTAGATGGTTGCTTAATTGGTGCCGAATATTATGCTTCTCTGGGTGCATGGCCAGCCAAAAAAGAAGTTTTCTGTATCATTAACTCTTTGGTAATGATCGTGATTATTGTGCAGTTCTTTCTTTGTTCTGTCGGAATTTTCTTTTTTGGTAGTTTTGTAGTTTTCAAATAGATTTCTTTAGTCTCGAAAATTGAATTTTGAGCTAATCTGATCTTCGATTCTGTAAAGACAAGAGGGTGGAATTTTATAGCTGAGGCGTATCTGCCGTAATATCGATCTGTTGCAGATAATGGTGCTAGCAATTCCTAAAACTTTGGTGAAGATGGTACATGTGCATTTTGTACTAGCTTAAATCTTTTTATGCACTATATGAAGTAATGGTATAACCCTTTATTTATTTTGTAAATATTTAAACGCCATGTGCAGCATTGTTTTTGATTTGATAGACTACAATACAACTACTCGAACGACTACGTGGCGTGAACGACTACATAATTTCAGAGAGGAAGTAGTGGATTTCTTTGCAGACTTATGGGGATCTCTGTTTGGCCCTACATTGGATAGTTAATTTGATGGCTATAATACAACAATAAAAAATTGGATTAACCCTATTTTACGTGGGGGTGAAGGCATTTTTGCATTTCCTCTTGTTTTTTTGTGATAAATTCCTAAAAAAAATTTTTTTTTTATTTCAAATTAGCTTGATTTTGAATCAAAATTCATTGCAAATAACTCCAAAAATTTGAAGTTGCTAAGGTAACAAGAAGTTTTCCAATTTTTTAAATTTTTCAAGATCACTTTCCAAAATTTGAGCACTTTTTGGCCAATGCTTTACTTAAATGTCGCCATAAGACGTTTTTGTGACGTTACAAAATGGAATGAGGCATTTTATGATTCAGTGTCAAAAAACAAACCTATATTTACAAAATTTGAACCGCAAGTGACGTCACTGCAAAAATGTTGTCAGTTTTCAAAAATATGGCTGTGGAATCACAATAATAATCTTATTAACTTAAAACCAATTTTTCTAAAAAAACTTGTTAAACACCACCTTGTATGCAAAATTTGCTGTTTCCATGACTTTGGTTTAGAAGGTAAATAACAAAAATGCCCTCCTTCCTGGAAAAATGCTTTGGTCAAGTACACCACGTAAAATCGGGTTACGCTTGGTACAGATCTTGTTTTTATTATTAATTTTAATAATATTGGAATATTTAACCGTTAATTTCGCTTAATTTTGCACAGCGTTTTTCTTTTCTTGCCCATCAATATATAACGTACCATAGAACTTCAAATTGCACGTTTATTAATTGTAGTATCAGTTATACTGTAGCGCTTGTTAATGCATGGAATTACTCGTTTTTCATGTTCAATAGTAAATTATATAAAAACGTAAAATATTGCACTTGTTTATACAATGCTTTCAAGCAATAAAATTTGCAGTTTTTCTGATAATTGTTAAGGTTTATCATGCTAGCAAAAAAAAGCAGAAATTATTAAAAATAATGTACCAAAAAAATTAATAATAAGCTATACAAGCAAAAATTATCCTTCAAAGAAAGCCACATAATTTGCAATGAAAATTAACAACTTTCTGTACTGTAGTTCTTATAACGTCGAGTGTCAATACTATGTAGAATCAAACTAATGAATTATTAATTCCTTATAATGTACAAGTTTTTGGAAGTAAAAGAATAGAATTGCTAAAAAAACTGTTCAAAATTAGTCCTTATACCATTTTTACAGCCAAGGGACAGTAGGTATTAGGAAATGATCAGTTAAAATGCATTTTAATATCTTATTTGCGAACTGAGGTCAAGATCAATGTTATTACCAACGTTATCATAAACAATACTAAATTGGAAAAAATGCAGAAAACATTTTAATGTTATTAACCGAACAATTAGGTCACGTTGTAGACATAGAAAGATTATGGTTGGACAGTGCAATATTTCACTGACCATTATCGTCATCTTTGATTTATAATCAAATTTGTGGACATAATCAGGCAAATAGCACATTAATCTTACAAGCTGGACAAGCGAAAATATTGTCGCTGCTGGCAAGTTCATATGCCACGTTAGAGTTATCAACATTGGCAACGGTGTTAGGCGAGAGTAATAATCTGCAACGCGAACTTGTGGAGGTAAGCAATTGCGAAAGGCAAGTTAAAACACAACCTTTAAATAGCTCAACCGGCCAGTTGGTCAAGCGGTAACGCATTCGTTTCTGGAGTGGTAGGTCTGAAGTTTAAAACCTCGAACCAATAGCGATGAAATCGGACACAGGTTTGCCAACGGCTTGCCACCGCTGCAACATTTCTTCGAAAGGGCTGAGCTGCCCAAGCGTAATAATGCGAAGATGGACCTCACTAACTTCTTACACGTTCTTGTATAATACAACAAGTATAATAAAAGATTTAATTTGAAATTTTTGAACTTTCATATGAGTCGAGGTCATTAGGGTGCCACACTATTCAGGATGTCTGCAGATCCAAAACCAACCATGCATGCAGCACTAACACCTCTTTGGCTTTGTTTCTTTTCCCTCTTGTTGTAGCAGAGTTGTAAGTAGAGCTGGGCTTTTCGGGTCGGGTTCGGGCCGGATTCGGGCCTAAAGTTGACAAAACTTCGAGCTTAAATTGGGTCTGGGACGTTCTTTTTGTCGTAGGCGTACAAAAATATAATCAAAGTAACTTGGTAACATTGCTAAATTTTTCAGACCTAACTTAACTTTCGGGTTTTTTCGGCATGATTTAAGCTTCAAATTAGTCTTCGGGTTCGGGCCGGTTTCGGTCCTGAACTAGCTGGTCTGTTTGCGACTCTCGCTAACAAAACCTGCTGAATGCACACTTTAAAAGGTATAAATACTTTAAGGTATGACGCATTTCAAGAGATTGCTGCACGGAGTAAGCAACAACTGGCTTTCATTGAACTATTAATTACTATCGTATAATACGTAAAGTGGTCATGACATTTGCCAAAGCACTTTACTTTTAAATTTGGAAACTAGAATGCTGTGATCAAGATTGCTCAAGCAATAATTGATTTGGCTTTATAGTTAAGTAGAATTGAAGCTTATAGAATTTAAAAATGCTGAAGAGCTTTCTATTCTGATGAGCAAATTTGCAGAAAAGCTTTTTGATACGGTGTTTGAAGAAAATTACGCCGTCAAAATTATAAAATCTTTTTGCTTAAGTTTGCGTGGCCAATTTTGAAGATCTATTTACAGTATATACTTTTAATCAATTATTTTAGATTCCAATTTTTTCCTGTTTTCGAAATATTTTGTTTTAGTATAGTAAAAAAATCTCGGGCCACAAAATTTATCAATTCTTAGTCACGCCAACAAAGTTTTAATAACATTTACAGTAAAAATTTGTCACAATACAATAGGTACCAGTATAGTACCAAATCAAGCAAAATATGTCCCGGAAAATCTTAAACAGTATAATTATGATTTTCCACCTTTTTTGATAAAAGATATTATCTGCAATTTTAATTTGCATTTGACCTTTCTGAACGTTTTGAGATTGATACCTTCCTTAATGGCTACGCGTGGTTCCATTTATAATAAAGCATGCTATAAAAAGGCAACACAACTCACACCGTTTTTGCTGTGTTACGCCAAATTTCGTAGTGCATCAAAAGCACATATCGCGATTAATGTTTTTTAAAGTGTCGACATTAAACGGAATTTTTAATTGCCATTACGCAAACTTTTAGTTCCGGACTTCATTTTATTTTGCTAGCATCTAGGGATATCGCTCATCAGTTTTTCTTTGGCCAAAACATGACTAGTTATTGCACGAATCTGCTATTTCTTGGATTTGTGTATTGTACAGTACCGCTTAGTGGTGGCGATAGCTCAATGGTAGAGCGTCGAGCTCGTAATCGAAAGGTTGCTGACCCCTGGTTCGATTCTCGTACTGGCAATGCGTCGTTGTGTGTTTAGGAACGGCATTTTACGTTCATCTCTCATTTCAGCCAAGCAGCCTACTTTTTGTGGTTGCTCAACCTAACGAAAGGGATGCGAAAAGAACCCAAAAAAAGATACTCAGCGTTAGTGTGGTTACACAGACGCAGTGTGCCTGGTTCATACGAAGAAATGAACGAGTATCGCATTAAAAAAAACAGCACTGCGTAACAACCAGAACAGCATTACACAACATCGACACTCAAGTGAGGTATTTTTACTGATAAAACGGGTATCTGTCTACATATTATTGAGAACTTATAATCATGAAATAAAATATTTGTTTATTCGTTCGTATGAGCCAGGCACTCTGCGTTTGTCTAACACAGTGGTTTACAAACTTTAAAAAAATTATTCATAGCGGACCCTTTGCAATTTTTTACATCTTTGGTGGCCTTCTCTCAAAGGCTGAAAACACAGGTACAAAAAGACTGAGCTCAGCTGGGCCATAGGAGTAGCTAACTATAGTAGTTGCAGCTGATAAACTTTTCTCTCTGTGACGCCATAAGGGAATCGGGTTGTGTTATCACAATGAACGCATAAGAAGCAAAAAAATGAATCTCGCAAGCATAGATTGCCTACCTCCTGAACGCACAATGGTCGAAAGCAAATTATTAAGCTATGAGTCAAGTAAGGCATATACCTAATTTTATTCGCAGACCTTCAAAAAGTGCTTCACGGACCCTAGAAGATCCGCGGACCCCACTTTGGAAACCACTGGTCTAACCACAAAAACGCAAAACATTTTTTTCGTTCTGTTTGCAAGTCTTTCGTCAAACTGGGCCTCCATAATAAGTGGTCTGCTCAGCCCAATGGGGAAATAAGCGTAAAGTTTCTTTCCCATGACCACAACGTTGATGAGGTAAGCAAAATTTTCACAGCGTTGTTCGAAGCTGTGACATTTCTTCAAAAGGAGCTATGTTTTCCGCAGGCGCAATGATGCGGATATGCTGGGCACCGCTAATGCGTTACACGCTTCGGCGTAGAACAGCTAGTATAATGAAACATTTGTTTTTAATTTGATTAGAAAAACACTTCTGCATCACAGCTCCGAAAGGTACTTAAATGTGCAATCCATCACAAAACGACAGAGTTGTTACCAAATTTAACGATAATTGAATTAATAACATGAGAAATACGACACACAGCCCATGTACTGTAGATTCCATTACTGGTGGGTCTGTCATTGGCTTTGACTTATCAAATTTTTCAAGCAATATTTTTACTTTGGTTTGGAACTAAATGCCAAGCTCTTCAATGTGGGCGAAAGTATTTCAAGATTTTTGCACCTCTTGCTGAATGCATTGCTCAAAACTACAGTAAATCTAAATGCAAAAATGGAAATCTCAATGAAAAGAAAGAGCAACTACTGGTTTCTAGTAAAAATAAAAATCAGAGAATATTTAAATTATTTGTGAAATAGCGGATACAGTTCAGTCAAATCAAATCAAATCTTTCATTATACTCGTTGTATTACTCTGAAGCGTGTAAGGAGTTGGCGGACCCATCTCCTCGTCATTGCACCAGGACAACACAGCTCCTTTTAAAGAAATGCGGCGGCCGTGGCGAGTCGTTGGCAACACTGCGTCCGATTTGACCGGATCGAGGTTTGAGCCTTAGACTTCCCGCTCTAGAGACCCCTGAAATAGAAAATGTCTAAATATCTTCTAAAGCTTTTATTGTTTTTCGGCAAGCAAGCAGCGTAGAATTTTCATAGCTGCAATCTACATTACACATAACTAATCAAGTTTAGGCGAGAAAAGAAAAGTGGTATTATATTTTTCAAAACAAATTTTAAGTTTAGATTGCAGCTTTCAATCAAAAGTTTCTGTATTATAGAGCAGAGATACAGATATCCCTGTTAATTGCAGAGATGTCAAATTAAATTTTTCCGTATACTCGCTGTATCTCGCGTAAGCGTGTAACGAGTTTGCGGGACTCATCTTTGCATTATGGCACCTGCAGGCAATACATCTCCTTTTGAAGAAACGTTGCCGCGGTGGCAGCCGTTGGCAGAACTGTCTCCAATTTGACTAGCCCAAGATTTGAATCTCAGACCTCCCGCTCCAGAAACAAGCGCTTTACTTCTCGAAAGTTCTGCCAACCAATGCGTGTTATAGCAGTGGAGTGAACGTTATTATTCGTGGTGCAGGTTTATCTTGCTAGAGTTAATCACCTGTAACCAGAAAAAAAAAAACAAAACTAATGAGAAAATAAAAGAATGACAAAGTGGAGGAATTTGAAAAAGCACAAAACACCACTTATGAGCAAGTGAACAAACCATATCACATGCAGCAAAAAAGATGTTCGAATATGCCAACAAACAAATTCATTCATAATAAGAGAAAAACAACCTAAAGAGAACCATCACAATGTTACAATATGTATGTTTAAATACAATGCACAAAAGTAAAAAATGCATAAGAAAAGTAGCAATGCAACTAATGAGCAAAAACAATATGCTCACATTGAAAAATATGCACAAAAACAGAGCACAAAAAAGATCGTGAAAAACATTAGAATGCAAAAAAAATTTTTTAAATGCAATCAAATAGCAATTGACTTGAATACGCCAGATGCACTTAAAACTTGAACACGCATTATCATATTTGGGAGTTAATTTTTCTCAGTTTGATTGCGATAGGTTAAAATTGAAATTCTGTAGGGAAACTGCTGGAAAATATTGTAGTGACAGAGAACAAAAAAAAGGAAAGATTCTAAATTTGATTTTTACCAATTTATAAATTTCAAACTTATCAAAGTTTGAATTAGAATTTTTTAGTGGGACTCTATAAGGCGTTGCAGATTAATAATTTTTACACGCGTAATGCAATGAAATTGGTATAAAAATCGGTTTTAATTTGATGGCCGTTTTTCCTGCTGTAAAGTGATAATTTACTAATCCATTTAGAATTTTATTGTTATGAAGAGATTTTTAGTACCTTAATTCACCTATGTAAGCAGTAATATATGACTATCAGTTTGTCTTGAACGGTCAAGCCACTGCGAGTTCAGACAAATTTGCTTCGTTGAGCTTTAAAATTAATGATTTTTCATAAAAGCATGTTCATTGCGTACATCAGTTTTGGATATTAAAATTTTAGTATAAAGCCAACAAATGCCGACAAAATCTTTTGATGGCCATTATATAATTTGGATCGGGTTTTATTATTTTTTTTTTTTGATAAGAACGAAGTGTTTTATCAACTACGATAGCGAAAGAAAACGAAAAGTTAATATAGTTAGGATTTAAATCAATTCAAGTATAATACTCCTGGTGACCTTTTTTAAGTGGAAAGCTTCTGGATTTTATAACTCCAGCTTAATGTTTCAGTAATGCCATAAGTTTTTGTTAATCTACAGTTAAGAAGGTTATGAGTGGCTAGAGATAATTTACATATTGTGCAGTAATGACTTTTTGAAAGCAATGCTTGCTGCTAAATTAAATATAGTTTGGGCTCAATTCAAAAATCGTGCAAACTGTTATCAGTATCGTGAGAGTAATCTTTGGTTGTGAAAAATAGTACCCACAGGATAGCAAACCGTTTTATCAATACATGTTTTTTGACTAGATAGATAAACAAGTAACCACTGCTGACGTCTAGAACAGTCTCTGCCTACCCCCTAATTTTAGCAAGGTAGGTTCTTGGCTTGTGAACCTAGCAATATTTGCCACTTCTTATGGATTTGTGATAGGCCCGAAGGGAATTTGGTCAAAAACTGCACCAATTTTCGGTGAGGATCTTTATATTTTTGAAATCTTCACTTAATTTCAGGACAAAAACAAGTTCAAATTTTGGTAAAGACCTTTGTTTGGGTCTTCACCTATTTTTTAACAAAACACTGCCAAATTTTTCTCCAGAACCAAAACTTTTAAATACTATTTTCACCAATTCTATGGCCCTAGTTTGACCCAGAATCTATTATTTGTTTCTTTGTTTTGGACGGCAACACTGCAAGTAGCGTAAAGAATGTTTAAGATCTAAACTGAAAAGAGTTGGTTTTGTAAATTGCTACAGTTTTTTGAGCAGTAGCAAATTTGCTGCTTTATTCCACTGCAACGAATAATTCTCCTAGTCAATCGCTTAAAAGTTATCCTTTATCATTTTGTCTATTTTATTCTATTTACAAATACTACTGTAAGAATTGTACTAATAGGTTGCTGTAACTTATTGCTGATAACGCTTGGTTTCAAGACTGGTTTCAATTTTTGGGAAGATCAAACAGCAATCATTACAGCAAATGTCTGCCAGAGACGATACTGTGAGTAATCACTGAAAACTTGAAACGCGTTTCATCGTAATAAAGTAGGTATACACATAATGGAAACTAGATTGGAACATACAGTACGCAATAGTACAAACTTCCAAAAGATCACATCCCACCTGAAGAGTCAAAAAAAATAAACAAGAACTCCAGAGAAATTTGTCATAAACTTCTTAATAAAGCGGTTTTAAGTGCATTCTAATCTTTTGAACTTCTAAAACTAGGCTATTGCAGACAATATCAATTTAAAATGTTATGATATGATTTACCACTAAATTTTTTACACTATTTGAGTGCATTGGAACTTTCATGATTGACTATTCCATGCAAATGCAACACGATGGAATAACCAGTAATCAAAAGTTCATACAAATTGAGACGTGCTGTAAACCTGTTCTTTCACACTCTACTTTCCGTAATACAGTGCGTTCAGAAAGTCACTGTGCACCTTTCATTGTCTGCTTTATTTTTAGATAATCAGCGTTTTTCGTTTCTCGTATTTCGTCTTTGATGTTTTTTAAATGCACTTTTCGAGCGAGCAAACTTCAAACGTACACAATTTGACCTTGAAACCGCGCGTTTTAAATTTTTAAAAAAATTGTTTTAAAATTGCTTTAAAATTGCAGGTGCACAGTGACTTTCTGAACGCACTGTATATGACACAAAACCGCATAAAGCATTTTATTCATCAAAATAGCAAATTTTTGATAAAGTTTATCAGCTCATTTTACGAATGATAGATTTGCTTATTAAATACCGTGCATATCTTGTTGAATGCTTAGTACTATTTCAGTATACTAAAGCTTTCAAGAATGATTGAAATTATTATAAGCAAAAATACAGATGTTATATTTGTTTTAATTCGTTCCACTCAAAAAAAGATAAAAATAAAAGCAATAAATTGAGTTTCATGGACACACATAAATACAATTAAATAGAACAAAAAGCTGCGAAAGACCTCTCGGTCATCGAGTCAAGCAAGGTAAGGTAAGGGAAATTTATTTTTTACCGCATAAAGTTCACACAATATAAAGAATAAACGCAAAACAACACAAGTATAAATTCTGAATAATGCAGAAGGAAGACCGCGAAGTGACATGAAGTCTTCGATTCGAGCGGACAACCTAGCATAGTATAAAAATGATTTATTAGCAGTCATTCTAATGATAGCATCGACATAATCGAAATAGTGCAGACTAACGTTGAATTTATCTGATAAAATTATAATTTATAGTTTTGGTTGAGATTGGATCTACATTTAGTAGAAAATTTCGAAAAGGTAATTTTTTAAAATTTAATGAAAGTAAATTCCACAAAGTTACACCCTGATACTTTACCGATTATTAAATTCTGGACGATTTAAAAAGAGGTACCTTTAATTTTTCTCGTATTCTAGACCTAGTATTGTGATTTAAATTTTTTTTCACATCGTCAAAAAAAATTCATTAAAGGTGTAGGTAGAGTTTTGTTTTGTACTTTGAATTTTGCAAGTTCATATTTATAAATATCATGAAATTTTAAAACTTTAAATTTATAATATAGAGTAGAGGAACTTTCATTCCACTTTGCTCCACCAGCAGCCCGAATTGCTTTATTTTGGAGTGATGATAATTTTCTTAAGTGTGATTAATATGTTGATCCCCATATGATGATGCCATAACTTAGATGTGTATGCACAAGACTGTAATATACACATAAAAGAGTCGAGGTTGGAGGAAAAATTTTAATCTTATATAACATACCTACGCCACGTAAATTTTCAGCCACAATCAATGTGATGTGGTACATAAAATTTAGTTCTTCATCAATGTAAATTTCTAAATATTTAACTGTTGAAGTGATGCAAATTTTAGAATTTTTTTGTTTTTATATTGCCGAATTTCTATCTCTTAATTTGAAATTGATCAGCATAACATTTGATTTAGATGAGTTTAATGCCAATTTATTAGCATCCATCCAAAGACGGGGATTTTCAAGTTCAGTTTTAGCTTCATCTTGTACAGTTTTTTTGCAGATGTTTGATAGTAACAAACAATTACAGTAAGTATCGTCAGCGAATAGTTGTACAGTTGAACAATGTAATTTAAAGGGCAAGTCATTTATACATATTTTGAAAAGCAGAGGACCTAAAACAGAGCGTTATAGTACTCCAGATTTGCCTAAGCACAAAGTTGAACTTTCATAAGCAATATACACTTTTTGTTGTCTGTTTGATAGATTAGAAACTTTGTTTTTGGAAATGTTAACATTAAAATTAGTTAATAGATCAAATACAGCTTGAACAGTGGTACGTGTTTTTCTAAACCCACATTTCCGATCATGCAGAATTCCACTGGCGTTTATGGAAACTTGACAATCTTGCAACGAGTAGCTTTTTCATAATTTTTGATAATGATGGCAGTAAAGAAATTGGTTTATAGCTGTTAACTTTAGTTTTGCCTCTGGATTTATAAATAGAAATTACCTTAGAACAAAAACGATTGCCAATATAGAACTAAGCATAACAATTTATTAGACGCGTTTCGCTTTAACTTAATTTAACGCGAAACGCGTCTAATAAATTGTTATGCTTAGTTCTATATTGGCAATCGTTTTTGTTCTTAGATTAAGCAGAAACTCCGACCGTTATGCTCCAGAAATTACCTTATCTCCAAAACTTTCGGAAATAAACCGTTTTTAAAACATACATTGAATAGATGCATCAGATATGGGTTGATCTTTAAAGAGGCTACTCTTAAAAAATACCATGGTATAGTATCTACTCCAAAAGATTTTATATAGCTTCAAAAATGAATTGCATTGTAAATTTCAATAAACGTTGGCAAAAATATTGCCATTGAATTTGGATTTTGACCTTTCAAAAAACTTTTAAAAGTTGAATCATTCCTGAAGTCAAATAGGCAAAACTAACTTAATAGTTTACAGAGACATTACGTCTTACAATCCTGCTTTATTTGACAACACCTTAATGCTGTCTCCGCGTCAAAATTGGTAATCATTTCAACTCCTAGTGACGCAGGTGAGGCGGAGCCCTCTATCGCGGAAGCATTCCCGTGTTTCGAAGTCAACTGGCTTCATCATCAGTGTGAAGAGGAGTCTACACAATGCAAGGAATTTTGATCCCTGATATAGGCTAACTCAACCGGTAAATTTGAATAACCAAGCTATCGGTATAGGCTATTGTCTTCATCTCGTAACTTCAGCTGCTAATAAGGCAGACCTAAGTTTTATTCCTCGCGTACTCCTCTGGACTCTAGTTTTGCGTAATACAAACGCTCAATCGAAAGAGCTGACGTTCAAACCGAAATTCAAAAGCTAAACTACGCTGGCCTGCAAACCGAAATTCAAAATCTGTGTAAACTAGCCCATAAAGTTAAAATCAAAATATGACTGTGAAAAATAATTGCAATTGTGACCATGGTAACCTTGAAGAAAAAAAAAAGGGGGGAAAAATTAACTCGGGACAGGGGATCAAGTGGGCTAAAAGACAGGGATGAAAAATTAATTAAACAAAATGGGCAAGGGGACCAAGTGGATAAGGGGGTCGGAGAGATAAAGGACAGAGATAAATAATTCACCCAGTGCAAATACAATATTTATATAGGCAGAACTAATTCAATAGTTCACAAGAAGTCGCGTCACATTTCCTAAGTGATATTCTAAAGGATGCTTTTAGTTGAATTTTTGTAGCAAGCTTATTTCCAATATCTGAAAATGTTCATTAAAAACTTCAGCTATGTGTTTTATTTGAGCATTTAGTGAGACGTTTGATTCATCTGTAATAAAAGTAGGTAAATTCAGTTTTTTTTTGTTGAAATGAACTCATGCAGTGCTTGCCAGGTAGTACGTGGGTTATACTTTCCATCTTCAGTCTTTTTCTTATAATATAAACGTTTGGCGGCGCATTTAATTTTTGTTAAAAGATTAGCAAATTTCTTGAAATAAGCAACAAAAACCGGGCTACCAGACAAGAACAATGATTTGTATATTTGCTGCTGGTGACGAATTGTCGTATAAATCCCTTTGATAATTTAAGGTTTTCGTTGCAATTTTATTTGAAGCCTGGATAGTTGTTTCAAAGGGGCAAGCTTGTTAGTAATTTGAATTAACATTTCCATAAATTTTGAAAAAATGTCATTTACATTTGATGCATCAATAAAAGGAAAGCCAGCAAAAAGTTGATTTAAAATAGATTTTAAATCATTGCAAAATTGATCAGCCTGGAAATTCTTCCGATTTCAAAAAACAATTTGCTCTGTCGATGCTGCATTATAACTCTTACGTTTGTCCACCGAAACGAGTAGTTGGCAGCAGTCGCTTAAACCCCCATACTCAATTACTCCCGATGCAATATGCGATTTATGGTCACTAGTAATTATGCGATCAATGATGCTTTAAGATCCGTAACTCTTGTAATTGAGAATGAGCGATAAAGCAGGCACCCCAAAATTAGTCTTGTCAAGCTACTGAGCGTGTCAGTTTTTCATGTTGATTTGAATATGCTGTGTATAGGGCAAACTTGAGTTTTTGCCAATTTTAATTAATTTATAATTGTGAATCATTTGTAATTTAACAATACATATTTTTTGTATAATTTAAATTTGAATTGATCAAGTGGAAATTTTTTCCATTCGTATGGTACCGAGTTCTAAATTTTGGCTCCTTGATGCTTGAAATTTTTTTGTAATTTGTGTGTTGTGTACCTTGGTAATACAAATTAAGTTCAGATGAAGCGAGGCACTTCGTTCGTGTGAGTATCGCTCTAACAGGAGTTAAGTGACAATTTAGGTGATTCGGTAGCTTTTTCCATAAGTTTTTGAGCATTAATTTTGCTACTTCATATTCATACAAGTCTTTCAGTTTTAAGATTTGAAATTGGTGATAAAATGGTGTAACGTTGTCCTCCCGCTGTCCATCTGCAATTATTTTGACAGCTTTATTTTGAAGAATAGTCAATCTTTTCAAATGATTATCTTAAGTGTTACCCCAGATTACAATGACATGTAATAAATGATATTGAACCTTACTATAATACAATTTACAAAGAGCTGTAAAAGGTAAGAGGTTCCGCAATTTAGACAAGATACATACAGGTCTAGATATTTTACGTGGTAATTTGATAATATATTTAGCAAAGTTAAATTTTTCATCAATTTTAATGCCCAAACATTTTACTGATTTATTGACGAAAACTGGATTATCGTTGTAAAGTATTTCGATCGTTGGAATAGGATTGGTGATTTTGGGGGCAATAATAGCGCTGAAAATTTTTTAGGGTTAACAGTTATTTTGTTGCCTTTCGTTCATTCTAGGACACTCAGTAACTCATGATTTATAGTATCACGCAAATTGACGGATTGGCAAAGTGGATTATCAGACACGTATCATCTGCAAATATTCAGGGGTTTGTGTTTAAGGCATTAGATGTGTCATTTATATATATCAAAAACAATAAGGGGCTTAAGTTACTGCCTTGGGGCACTCGAAATTGATTGGTGACTATTTCCGGTTGTATATCTTGATGGGCAAAATATTGTTTTTTTCCAAATAAAAAAGAGCTCCTAATTCTGTGCGCAGCTTTCCGGATACCATTATGTTTAAGTTTGCTTAATAATAAAGTACGATAAACAGTATTAAAAGCTTTTTGTAAACTAATGCGTACGCAAGTAAAATTGTTATCATTATTTTGTTCCTCAAAACATCCAGAATAGCATTGGTTGTAGAAATATTTTTTTAAAAACTAGTACGATAAAATTTTTGGTAACGGTAATTAAGTAAGTGTTTTCATGGGAACCAAATGAAGATATCCTTGGTGTTAGGTGCTTCCTGTCAGGTTACACAGTAAGAGAGCTCGACTTTACCCAAAAGAGCACTAAATTAACTTTTTTCCCGCGAACCAGTAGATAAAGTATTTTGCCGCAAACCAGGTACCGGTGATTAAATGTTTCTGTGAAAGCGTGGGATTTTGCTCTATCACAATGTATTGTATTTAAAACATCACTCAAAGCAGCTTACCGACACTTGAATTATTTGAAAAAAATGCAAAAGTTTTAATAAAATTTAACGATTCATATTGTTAATGATAATTTTGAGTGTCAAACGGCATACCGTGTTACTAAAAGCCAAGTGCTATTTTGATATACTGAAAGTCGTGTGATGAACAATATGCAAAAAATAAGTACAACTACGACACAGTAGTAGCCTGCCTGTATAATTAAAAGTTTCTAAAAAAGTGTGAAAACTTTTGTAATCGTAGTGTGCTTAAAACATTACAAAGATCCTTGACAAAATAGCAAAATTTTGTTGAAAGTTAACCGTTAATTTTGTCAATGATAGTATTGTATGCTTGCTTCATTGGTAGATAGCGAAACGTTAAAAAATACTAAAGGAATAGCACTGCAAAATTCATAAACATCTTGCATCGACAGTTGCGCGAAATTTGATTACAGCCTTCATATTTGTTGCACAAACTGCTGCTACAAAAACGAAATCACACTGTGTGTGAACCACGCATAGCGGTTTATTTCAGAATTTCAATCCATTGCGTAATTATGCAAAAAATATTGTTACTAATGCATTGCCAATGTCTTTGTTTCTCGGCATCCTGTGACTTATACGACGAAATGATCAAGTTGCAATAATGTTATTAAAATCCAATGTACTGACATTTTCTTGAACCAGACAAACAACTCGAAAGAACTTCTGCATTAGTTCCGCCGGAAAGTAGAGGATCGGATGTAGTGTATCAACGACCTGCCAAAAATTGCACAAAGTGAGCCAATCGTGTTTGTGCATGGAATTAAAAAAATACAACAAAAATGAAAGTGTGTCTATGCTCTTGACACGGTTTTGAAGACCGTCACCTTTTATGGCATAACATTCCACCCTGATTTTTTGACATGAACGCGGAAATGAAGTTACTACCATCAAAACTTTTCGACATTTTCAAATGTTACCTGTCTGTTTCAATTTAGTGCCCACCTTGCGATGTAAAGGGCTTTGCTCAAAAATGTAAAATGTAAATGAACAAATTCTTCAAAACATTTTGAAATAATGTTTGTGACACAGAAGCTTATGATGCTAGTACAGATTTAAGCTCACAAGATTTCTGTTTTGTAATCGCATTGTAAAATATTCTCATGAGCATTTAACATGACCAGATTTACATTTTGCTCAGTAAGTGCAACTATAGAAACTAAATTCAAACCACTCTGTGGTCAGTTCTCAGCTGATGGGTTCCATTATGTTCACAGTACGTTTAGAAAAATTAATGACAGAGCACCATTGTATTCACTTATTATTCATTGTTTGATAGAAACCACTTAGATACATATGACTCATATAAAAAACAAAAAAAAAAACTTCAAAGTCATTTCCGCCTCACCTTGTAGCACGTTAAACGCAGCGAATTTGATGAACCTCATTTAAAATTTAGCACTGGTAAAATAGTCGGATGGACTTTTTTGCTTTAATAAGAACCAATAAATTTTGAGTTGATGTTTTTAAGAATTTTCAGTCGCATATGCTTTAAGCTTGTTTTTAACTTGATTGGAAAATAAACTGAAGCAAACTTATTTTTGCTGGTGTAAAAGTCGCCATTTTGCCGTAAATCATGTTAACTGTTAGTCAAATCAACAATGTAAATTTAGAAAAGACCAAGGCAACTCTGCAGAATAATTGAATATGCTCTATAGTTGCCTGTGTTCTTAATATTTTTTTTTTGTCATGCTGAGCTTGGCACTTATTCTTAGTTTGTAAATGTAGAAGCCGATTCATTCCAGTTCTACGAAATAATAATTACAGTTAACTCTTGCAAATTATCAAATTTTGCTTAGCGTATTAAAAAGCTAATTTTCTTAATTGTTTGGAAAAGTAATTGGAATTTTTTGTAGTTTAAGTTTTGGATCTTCTGTAAGTGGTTGAATCAGAAAGTAGCTGTTTCAAAAAAGAAATGATGATGACTTTCCATCAAAAAAAATCATCACAGACAGCTTTGCTTTAAAAAAAAATGTTAGATAAGTTTCATAATGGAAATAAAAATTTTGATAAATGCATTTAATATGTTTATGATAAATTTTTGGCACGTAAAAAGCGTGACAAAGTTTAAAGTATAAGACCATAAGTAGCTGCACTACTCTCAAAATAGGTTGAGTTAAATTCGACTTTCTATGCAAAATGAAAGAAACGCCAAGCTGAAATTTTGTTTCTCTCTTGAAAAACTTTTTGGAAATAATTCATAAATTAAGGTGGATTTACGCAATATCCGCTCTTCGTCCGCTTTTTTTTAAATTTTTTTGCTTCTCCGTAAAAAAAAATGTGCTTTTTTATCCGCATATTTTTGTGTCCACATTCTCACTAACCAGACTGTCACATATTGGGCAAAAGTTTTCCGAAAAAAGTTTTTTTAAAAAGGTACAACTCTATTTTGAAATATCGTTTTATCATTCATATACAAAATTTTTGAACAAAAATTTTATCTACATGCTACAGTCTACTTAATGCGGATATGGGTTTATAAAAACGCGGATGAAAAAGCGCATACTTTTTCACGAAAAGCAAAAACGTGAAAAAACGGACAAAAACGGGCAAAAAATTGATACTGCGTAAATACATCTTTACTGCTACTATTGAAGAATTTTGCGCATTGCAGTTTGGAATAATTTTGCGGTTTAGTGCTGCCGTCAAAAGTAAGCCTAGCTTATTTTTGGAAGGGTAATAGTTATTTTGGAAGGGTAAACTCGATTAGGCTCCCGGATTCTTTAACATGCGATTTCCGTCATCTGTCATTGATTTGTGATAGGTCTTGACCAAAATTTGGCCAAAAATTGCATCGGTTTCCAGCAAAAAATTTTTTTTTTGGTCTTCACCTATCTTAAGCCGAACACTGCTTGAACGAGGACATATTAAAAATCAATAAGGGTATCTAAATTTAAGCCAATCGCATCAGACTGTATTGGCGTTGATTCCATTCTTCTTGACCCAGCCGTTCCAGAGATATTCGACTTTAAACAAGACGTCGGGCCTCTAATGATATAATTTTTATTGACAAACCAGACGATGATAGCATAAGTATCGTTAGCGACGCCATCCCAATTCTAACATAAAGTAGCATCGCTATTAAGCTACTGCATTTAGTCTTATAAAATTCGCCTATCTTTCAATGCTCTTATTAATTTTAGCTTTAGTCCTCGTTTAAGTTTCAGCCCGCTACCAAGATTTTTCTCGCAATTTCGCCATTTCTTAGGCCGGGTTTTGATTCTGAGCCTCCTCATCTCTTTAATCGCAGCTTTCAAAGCCTACTTTTGTCTTTGTTTAAGATGGCAGCACTGTGCGGGACCGCATATATCACTACAGTAGAACATGCTGGCTATTTTATACCGCAAAATCCTGTTTTGCCGTACTTGTGATCGGTAATTGATAACATATGCAAGCATACAAAAAACTTTGGAATCAGTACTCAAAATTTAACTTTATTTTAACTGTACTATGAATTAGTTTTATAACGTCGGTAAAGCGGAAGCTGTTTTCTGCCAAGTAATAGCGATAAACAGAAAAACGAAAGCGTCTACGCTAATCATTAATCAGAAGCAGCCAAAATACTACAAACGTATTTGCCTTTGAAATTGTTTTGGAATTTTTGTAATTATACATAATCGGTGAAGATTGTGTACTTACGAAGTTTTCATCACTGATGGTAATTATCCTTTTAGCCCTGCAAGCCTGAATTATGAACCTTCATATTAAGTAAAACAGCTGTCTTAGGCATGCTACTCAAAATTATTGTCTAATTTGCATTTACAAATTTAATTATCTTTATTATTTTGCCAAGTTGTGAATAAACTGAGTAATCAAGTAATCATTAACAACGAACTTTCTCATTGAAAATCATTAATTTGGTGATTTTTTTTCTTTTTCAGAAATGTTTTTGAATACTTAAATATAGTGATCAATTATCCTTAGCACGACGATTATTATACTGTAAAATTAAACCAGACTACAAGAAAAGCAATCACTTTAAATTTAAAATCTTTCCGCTAGGCTTATCAGGAGATGATTCATTTATTGAAATTATTTTACTGATCAGCCTAGCTGCAAAGCGGTTTATGGAACAATGTTGAATTTTTGATTTCAATGATTGGCATTCAAAATATACACCATTGAAAATAATGCATTCGAGTATGTTGTTATGTAAAAATGGCTATAAAAAATTAAAAATTTCGTTATTTTATAGCACCTATTGCAATTATAATAATAAAACACCTATAAAATCATTAAAATAATGCCCCCAACAGGTTGTTTTGCCATTAAGACTCTTCAGGGGGTGGTGGCAAATCTTTTTCAAACAGAAATCTATTTGAACAAGGTTTGCCACCGATAAGCCGAACGGCAAAATAACATGTTGGGGGCATAATTTTAATGACTTTACAGTTGCTTTATTATTACTGTTGTCATCAGGCTCTGACTAGCGTCATCAAGCTCCTTGATTGGTTCGCAACAAAAAACACTTATAACACCTATTGTACAGTATGTAAATTAGGATAATAAATTATGCTATTGCGCAACAATCACGCATGTAACACCTGACTCATCTGATATTAATGTTTTAATCGTTTGCAAGATGCTAATTGAAAATACAAGATATGCAACTGTCAAATATTCTCAAAATCAATGAAATGCTACTTGCATGAAACCACAGAAAACGGTGCAAGCCAACAAAAGGTACAATAATAATCATTCAAAGTATCAAATAAAAGAATGTTTTACGGAAATAAAGTTCATTATTTAATCAAAAACAATACAGCCAAAATACTGTAAAACATATTTATTGAGACGTTTCGGTTAATTTCTTTAAACCATTGTCAATCTAGAACATAGAAATAAAATCACAGCTGACTCTTAAGGAAAAATCGCAAACTCAATGAATAAAATTAGATTTTGTGATTACAAGATCTGTACTATACATGATGCCCGGATAGGTACGCGGAAAACACGTATGTTTATTAAAGCGTAAAGTTTTTTGTACTATCCCCCCACTCCCCATCCTATTTCCATGAGCCCTAACCCAGCTCAAAATTAAACGGTAAGAGTGAGTAAAAATCTAGTTTGTTTTTTTTTTGATTAATACAGCATCATTAAACAAAACTTACCGTAAGCAAAGACGAATTGAAGTTTTCCGCATAACTTATCCAACTAAACTGCACTAAACAATGACGGGACTTGACAAACAAGGCAAAATATAAAATTGGACAGCAGAACAAAATTATTTTGCTGCATCTCCTTGCCTGGCTATTTGCATTTAAACATTAATTTATACTTTTGCAGGTATGCACTGATCACATCACACATATTATTTATGACGCTACAGAACAAAAAAAAAGGAAAAAAAGGGAGAATAACCTCGTCCATTTCAATACCAAATATTAAAATATTATGAAAAAAAAAAGAGAAAAAGACATACATAAATGAAATCAGTTATTGAAAACAAACAGTGGTGTGGATGATTCGTCAACATTGATTGAGGGTAGTTGCTGTTGGATAAGTAGAGTTTCTTTTATTAACAGTTCCCTGGGATGATTTGCTGTTGTAAGAATTTCTGGTTCATTAAAATTAATTACGTGTGATGGATTTTCCAGTAGATGCTTGGTTACGTCTGTCTGTGTTCCAGTTTTGTTGCCAGGATGGTGTTCTTTTAATCTTGATGTTAAATTCCGTTTTGTTTGGCCAATGTAGCATCCACCGCATGAGCAATTTAACTTATAAACAACGTTACTTCGACGTAGAGTGGCTTGTTTATCTTTGTTAGAAAAAAGATTTCCAAGTTTGAAAGTATTATGAATAAAAACAAATTTGATTTGATTTTGCAATTTTCTTTGAAAAAATGATCTATTTTTCAACGTGAAGTGACGTTGATCCAATATAAGAAAGTTTAAAAAAAATACAGCGTTGATAAGGGCAAGGTTGATAATTAGAATTGTTATCAAGATTAAATTGGTGTTTATTGTTCAAAAATTTCCGAATTTGATTTTGTATGAAGGAAAGCGGGTATCCATTTTTAAGTAGCATGTTAGTGATTGTTTCAAACTCATTATGAATATTTGGCCAGGTATTGCAGATTTTGTAGGCTCTTGATAATAAACATCGAACTAGATTGCGTTTGTACTTTAAGGGACATAAACTGTTCCATTTAGTATACAGTCCTGTGTTTGTTTTCTTCCGGAAGACGCTGGTTTCGAATTTGCCATTTGATGTGTTGATTGAGATGTCCAAGTAAGCCAAATGATTATTTGTTTTGAGTTCTTTGGAGAATGTAATATTGGGATGAATATTAGAAATGCTTTGAAAATAGTTATCTAGTTGACGATTACGGTCAGAAAAGGTACAAAACAGATCATCAACATATCGAATAAGTATACTTGGTTGTGTGATATTATTTGGAATTTGATCCAACACCCAATTCATGCACACGTCAGCTAATAGGGGCGCCATCGGGCTTCCCATAGAAACTCCATCAATTTGCTCAAACAATTGCCCGTTAAACTGAAATACTGTGCCTTTACATGTCCAATGAAGAAGCTTTTTTAACTGAAATTTGGTGAGACCATGAAATTCTGTAGTATTGTTGGGAAAACGCTTTTAAGAACCAGATCTATAGTGAAGTTAACCGGAACATTTGTGAATAAGCTCTTTACATCTAAACTTGCCATAATTTTATCACTTGCATTCAAGTTTGAGATACGCTACAAAAACTCGAAAGAATCTTTAACTATAGCTTGATGATGACGCAATGGAGTGAGAATTTCAGAAAGCCATGCTGCACATTCGTGATTATAACTACCAATGGAGCTTAAAATTGGTCTCATTGGTACATTATCTTTGTGGAGTTTGGGAAGTCCGTATAATGTAGGTGTAGCTGCTGCGGTAGGGCGAATCCGCTGGTATTCTTCCGGACTTATGGCACCTTTGGATTTTAAACGGCTAAGAAATCTTTGAAATTTCACCAAATTGTCTAAATCATTATCCTTAAGAACTGCTTTGAATTTTGATTCGTCGTTTAATATAACTTTCATTTTCGTCACATATTCTGCTCTATCCATTACTACAACACCGTTGCCTATATCAGGTTTACCAATCATTAAAGAAGAATCTTTGCTCAAATTGAATAAAGCTTCACGCTGTTCTGTAGTTAAATTACCCGTTCTGTGTATTTTATCTTGTTGTTTACCAAAAAAATACCCTGATTTATATTTATATCGCGCCCCTATTAGCTGACGTGTGCATGAATTGGGTGTTGGATCAAATTCCAAATAATATCACACAACCAAGTATACTTATGCGATATGTTGATGATCTGTTTTGTACCTTTTCTGACCGTAATCGTCAACTAGATAACTATTTTCAAAGCATTTCTAATATTCATCCCAATATTACATTCTCCAAAGAACTCAAAACAAATAATCATTTGGCTTACTTGGACATCTCAATCAACACATCAAATGGCAAATTCGAAACCAGCGTCTTCCGGAAGAAAACAAACACAGGACTGTATACTAAATGGAACAGTTTATGTCCCTTAAAGTACAAACGCAATCTAGTTCGATGTTTATTATCAAGAGCCTACAAAATCTGCAATACCTGGCCAAATATTCATAATAAGTTTGAAACAATCACTAACATGCTACTTAAAAATGGATACCCGCTTTCCTTCATACAAAATCAAATTCGGAAATTTTTGAACAATAAACACCAATTTAATCTTGATAACAATTCTAATTATCAACCTTGCCCTTATCAACGCTGTATTTTTTTTAAACTTTCTTATATTGGATCAACGTCACTTCACGTTGAAAAATAGATCATTTTTTCAAAGAAAATTGCAAAATCAAATCAAATTTGTTTTTATTCATAATACTTTCAAACTTGGAAATCTTTTTTCTAACAAAGATAAACAAGCCACTCTACGTCGAAGTAACGTTGTTTATAAGTTAAATTGCTCATGCGGTGGATGCTACATTGGCCAAACAAAACGGAATTTAACATCAAGATTAAAAGAACACCATCCTGGCAACAAAACTGGAACACAGACAGACGTAACCAAGCATCTACTGGAAAATCCATCACACGTAATTAATTTTAATGAACCAGAAATTCTTACAACAGCAAATCATCCCAGGGAACTGTTAATAAAAGAAACTCTACTTATCCAACAGCAACTACCCTCAATCAATGTTGACGAATCATCCACACCACTGTTTGTTTTCAATAACTGATTTCATTTATGTATGTCTTTTTCTCTTTTTTTTTTCATAATATTTTAATATTTGGTATTGAAATGGACGAGGTTATTCTCCCTTTTTTTCCTTTTTTTTTGTTCTGTTGCGTCATAAATAATATGTGTGATGTGATCAGTGCATACCTGCAAAAGTATAAATTAATGTTTAAATGCAAATAGCCAGGCAAGGAGATGCAGCAAAATAATTTTGTTCTGCTGTCCAATTTTATATTTTGCCTTGTTTGTCAAGTCCCGTCATTGTTTAGTGCAGTTTAGTTGGATAAGTTATGCGGAAAACTTCAATTCGTCTTTGCTTACGGTAAGTTTTGTTTAATGATGCTGTATTAATCAAAAAAAAAACAAACTAGATTTTTACTCACTCTTACCGTTTAATTTTGAGCTGGGTTAGGGCTCATGGAAATAGGATGGGGAGTGGGGGGATAGTACAAAAAACTTTACGCTTTAATAAACATACGTGTTTTCCGCGTACCTATCCGGGCATCATGTATAGTACAGATCTTGTAATCACAAAATCCAATTTTATTCATTGAGTTTGCGATTTTTCCTTAAGAGTCAGCTGTGATTTTATTTCTATGTTCTAGATTGACAATGGTTTAAAGAAATTAACCGAAACGTCTCAATAAATATGTTTTACAGTATTTTGGCTGTATTGTTTTTGATTAAATTATTCAAGAAGTCCATTTACCATGCTCCAAAGTTCATTATCTTTTCGCTTTTGCATGCAAAAATTTACCATCGCTTAAAGTGGCCATAATTGTGGTCCCAAAAAACTTTTCAACGAAAGAAACTCTATTTTGTTAGAAAAAGATTTCAAGTACAAAACAAAGCGATATCAAGAGTTTGAGTCACCAGGCGTAAAACAATAAAAATCATCAATCGCATTTAGCAGGTCAGCACTCAACAGTTCATTTGCTAAATGAGAAATAGCGAAATTCGTGGGGGAAAACAATACATTATTCAACAAGCGTTACTATCATTTGTAGACGTTTAACAGAAAGGACGACCCATAGGCGTAGAATTACTTGTTTATGCTAGGTCGATGTTGCTTTATTAATAACGCTTCATGAAATGTGAATAAATGAAATAGTATGAATCAGCTCTACACACAAAATGTCGCACTGTTACACTGAGAAAACTTTTCTCGTGCAAGAAAAAGTTGCTCTTGCTGTGAAAACATGCGAGAAGTCAAGCTTTATCCGTTTCGTCGCAGTTATGAGGCATACAATAGCCTAAACTTGCCAAACTCGAAATCTGTAGTGGCTAAAAACGATACCGATTTTAAAAGAGACTTGTAAAAAGCAAAATCAGCTTTGAAACATTTGTAAATTACTTAGTAAATTGGTTGGATTGCAATTTAACGTATCTGTAATTAAATATATATTTTCAATCGTTGTACGACCTGCAGTTTCCGGGTTTGTCCCTTTATCAGCAGCAAACGGAGAGTATACTGTTTGGTTGAAAGACAGAGTCTTAAAATCTGTACGAAAATTATCACTGGTGGTAACTTTTGAACCCATCAAGAGTGCTCGACTTGGCCGAGTTGCAGATCAATCAAGGAGCTATTATTCTCAATTGCTGTACGGTCTGCCGTTTGGGGTATGCCTCTTTATCAGCAGCGAACAGATAGTACACTGGCTGGTTGAAAGACAGAGTGTTAAAGCCTGCATGAATATTATCACTTGTGATAACTTTTGTACCCTTTGAGATTGCTCGGCCTGACCAAGTCGCAGATCAATCAAGGAGCTATATATTCTCAATTGTTGTACGACCTGCCGTTTCGAGGTTTGTCCCTTTATTATTAGCGAACAGAGAGTATACTGGATGGCTGAAAGTCAGAGTGTTAAAGCCTGTACGAAAAATATCACAAATTAGGTGAGCGTAAAGTTTTGGAGTAGCCATAAGTTATGGCTTATGGCTAGGCTAACTTATGGCTACTCCAAAACTTTACGCTCACCTAATTTGTGGTTTGAGCACTCTCGGTTTAGGAATCTCTTGACTATAACCCTTGTCTTAGCATTTCTCAAAATTTACTTACTGATTTTATGTTTCATTGTTGCTATAATATATCTATATATTATTTTTTTGCCATTTGCTAGTGTAAATTTTTATTGGCTTTTGCAGTTTTTGGGCGCATGTTTGCATGCCAGGGATTAATAAGTTACGCTTGACTCGATAACATCTCGCTCTTCTACGACTTGTTTGCATTACTTTAAAATTGCTTTAATGTTTGTTGCTTTATTTCTCAAATATGTTGGTGCAATGTTGAAAACAATTTACAGTATGTGTTATTTTTACTGATCGACATTTATCGCAAACCTTTGCTTTCAGAAATTTGGAAGATCATAATCCGTACAATGGAAACAATATAAAAATTAGGCATTTTGAACTGTAATATTTTTTGCACAAAAGTTAGGCCGGTAGTGTAATGAACTTTTTGCATGATCAAAATCTACGTTCGGGGCTTCTTATTTACCCGAAAAATAATCATCGAGTCTATCACGGCAAAATAAAATAATGCTTTCAAAATGTAGCATTTACAAAAACATGCAGTTTTTGAACTGAAACATGGCATTTAATGCCAACAATGCATTTGCAGTGATAAATAGCGACTAATTCCAGCAATAAATTAGCAACTAAGCCATTTTAAGTAATGAATAGCTTCATTTGGTAAAATTCTTCGTTAGTTTAAAATTAATTGGTTGAGCTTAACTTGATGGGTCAAGGCAATATGTGACAAAATTCAACCGCTAAAAGATTTAATTATTAATTGTTCAATTAGTAAAGAATGTCTATTTAAGAAGTTTTTTATCATTGATAGCAATTATCATTTCGGCCCTGCAAGCCAAAATGATGTGCCTTCATATTACGTAAAACAGCTGTCTTATGCATGCTAATCAAACTTATTGTTCAATTTCAATTTTCACTTAAGTTTATTATTTTCAGAAGCTACATAGCAGATTTGGAAGTTAAACGTTTTTTACAACTGTGTGGTAGCACTTACCTCACATGTCTGCTTTACCATTAGACTAGTGTTTAATCAGCATCTGAATTCACAAATAGCCTATTCTGGCAACCCACCCGAACCTTCAAACCACACCCGAGGTAGTTTCTGCACTTGCCATCGTACTATTTTCTCAAATTACTCTAATGGTGACCTTGTTGTCAGACTTTGATCCGAGTAATCTGAGAGGAGGGTATGATGAAAAGTGCAGAAATTGCCCTCGTAAGTGGTTTGAAGCTTCGGGTGGGCTGCCAAGATAGGCTGTGAGTGAATTCACATGCTGATGAAATACTAGTGGGAAAGGAGGTATGTGAGGTACAGTAAGTGCTATCTTACAGTTGAGGAAAATCTTTATTATTTTGCAAAGTAGTAATCTTATATATGTGACTAAATTGACTAATCATTAAAAACAAACTTTCTCATTTAAAAATGATTATTTTAATGATTATTTTTTCTCTTTCAGAATTTTTTTTTGTAAATACGTAAATATAGTGATCAATTATCCTTAGCACAATGGTTATTGCACCGTAAAATTAAACCACATACAAGAAAAGCAATCACTTTAATTTAAAATATTTCAGCTTGGCGTATCAGGAAGATAGTTCATTTGTTGAATTATTCTACTGATGAGCATATCTGCAAATCTATTTACAGAAAAATTTCAAATTTTTGATTTGAGTGATTGGCATTTGTTCAAAATATATGTCATTGAAAATAATTCATACCAGTATGTTGTTATATAAGAGTGGTTTAAAAATGTGACTATTATATAACACTTACTGTATGTAAATTAGGATAATAAATTATGCTATTGCGCAACAATCACGCATGTAACACCTGACTCATCTGATATTAATGTTTTAATCGTTTGCAAGATGCTAATTGAAAATACAAGATATGCAACTGTCAAATATTCTCAAAATCAATGAAATGCCACTTGCATGAAACCAAAGAAAACGGTGCAAGCCAACAAAAGGTACAATAATAATCATTCAAAGTATCAAATAAAAGAATGTTTTACGGAAATAAAGTTCATTATCTTTTCGCTTTTGCATGCAAAAATTTACCATCGCTTAAAGTGGCCATAATTGTGGTCCCAAAAAACTTTTCAACGAAAGAAACTCTATTTTGTTAGAAAAAGATTTCAAGTACAAAACAAAGCGATATCAAGAGTTTGAGTCACCAGGCATAAAACAATAAAAATCATCAATCGCATTTAGCAGGTCAGCACTCAACAGTTCATTTGCTAAATGAGAAATAGCGAAATTCGTGGGGGAAAACAATACATTATTCAACAAGCGTTACTATCATTTGTAGACGTTTAACAGAAAGGACGACCCATAGGCGTAGAATTACTTGTTTATGCTAGGTCGATGTTGCTTTATTAATAACGCTTCATGAAATGTGAATAAATGAAATAGTATGAATCAGCTCTACACACAAAATGTCGCACTGTTACACTGAGAAAACTTTTCTCGTGCAAGAAAAAGTTGCTCTTGCTGTGAAAACATGCGAGAAGTCAAGCTTTATCCGTTTCGTCGCAGTTATGAGGCATACAATAGCCTAAACTTGCCAAACTCGAAATCTGTAGTGGCTAAAAACGATACCGATTTTAAAAGAGACTTGTAAAAAGCAAAATCAGCTTTGAAACATTTGTAAATTACTTAGTAAATTGGTTGGATTGCAATTTAACGTATCTGTAATTAAATATATATTTTCAATCGTTGTACGACCTGCAGTTTCCGGGTTTGTCCCTTTATCAGCAGCAAACGGAGAGTATACTGTTTGGTTGAAAGACAGAGTCTTAAAATCTGTACGAAAATTATCACTGGTGGTAACTTTTGAACCCATCAAGAGTGCTCGACTTGGCCGAGTTGCAGATCAATCAAGGAGCTATTATTCTCAATTGCTGTACGGTCTGCCGTTTGGGGTATGCCTCTTTATCAGCAGCGAACAGATAGTACACTGGCTGGTTGAAAGACAGAGTGTTAAAGCCTGCATGAATATTATCACTTGTGATAACTTTTGTACCCTTTGAGATTGCTCGGCCTGACCAAGTCGCAGATCAATCAAGGAGCTATATATTCTCAATTGTTGTACGACCTGCCGTTTCGAGGTTTGTCCCTTTATTATTAGCGAACAGAGAGTATACTGGATGGCTGAAAGTCAGAGTGTTAAAGCCTGTACGAAAAATATCACAAATTAGGTGAGCGTAAAGTTTTGGAGTAGCCATAAGTTATGGCTTATGGCTAGGCTAACTTATGGCTACTCCAAAACTTTACGCTCACCTAATTTGTGGTTTGAGCACTCTCGGTTTAGGAATCTCTTGACTATAACCCTTGTCTTAGCATTTCTCAAAATTTACTTACTGATTTTATGTTTCATTGTTGCTATAATATATCTATATATTATTTTTTTGCCATTTGCTAGTGTAAATTTTTATTGGCTTTTGCAGTTTTTGGGCGCATGTTTGCATGCCAGGGATTAATAAATTACGCTTGACTCGATAACATCTCGCTCTTCTACGACTTGATTGCATTACTTTAAAATTGCTTTAATGTTTGTTGCTTTATTTCTCAAATATGTTGGTGCAATGTTGAAAACAATTTACAGTATGTGTTATTTTTACTGATCGACATTTATCGCAAACCTTTGCTTTCAGAAATTTGGAAGATCATAATCCGTACAATGGAAACAATATAAAAATTAGGCGTTTTGAACTGTAATATTTTTTGCACAAAAGTTAGGCCGGTAGTGTAATGAACTTTTTGCATGATCAAAATCTACGTTCGGGGCTCCTTATTTACCCGAAAAATAATCATCGAGTCTATCACGGCAAAATAAAATAATGCTTTCAAAATGTAGCATTTACAAAAACATGCAGTTTTTGAACTGAAACATGGCATTTAATGCCAACAATGCATTTGCAGTGATAAATAGCGACTAATTCCAGCAATAAATTAGCAACTAAGCCATTTTAAGTAATGAATAGCTTCATTTGGTAAAATTCTTCGTTAGTTTAAAATTAATTGGTTGAGCTTAACTTGATGGGTCAAGGCAATATATGACAAAATTCAACCGCTAAAAGATTTAATTATTAATTGTTCAATTAGTAAAGAATGTCTATTTAAGAAGTTTTTTTATCATTGATAGCAATTATCATTTCGGCCCTGCAAGCCAAAATGATGTGCCTTCATATTACGTAAAACAGCTGTCTTATGCATGCAAATCAAACTTATTGTTCAATTTCAATTTTCACTTAAGTTTATTATTTTCAGAAGCTACATAGCAGATTTGGAAGTTAAACGTTTTTTACAACTGTGTGGTAGCACTTACCTAACATGTCTGCTTTACCATTAGACTAGTGTTTAATCAGCATCTGAATTCACAAATAGCCTATTCTGGCAACCCACCCGAACCTTCAAACCACACCCGAGGGTAGTTTCTGCACTTGCCATCGTACTATTTTCTCAAATTACTCTAATGGTGACCTTGTTGTCAGACTTTGATCCGAGTAATCTGAGAGGAGGGTATGATGAAAAGTGCAGAAATTGCCCTCGTAAGTGGTTTGAAGCTTGGGGTGGGCTGCCAAGAGAGGCTGTGAGTGAATTCACATGCTGATGAAATACTAGTGGGAAAGGAGGTATGTGAGGTAAGTGCTATCTTACAGTTGAGGAAAATCTTTATTATTTGGCAAAGTAGTAATCTTATGTATGTGACTAAATTGACTAATCATTAAAAACAAACTTTCTCATTTAAAAATGATTATTTTAATGATTATTTTTTCTCTTTCAGAATTTTTTTTGTAAATACGTAAATATAGTGATCAATTATCCTTAGCACAATGGTTATTGCACCGTAAAATTAAACCAAATACAAGAAAAGCAATCACTTTAATTTAAAATATTTCAGCTTGGCGTATCAGGAAGATAGTTCATTTGTTGAATTATTCTACTGATGAGCATATCTGCAAATCTATTTACAGAAAAATTTCAAATTTTTGATTTGAGTGATTGGCATTTGTTCAAAATATATGTCATTGAAAATAATTCATACCAGTATGTTGTTATATAAGAGTGGTTTAAAAATGTGACTATTATATAACACTTACTGTATGTAAATTAGGATAATAAATTATGCTATTGCGCAACAATCACGCATGTAACACCTGACTCATCTGATATTAATGTTTTAATCGTTTGCAAGATGCTAATTGAAAATACAAGATATGCAACTGTCAAATATTCTCAAAATCAATGAAATGCCACTTGCATGAAACCACAGAAAACGGTACAAGCCAACAAAAGGTACAATAATAATCATTCAAAGTATCAAATAAAAGAATGTTTTACGGAAATAAAGTTCATTATCTTTTCGCTTTTGCATCGCTTAAAGTGGCCATAATTGTGGTCCCAAAAAACTTTTCAACGAAAGAAACTCTATTTTGTTAGAAAAAGATTTCAAGTACAAAACAAAGCGACATCAAGAGTTTGAGTCACCAGGCATAAAACAATAAAAATCATCAATCGCATTTAGCAGGTCAGCACTCAACAGTTCATTTGCTAAATGAGAAATAGCGAAATTCGTGGGGGAAAACAATACATTATTCAACAAGCGTTACTATCATTTGTAGACGTTTAACAGAAAGGACGACCCATAGGCGTAGAATTACTTGTTTATGCTAGGTCGATGTTGCTTTATTAATAACGCTTCATGAAATGTGAATAAATGAAATAGTATGAATCAGCTCTACACACAAAATGTCGCACTGTTACACTGAGAAAACTTTTCTCGTGCAAGAAAAAGTTGCTCTTGCTGTGAAAACATGCGAGAAGTCGAGCTAGTGGTTAAAACACGATACCGATTTCAAAAGAGACTTGTAAGAAGCAAAATCAATTTTGGAACATTTGTGGTAAAAAGTTTTGAAGGTATACTTAATAAATTGTTTGGATTGCAATTAAATGTAGATATATTTTTTTGTATTTTTTTATGTAAAATTTTTATTAGCTTTCGTAATATTCTGTCGCATGCTTGCATACCAGGAATTACTACTAGGTACGCTTGACTCAAAAACATCACGTCTTTCTACGACTTTCTCGCATTACTTTAACCCTTTCATTCCCAAATTATCTTCCCCTCGTGCAAAAAATTTGAAGCGAACACCCTGTGTTACTTTTACCCTACTAATGTAAAATCTGAAAAAAAAATTATTTATTGGTTACTATGGCAACAGCATAACGTTTCCTCACCTCAACATTGGGAAAATAAGTATAAATCACAGCAAGAACTTCACGCAAAATAATCAAAATAATTTTTCAATTTTTCCTAGTTTATTGTTAATTTTGTATACCGCACCCATTGATGATTAATCGAAGAGATGTAGAAAGGGATCTAGGCCCCCAAATTTTCCAATTTGGAAGCGTAGTCTTTGCGATTTGTGCCAAATCTCATCAAATTAACTTTATGGTTTTGGTTAAAAAAGCAAATATATTCAAAGCAAGATTGAGATAATATAATTCGAGTCAAGATCATTTTCAGTAAGTTGCAGCACTTTTACTCCTCCTCATCACCATCCTCAAAGTCGGACTCGTTCCTATCGGGAAGCAAAATATGATTAATTCCTTCAAAAATATTTTATCGTTTGCGTGCTATCTGGCCTAAAGGCTACTAGCGCGGAAGCCTTGGGAAGAGTCACCAGTACAGCGACTACTTAAAAACAAGCAATGCAAAAAAAATTTTTTTGACTGCTTAAAAACTTTAAAAAAATTTTTTTTTCGCATTACTTGTTTTTAAGTAGTCGCCATTCTGGTGACTCTTCCCAAGGCTTTCGTGCTAGTGGCCTTTAGACTAGATAGCACGCAAACAATAAAATATTAAAAGCTCTGGCCAGCAAACGTCAAAAAATCACAACTAAACTATTATTAACATCATAGAATAAGCATTAAGTTGCTGGGTTTAAATAGCCAAAATTAAGCTTGGGAGGAGACGTCTTCTCTTGCTCAAGTGGTAGAGCAGTGGACCGGCAATCCAAAGGCTGCAGGTTCGATTCTTGTGAGAAGACAACTTTTTCGCATCGCTTGCTTCAAAAATGCCAAACTTTTCAGCCATCTCAAATTTCAGTAACACAAGATAAAACAACAACGCACATAAAAAACAAAAAATCTGAAGCAGTCAAGGCTAAAATTAGCACTTCATATCTCAGCAAATCACTTACTATTACTCACCAATCTTACGATTGTTGTCGTGCGGCAACAAAAAGATGCAAAAATTCTAATAACTGAATTACGCGGAACCAAAACATTTCTTACTGGATATATGCTGTTTCATTCCTAAGCAACGTGTTCGTAAAGAAAAAAGAGAAATATAATCTGTTGAAGCCTTTGAAACTACCTTCAAAGTATCTCTACTTTCAGCACATCTTATTCACTAACTGACCATGTGCATTTGACAATTTAATATCGTATAACCAAATATCATTCCAGCCGAAAAAATGATGCAGTTTGCTTCGGTTGAAATGTTAATAGCCATATCTTATCATAGTTGCCAAAACAAAAAAAAAGCGATGAAGAAAAGAAAAGTAAAAGTTCGTGTTGCTGCACGGCAACGCCGGGAAGGAAAGGATTAAATTACTTTAGTGTTTGTCGTTATGTGTTTGAAATATGTTGGTGAAATGTCGAAAGCAATTTGTTGGATGTGTTATTTTTCTGATCGATATTTGTCACAAAGATTTGCTTTCAGAAATTGAAAAGAGCATAATCCGAACAACAGAAATTATATAAAAAGTCGGCGTTTTGAACCGTAATATCTTTTTCACAAAAATTAGACTGGTAGTGTACTGAACTTTTTACATCATAAAAACTTAAGTTTGGGACTCCTAATTAACCCGAAAAATAATCATCGAGTCTATCACGGCAAAATAAAATAATGCTTTCAAATTGTAGCATTTACAAAGACGTGAAGTTTTTAAACTATTACCTGGCATTTAATGCCAACAATGCATTTTTACGTAACGAATAGCGATAATTTTAGCGACTATGCCATTTTAAGTAATAAATAGTTTTATGTGGTAAAAATCTTAGTTAGTCTAAAATTAATTGGTTGAGCTTAACTTAATGGGTCAAGGTTGACGTGTGAGAAGATTTAACCGCGAAAAGATTTAGTTATTAATTGTTTAATAATTAAAGGTTGTGTTTTAGGAAGTTTTTATCACTGATAGTAATTAGTATTACTGCCCAGTAAGCCTAAATGATGAGCCGTCATATTAGATAAACAGCTGTTTTAGGCATGCTACTCAAACTTATTGTCCAGTTTGCATTTACGAATCCAATTACCTTTATTATTGGAACGACCGACGCTCGCGTCGCGTGCTTTTTTGTTTTTACTCGGCCATTTTCTAACTAATGAGTACTTTCTAACTAAGTTTCAGACTGTTGCTTATAACTCAAGAAATATTTGGTGTAGCTACATGAAATTTTGACAGCAGTTTGAGATTATTAATTTGCATGTTTGTACCAAATTTCGAGGCAATTGGTCACGTGACTTCGGTTTTAGAACCCAACCCCCCAAAAGTTTGGCGTAAAAGTCTCATTCAAAAACGGCTTAAGTACGCCAAAAATATTTCACACAGTTATATGTCTTAACATACCCTTCTATCCCAACCAACCCACTTTTGACCGCGATGAGTTTTTTTCCTTGTTATTTTTTTTGTTCTTTTTTTCCTTTTCTTTTCTTTTCTTTTTTTTTTCCTTTTTTCCTTTTTTTCTTCCCCAAATCTTGTACGCTCTTCTTTTCCTAAACCACAAAACGTCGAAATCTAATTTTTGTGCAAAGTTGTTGAGCCGAAAATGCGATTTTGTCTCCCGAAATTTATTGTCGCGACTTCCCAAAGAACCGTTCTAAAATGGGGCCCCAAAAAATCAATTTTTTTAACGACTCAAGCTAGGGTGCTAGTTTTGTTTGATATCAGTAGATATTCAAGAAACAAACATTTTCATATAAATTGGGGGTACCACCCCCCCCCCCCGAGACCCCCCAAATGGACTCCACAAAGACCAATTTTTTGACCGGCTCAAGCTAGGGTGCCAGTTTTTTTTTTGATATCAGAAGATATTTAGGAGACAAATATTTTGACATAATTTCGAAGTGCCACTCCTCAAGGATTGTCCCAAAATGGACCCCCCAAAAATCAATTTTTTGACTGGCTTAATTTCGGGTGCCATTTTTTTTTTAATAACAGTAGACATTTAACCGACAAATACTTTGGCATAGTTGAGGGTATCACTTCCCTAGAGAACCCCAAATGGGACAGTCAACAATCAAGTTTTTGAAAGGCTCAAGCTAGGAAGTTAGTTTTTTGATACCAGCAGTTGTTTAAGAGACAAATATTTTGGCATATTTCCAACAGCTTAGACTTGGATAGGATGTTTTTTAATATGATCAATCACTTTGTTGTCAATTAAATATGTATATTGACAATGTTTGAAATTCCAAACCCTTTTTTCCCTGAAGATATTTCTAATTAATTCCTTATAAAGAAAGTGAAAATTTTTTGTTTAACATGCGTCGGTCGTTCTCTGAGATTGCTTCTTAGCAAGCTCCTGTTTAGTTTTGTCAGGTAGTTATCTCATATTTGTGAATAAATTGACTAATCATTTAAAACAAACTTTCTCATTTAAAAATGATTATTTTGGTGATTATTTTTCCTTTTTCAGAATTTTTTTTGTAAGTACTCAAATATAGTAATGAATTGTTCTTAGCACAGCGATTAATGTATCGTAAAATTAAACAGAATGCAAGAAAAGCAATCACTTTAAATTTAAAATACTTTAGCTTGGCTTATCAGGAAGATAGTTCATTTATTGAAATTATTCTACCGATGAGCCTAGCAGCAAAATTGCTTATAAAACAATTTTAAATTTTTGATTTGAGTGATTGGCATTTGTTCAAAATATATATCATTAAAAATGATGCATACAATATGTTATTACATAAGAATGGCTTTGAAATGTGACTATTTTATAACACTTACTGTATGTAAATTAGGATAATAAATAATGCTATTGCGTAACAAGCACGAATGTAACACCTGGCTTATCTAATATTAATGTTTCAATCGTTTGCAAGATGCTAATTGAAAATACAAGATATGCAACTGTCAAATATTCTCAAAATCAATGAAATGCCACTTGCATGAAACCAAAGAAAACTGTGCAAGCCAACAAAAGGCGCAATAGTAATTTAAAGTCTCAAATAAAAGAATGTTTTTTTGGAAGTAAAGTCCATTATCTTTTCGCTATTGTACGCCAAAATTTACCATCGCTTAAAGTGGCAATAACAGTGGTCCCAAAAAACTTTTCAAGAAAAGAAACTCTATTTTGTTCGAAAGAGTTAAGCAGTGTTTTTAACAGCTACAAAAATTTAGTGGTGGTAAAATTTGAAAATAGAGTAACACAAGAAAAATTGGCTGATAACAAACTTTTAAAGCCTTTTGCTGCGGTTTTATGTCTGTAATGTATGGTGCTAATATTAGGCAAGAGAGGAAGCTTGCCTGACCATGTTTGCAGTCTAAAGTTTTTTTTTGTTTTAGCTCACATTCAAGACTCGTAGGTTGTTAAGGGTAAGTGCTGTTATTCGACTGTAGTTCTAATGGCTCACTTTTTTGACTTGGTATAGCTTAAACTTTTTAAATAGCAAATAGATTTCTGGTTGAGACAGATTGTTCTTTTAATTTTTACAATTACTTTCTAAGTACTTTTTTAAATTTTAATGCATTTACTGTGACTACTTTTTTACTGATACGCAATAAAGATTAGGTTCTGGTCGTTACCTGCGAACCTTAATTGGGGACCAAAATGTGCGGCGAGTGGCGTATCTCCTTAAACTATGTTTAGAGCAAGTTGAATGAGATTGCGTTGCAAAATGCAAAGGATTTTATCGTTTAAATGTTTAATCTTTGGATTATTTCTGCATACGTGCAGCACAATGTGTCCATTGTTCTACATCATTATTGTGTTTAAAATGATTCGACACTAGAATGCCTTTGGCACTCTAGTCAATTCTAAATATCACTTTATTGCATCGATTTTAATTGCTTTATCTGCAGTGTTATAAATTATTGCTGAATTCTGTTGCATCGATTTTAATTTGAAGAAAGGCTGCTTTACTTAATGACCAACTTGGTCCCATCGCAGTCTTCACTTGCAAGGAGCTATGGAAAAATTCTAAAGCAGCAGGCAATAGGCCGATATCTGAATTTGTTTCATAAACTGTAGGTACACGCATTTACTTTGTTTGTTCGTTTTCATTTTTTTTTCGAATGCTGCATATACACAAATAAAGTCTAATGTCAAGTTTTTATGAAGTAGAACGCAATAGAAATCAAATCGTTAAGGCTCCCAAGTTGAAAATTACTTGAGCACTGTATATAGCCAGTCTGGTCGCAACAGAATTTCTCTTAAAAAAGATTGAGTTAGGTATTCCTTTAAACTGAGAACCCTTACAGTAAGGCAAAAATGGAGCAGCAACTATTAAAAGTCCAAAAAATTTTCTGAATGGCTTACAACAACACCTCGCACATTCTGGACGTGACGTTTCCGAACTGCAAATGACTTCCAAATTGACATTTGACTATTTATCATTGGCAATGACTTGTTATTTCCTAGAGCCAATATACTTTGAACAATGGCTTTCGAAGTCGCATTGGCTATGCGTGTGTCAGTAAACAGAAAAAAGAAAACAATTCTCATTGAATCCAACTCATAATACTATTGGACAACCGGATAAACGTAAAATGGAGTAGTCTTTGCGATTTTTTTATCATTATATTAATGTTACTTAATTCTTATCATTGACATAATTTTCAATGAGTCTGCAATGACATTCATTTATATCTTTACCAATAGGAAATGCTTTAATGGTTGCTAAAAAAATACTGTAAGATTTGAAATGGTTTGAAAAAAAAAAATGGTGAAGTAGTAACTCGAAATGTCTCTCAAATAAAAGGTTTACGAACACTTTAGCTGTTTCATTCTTTATGAAACTGTTTCTGAAGACCAATTTTTGTGCTCCAAAATTTCAGTGGTATAATCTTTGAACACCTTTAAAATAATGGTTCTACAAGCAAAATATAAAAGTTATGATTGAAAATGGAATAAATAAAAGCTTAACTCTTGTAGGTATCTAAAAAGTCGCTTTTTAACACTGAAAACTTGACGTAACTCAAGATTTTTATTGTCCAAAGCTTTAAGGATTGCGATTTGGATAGAATGTCGTTTTATTGAGTTAAATATAATGAATTTAATGCGATTAATGGACGTTAAAAATAAACATAAAATCATTTTTCAGCAGATTCTTTAATAAATGAATATTTTTCGTCAAATTTACAATTAGTATTGCAAATGACATTTAAACTGAGAAAAAAAAGAGACAACATGAGATGGCGTTCAGTGAATTGAAAAAACGTTATCAGCATGTCGAGTATAAAAGAAAAGCCAAGACGATTTTGAGCACAACAAAGATGAGAGTCATTTCTTTCGTTGTTGTTTAATTGCTTTGCAAAGTAGATTGATTGTCCTAATCATCAAAAAAAGAAAAAAATAACTCTAGCTTTTTGAACTATATATTCATTTACTCTGAATTAACAACTTTCAGATGCCTTTTTGCGTGACAAGGTTCCATCAAAAATAGTTTTAGACAAGTGCTATGTTTTTAACGCAATAGACGCATTAAGTCTTGCTCAAAGCAGAAAATATTAAAACTTGAAATGCAAGATGCTAGCTTATATCATGTAATAAAATGTGATTTATTGACGAATGAGTTTTAAAAGCGTTAAATCGACGATGTTTGACAAAAGTGTGGAGATTCATCACAAATCAATGATTGACTATTTTTATAAGATTTAGTGCAATCAATAGGAGCAATAAGATGACTGTTTTTTATCCTCGTTATATATACTTTGAATGATTTGAGTCAAATTTTTATAAATTTATAGCAATTTAAAGTAATAAGCTCCCAATATTTGACTTATTTATTTAAACCATAAGCGTTTCAACAAAGAAATCTGTTTCAAATTATACTGAATAAATGTATTTCACGCGTCAGTCACATTTAATCTATTTCAAATATCTTCAAATATGTTTTTCGATTTTTATTTTTTGGGAAAAACATATTGCAATTCTGTATTTTGTTTTTCTCGTCTTTAGGTATTTGTGACTTACAGTGCATCTTTTAGTTTACAAAACACCTTTAAAATGGCAATTACTAAATATTCAGTACTTTTTTTCGTATCTTACATGATGTATTTCTCCCATGGCCAAGTGTTTCAAGGTTGCCCGTGCCACAACGCCTCTTCCGGGGCAAGATGGGGTGAAATGGTCCTATCCGGCACTTGTGAGGGACAATGTCATTTAGCGACTCGCAGTGATTTTTGGACATGCTTTGCTGCAAACGGACAGGAAAGTGTTTGCCCAAGATCAATTTCTTGTACCTTAAATGAAACTTGTACTGGAGAATGGAGTACATGGGATAATGTAAGCCCATGTGTCCCCGAGTGTGGACTAGCTTTCAGAAATATATCAAGGACATGTTACGAAAGAGTTGAGGTAAGCATAGACACTATTTGCAACGAGTAATATATCTAACAACTTGGCAGGCAGATCCCCAAAATTGATTTTTTTAATAAAGGGTGTTATAGTCACGCAAAAAATAGTTTCTCTTTTTTATTCTGATCTTTTTTAATACTTTTATGGATCATCTTGACAGCAGCTTTAACTATTGCAATTGATAGTCAAATTGTTACGTTTCAGTTAAAATATCAATCAATAAAATTTTCCTTTTGCTTGCACAATTTACTATTTCAGTAAAACAAAGGTTGTAATAAATAAAAAATAAACTATGCTTTTGAAACATTTTATTATTCACTTTTTTAAAATTTTCGACTACCACAATGACAGCAATTAAACCGAAAACAGACGTAAACAAGATCTTAGGATATGGTTAAAGCAGTAACGTTTTAAAAGTATAAATTAGTCTCTTTGCGGCCGTTAGTAAAAAATTAGCGTAAGTTTAATAAGATCTTACTTCTTTATATCTTGAAAGTCCTTTTGCACGAAAGGAGAAGCAACGCGAAGCAAAGATTGGCAGCTTTAGCGAATGGTCACTTACGACACTTGCACAAAAATAGGCCTACTACTCGTCGACTATTTTGTGTAAGTGAAGTAAGCAATCGTTTTCAAAGTTTGCGACCAGCTGAAACCTTTCACAAGTTGTCGATGACGTCAATTTTTAGTTGCGTCGCATCCAGTGTAAATGTACCTTAAGTTTTATAACAAAACCATTCATTCAAATGTGTAAAAGTAAATGCAAATAAATAATTTCGAAACATGCTTTGGTTAAGCAATAAATTTAATATACTGAGGTCTGCTACTTAATCAGCAGACTTGGGTTTAAAGCAATTTCGTTAAAAAAAAAACTGCAAATTTGGATTTGAAATTGGTTTCCATGCTGGAGGTTGAGCGCTAAACAGGGAAAGAATGAACTTTTTGTCTAACAAGCAGATCGATATCCGCTTGACTCGGACACTGATCGAATAATCCTAAAATAGTTTTTGTTTATGCAGATTTAAATAAGAGGCAGCTTAATTTGATTTGTTTTTGATGCAGAATCCAGAAAGTGGACTTAGACGCCGTACCAATCTTTGCGAAGGATCAAATGGAGAAGAAGTGCAAACCAGAGTAGCTGCTTGTAACAATAGAACGCTTTGCTCTACCACTTCAAAGTAAGTCACTACTTTTCGCTATGTTAATTGGTGATAGAAAACTATTGTTTTAAACTAACAAAGACGCTGCTTTTTGGTATATGCCAGCAACACCAAAACGTTGTTTCAAGTATAATAAAAAGAAAAGTTGCGAAATATGGCAAAAACATCTGTTATTGATTCAACTGCAGCAAAAACAAAAAAAGCATCACACAATACAAATGCAAGCACTAACAAAAAAATAGCAACATTTAAATAGTAATTCTAACTTGATGAATATGTTAGGCAACATCAATTTTTGTTGATAAAAATTTCATTGTAATGATTTGACGTTTTGCGGGGCCCGAGGTTTGATATTCAATTGTTTACGCGCTATCTGGCTTTCAAGGTTACCAACGCGAAAGCCCAAGGAAGAGCCATCAAAACAACAATTACTTAAAACAAGCCAAGCGAAAAAGTTGATTTCCCACAGGATTTGAACCAGCAGCCTTTGGATTACCAGTCCAATGCTCTACCACTATTATGTAGTTAGAGAAGACGTCTCCTTCTATGATTAATTTTGGATTTTTAAACCCAGCAACTTCTTGTCCTATGATGTTGATAGTAATTTAATTGTGATGTTGTGGTGACACTTTCATACACATCCGCGCTGGCAACCTTTAGGTCAAATAGCACGTAACCGATCAAAAAAATTTTGTGTTTCGATATCCTGTTCAGAACATTCAAACCTTTTAAAAAGTACGTTAAAACAGGCAGGAAATATTATCTTCTGCTGAGGATCCTCAAACAGTAAATACTTAAATAATTTTTTTTTTATTATTGCAAATGTTGATAATATTTTTTTGTGGTTTTGAAATCTAAGCGTATAGAAGCACGGAGAAATAAACACATCAAAAAATTTCAAATTAATCAAGCTTAAAGATTAAGCAATGCAAAATTAAGAATTCAATATCTTTACACTGCATCAAAATTCATAGTTTCAAATGTCATGTGATGATGTCGTTCAACACTTCAGCCAAAACTTACAAGTACTACAGCACATTGCATGTTAGAAGCATATATTCTTTTTATAGGTTTTTTGTGTTGCTTAATTTAGAGTGCTACATAGCTCACTTGAATAATCACGAAAAAGCACCAAGAAAAATATCAAACTAATACACACGGTTTTTGTCTTTCGGGGTTAATTCATGAAAGTGTTGCACTATTTTTTCTTATGTCAATTGCTATTTAACTTGTCAAATGATGACAGTCTATCGGTAAAACAAACGTGTCGTCGTTTCTGTCTCGTGCGTGAAAAATTTTTGTGACAACAAGGGTTGCCTCAGTAGTTGAGAGCTCTACAGACTCTAGCCTAACTAATAATCTTCTTTTTGCGTTATGGTACTAAAATGTTAAGGGGTTGCACGGAAGCCAAAGCACTCCATTTCAAAATATGCTTTTACGTATTTATTTGGTTCAGCCTTGCAATTATATTAAGTGGTAAGACTAGTGAATTTTTTACTTACCACCTAATTCTTACACGCCGTTTCTATATTTAGCAATAGATTCATTCTTAAGGCTGGTTTCCAGGAAATCTTCGATTCGTGGTTGAAAGGTTACTAGCTCCTTGTTCGATTCCCATACTGGCAATGCGTCATTGCCCCATTTGATCTTTAACGCTTACTTCTTATCAAACCAATCATTCCATTTGTCATATAGTGACTTTGCATAAAAAAAACAACTTTAACTTAACCAAATAAACCACTCAATGCTGTTACGAAGTTTCAAAAGGGAGTGAAAAGTGATTCAATGGACTTATCAATGGAATGACTTGGAGATTGAGTGAATTGATAGACCAGTGCAAGTAATTTGAAGACTCATTGAGATTCACACCTGAAAATTGATTCTGTGGTACAGTGGATTCAACCTTAAAAAGTTATTTTGATTCAATTGAATCACATGCAAGTTTCACAAGATTTGGTGATTTACCTAGCAAATATTGATTTGATGATTTAATGGATTCATCAGTGAAGTAAATTGGTGACTTGGTGGATTCATCTAGATCAATTTAGAGAGGCTCATGCGTCTTAACAAAATTGCTTACTTAGACAATGTTCATCAGCTATTCATGTTTGTTCATCTTTGTCCTTTTTCTTTTCCAGCAACCCAACAACGACAATTGAGCCTACTAGTGGAGAAGCATCTGAAAGTGTTACTTATACAGGCGAATCCACCACTATGGAAGTAACAACTTCGACACTTTCTCAATCGCAAACTGCTAGAGGTAATATAACCGTTTGGCTTGCTGCCAACAGCAGTTTGAAAAAAAATGCAAGCAACAATTTTAAACCAACAAAAATGCGTTTATGTTTCAGAGCTTCTACTAAAAATGTAGTTTTGTTGATACAAGTATTAAAATTACTTTTCAAGATTTTTCACTAAATTCATTTACATATTGCTTAATACTTTGCTTTAACTTGAACGGATTGTTTAAAAAATCTTGCTGAAGTTTATTTTATATTCTTCGTTGTTTGCAATGAATCTAAAATAAACAAAAAATTAAAATGGGGAAGAACCCAAAAAAAATCCTTTTTTCTTGGTTTTAATCTTTATTTTGACTGCTACACAAAACCTGTTTTGTATTGTAGATTGTCAATTTAGATTATTGTGGGCACCAGCTTACATTGCTCTCCAATAACTTATTTTCCTTTAAAAGTGACTGTTAAAACTTTCAACTTTTACTAATACGTAGTTAAGGCAGGACCTTTTTAAGGAAAATTGTATCAAGGCAACAATTTTTGCACAGTGGATTTATGATTACTTTTGGACTAAGTCTGGGAATTTTATACGTCAATATCTCATGCGCACTCCAATTGGGTTTTATAACTTTGTCGTTGCATTTTTTCTTTAATCGGACGTTAATTTTAAGAAATTAAGACTTATTTATTTGAAACTTTTATTGTTTTGGAATTATAGCCAATTCGAAGTTAAGTTTTTGCAACATTTATGAGGAACAATTACCTAATTTGATGCACTCCTTTGAAATTTTGGATTAAATTTTAGCGCAGTCATAATTTTATTGAAGAATATGGCTTAAATACGATTATCAAAAAGCAGGAAGTTAATAACTTGATTAGTTTTATTTTCTTTTTGCAAATAATGTTCTGGGTGTCGCGGGATATTGCAATTATGCAGCAAACATAGAAACAAGCAAGAGAAAATGTGCCCAATTGTATGTAAGAATTTTGATGACGGGTCAGAATTTGGTATAAATAGATATCCACTAACTTCACATTTTGGAACATGCAACCAAAATGCTTGCGATAATGGATTTTGGATTCGTAAACGTTTCTATGTGCGTGACAACCGCCGGAGGTCAACTTTAGTCCGTTAATTTACTTTTTCAAATCATGCCAAGAATGTACGAATTGCTTGCAATTTCTTCTAAATCAAATAAAACTCGGTGGTAAATACAAATTAGACAAAAAAACTAGCCATTAAAGCAAAGTAATAACAGAAATCAATGACAAAACAAACTTATTTTAAAAATATGCAAAAAAGTAAATTTTTTAAAATGTGTTTTGAGACAAAACAGGAGTCAAAAACACTACAAACTTCAAAAGTCTAGGCAGATTTATTAACTTCTTAGATTAAAGTCACTTAAAAAACTTTACGGAAATGAAGCAATAGGTTATCTGCATGAAAATGTCTTGAACAAAATTTTCAGTCAATGTAATGAGATCATTGACTAAGCACCAAGTACTTACTTATAATCACTTTGATTCCATTTTCGAGAATCCATTTCTTTTGCTCATAAATAATTTCAATAAACGCGTCAGTTAAATCATCCAATTCTTGCTAAATTTTTGAATTCGAATTAACAAAACTTTAATTCATTTTGACCCTAGGTTAATTAAGTTCTGCTTGAGGGCTTAAAAAGTAATTGCTTTGTCTACAGTATATAACACATATACAACATGGTTACTATGTTTGCTACAGTTTAACTCTAGGCAGATTTGTAAACTTTTAATAATGACTCTAGAAAGTTATTGAGTGGTTAAACAATTGAGACATAACTGCCAGAGGTGGAGTTCTCGAGGACGTTTTTGGCCTCGAGGACAGAATTTAAAGTCCTTGGCCTCGAAGGTCAATTCCCTGGCCTTGGTTTCAAAGCCTCCTAGGCTCGAGTACAGCACTATTTTTTGGATTGTTGAAAATGGGCCAAGGTCATGACCAATTTTGTTTCGTCTTGAAGAACGTTAGAAAACTTGCAAAAAAGTTTTTTAAGACATTTTTTTTCCTGGAAAATGCATAAATTTACCAAAAAATTGAAGAAGTTTTGGAGCGAAGACCATTCTTTTTTTGTGGGAAAACGCCTGAATTTTTCGAAAATTTTACGAATTTTTGGAGCGAAGACCTTTTTTTCTTTGGATTTGCTTCCGCGTTGTGTCCTTGGTCTCGCCTTTGTCTTGGCCTTGAGCATTCTTGTACTTAGCCTCAAGACGGTCTGTCCTCAGAAGGGCTGTCCTTGGCCTCGGATTTTTTTGTGTTTTTGGTTTTGGCCATGGCCTCAAGCCTTGTGTCCTCGACTCCATCTCTGATTACTGCTATCAATAAAAACAATCCTTGAATTGTTTTTTTACATTAAACGTTTGATATTAAAAGCGTAACGTTCGTACGTCTACGCAATATTAAGCCATGATTAAATTACACAACCGCAGTATTATTTCATTATAAATTGACAAGCATTAAAGGCTAATAAGTTTGTTAACATTTATTGGCGACGATAAAAGCTATGTATTTAAATGAGGTTTGCTTAATAATTGCGTTTGTCATTGTTTTTGCACCTTAGCGATCCCTTGTAACTTTTGAGTTTTTGGCAGATTTCGCCAAAAAGTAGCAATATAAAACCTTGCATGGAAATCACTGTCGTGACGTAATCTTAAAAAGCATTCGCTGGCATGCTTTAATGTATAGCCTTGCAGGCACGAATTTAAATGTGCGCCAATTTTTTTCAACAACTGTATTAATCAAAATGTTTTTTGCAACAGGCAAGGCAAGTTTTGAAGCACACGTTGCAGTTGTAAAGCTTAATTTGAGTCTTGCCAAGTTACAGCTGCAATTTTGCCAATTCGTTTATTTTTAATTATCACTCTTGTATGACAAAAACTCATCGTGAAAAGGTTCGCAAAAATCTGTCTCTAGTTTAGAACAATTTATCGCCAAGCTTTTAAAGAATGAGGTCTGTAGCACATTCTTACAAAAAAATCACTGCTTTTAAAACAAAAATGTACGAATATTTTGCAAAATGAAGTTTTGTTTTTTTTTTAACTTTGCCACTCAAATGGGTTTTTTCTCTTTTGATGTGGTAATTATGAGCTTGAAAAAACAAAATTGTGCTTAAAATATTGTGGAGTTCTTTACCTTTCACGAAAAGCTTATTTAACTTGTTACTAGAATAGCTGGAGTTCTGGAATGGTAAAAAATCACTGTATAAGGACGTGTTTGTAGGCATTCTTTTTGGCAAACGTTTTTTTTGCTAGCTATAACTAACCTATTGAACTTTCTTTTTTTCATTGAAATCTTTAACTGGCACAAGTTTTTGAGTTCGCATCTGAAAAAACCGTCAACCTTTGATAATTATTTTTGGCGCAAACTAACTCGCCAAGTCCAATAATGTTATAATATTGAGAAAAATATTGTGTACAGCTGGTTTCTTTTGCTGTTTTATATACTCCAAATCCAAAAACACGCCCTAAAAAGTTATTTTAGTCAACACCAGTGTATAGCAAAATCCTATAATCGTTTTTCCTTTTTCTACGAAGCCGTATTCTTGTTTTAAATACTCGTATTACATTAAAATATGCATTCTGTTTATACGATGGTTTTCAAAAACTCTTGACAAGAAAATGCGAAAATATTGTGCGTGTGTATTTTTTGTGTTGCAAAAGAAGTTATATTTCACAACAATTATTTCTTTTCATAAGCTTTAGTTTGATTTTTAATATAATTTTTGAAAGCATAATTTATAAGCAAACTTTTTAGATCAATTTTTTGAAAATGACACTCAAATACCACCAGTACATTCACGCGAAACCCCAGTTCAGATAGAACCACTCACTCTAGCTGCAATTCTCGGCTCTGTGGGACTGGTATGCATAGCGGTGGTGATCGTTACCCTGATTATGATCAAAAAGAGAAGAGCAGCAAATTCTCGGTAAGCAGATATGTTTCGCACCAACTTAGTTTTCTTTGTTTAATCGTTTGCGTACTCTTTGGCCTAAAGGCTACCAGTGCGGAAGCGAAAGCACGAAAACGATTAGGTATTAGAACTCTGGCCTGCAAACTTCAAAACATTTCAATTAGTTTTTTTTTTCTTAATGAAATTTGATATTTTTTGAAGGAGCTAATGTTAAAAGCTAAAAATATGATAGTAGAAATGAAAATTATGTTTTTGTGTCATTTGCAACGGAATTTAAAAAATAATGCTTTCATGAAATTTTGTGTTTTCTGTTGCCGAGTAACAATATAGTGTATTACGTAAAATTGCTACAAATCAGAAATGTTAGCCTTGTAATTTGCATACTGCCAATGATTGATAACCAAAACGCAAAAGATAACTCGCCGAAAGCAGTATAAAATTCAAACCTTCTCAGAAACAAAATTATTATTCACAAATATTTACATTTTACCAATTTCAGCATAGAAATGACCCGGATACTAATCCTTGAGGAATGCCATATACTCAGCTGACATTTGGATTATATAATTGTAAATGCTTTACTTATGGTATCGGCTTTTCCGTTTAATCGTCTTCCCTGTACTCAAATAAATATTTGAGTTTTCTTTTAAATTTAGCCACATCAATAGTCATATTGGTAAGACATTAAAACAAATTAGGGCGGTTGGTTTTTAGCTGCAGACAAAGTTAAAAACTGAAGACAATGCAGTTGTAACTTCAAAAACATTCATGAATGCTTGGTTTTCCGATATTTTTAAATTGGACCGGCGAATAGGCTAGTATTTGGTCACTCTTTTTTCAAAGAAAAGGGTCAATTTGTCAAATTTTGGCGAGTTTTCTGCTTGTTTGTGACAAAAAGAAAAGCTTAATGGTGATAAATTACCCTTACGTTTTTTAATCTTTGTTGTTGTTTTTTGTTTTTCAACAATTGTCGAAATCAAAAAATTTTCAAAATTGTTTTTTTTTTGCATGTAGATATCATTCAAACCGATCAATTTAAATCAACACAAAAAAATTAAAACTGTCCTATATTTTTATATGTTTTAAATATTATCACAACTTTTTTTTGTAGAAACACTCAAAGGATGTTGTCAAATCCGTCCATTAGGAACAGAAAACCTGGCGATGAATTAAACGAATACGAATTTGTAACACATATGACGCCAAATCCGTTGGTGATAAGAAACGAATCTCCAGGACACGTCAGTCGACTATCAGCTCCAAATGTCTTGTATAACCAAAGTAGAGGTAAGAAATTATAAATTGCTTTGATTCAATTGAGATTAATTCGAATTAAGAATAAACATACACTCTAAAGTCTCGAGTGCGTGGTTGGGGTGAGGAGCAATGCTGGCAGCACGACTCGAAGACCTTAAGGTCATTTCACCTTGTTCTGGCCACCCAACTTTGTTTGCAAACATGTACAATATTACTTTTTCACGTTCCAGTTTTAAAACTATGCAAAATCTAAATCACATTTCAGCTTAGGTAAATTTGTCATAATAACAGTGCGGCCGTAACTTTCACATAATTTTGGCGTTTTGTTGAAGTTTGAGTTACAGCAGTAAAAAATTTAAGCAGGTTTGCTTTGATAAATGCCTCGATCAGCACTTTTTTTCTTTATACTGTATTTTTAGCTGCAGTGTAATGAAACAAAATGCAGTTTCTTTTCAAAACGAAATGTTTCAATTTTTCTAGCATAACTAATGACATTATATTTTTTGAGTTTGAAAAACTTCCAGAGTGCTTACTGCATAAATTATTTTAATAGTTGTTTTTCTACTTTTTGACAGTAGAATTATTGTGCATTGGTGTTCACAATGGAATGTTGAATTACAATGTTTTTATTTTTGAACACCGTTATTTTTATCCTATCAATTTTTTTTCTGAACCGAATCTGATATAAACGAAATAACTACTAATTATTACTTCGAAGTTTAAGTCTTGAACTTAGTGTAGAAGAAAAAAAGTACTGTTTGACACAAAAAATTGATACTTTTTTAGAAATGATCGTTCGATCTTATCAGGAATCAAGCATGCGGCCAAGCCATGATATGAGCATTCGATCAAATCGCCAAATGAGCTTGCAAACAAACCGAAACCACAACAGTGCTGAAATATATTTAGAACCTTATCCGTCAGGCACCACTAGGAGTCTTCCTGCTCGCGAAAGTCAAAACAAAGAAGAGGCAATCTACATGACAATTGATGATAATTACGAGAAATGAGAGCAACAAGGTTTTTGATCAAAACCATTTTTAAAGATGAGTTAGCAAGAGGTCTTGAAATCTGGCCATATGACAATGACGTTATTTTGGCTGGCAAATTGATGAATAGCAGAGGAAAATAAGACTAAAAACGTGCCCCTCTTGATGTAACGCTGACGTCGGAAGAAGGCCAAATATAATATGTTAGTAATTTTTTGCAATTGGTGATTTAATTTTGTTGACGTAGGACAGAAGTAAATATGGGTATCAATTTCAGTCTTTTTGCTTTGTTGTGTTACTTTTTTTATTACGTTTTTGTAACTGTACTGGTAGTCCTATATTTTAAGTCCAGATTGTTGATGTGAATAGTTCCAATTGCGATTAATAGCGCTTAGAGTTTTTTGAAAGCAGGTATTTTGTTAACCATAGCGTTTCATATCACTATCAGCAAAACTTTAAAGAAGCAACACTAAAAAGGCAGAATTGGCCTATTTTTTTTCAAATTGCTCGCACGTTGCCTTTGTCGCAAAATAATTTGTAAATTGGAATCACAAAAATTAACACCGGAAGTGCTATATGGTTTCGAAGATGTAAACATCTTTGCAAGAAAATATTCTGGGTTGGAAAAACTGAACTTATTTGAAGAGCGCCTTTGCAAAGACTAAAGTTTTCAAAAAAATGTAATTTTAAAATTTGTTTTAAGTTTCGGTATCTTCAAGACTAAAATCCTATTAATTGGCAAATGGGCAATATCGGTAGGCCATTTTTTTTGAAAAATAGCTTAGTAATTATACTTAATTAAATATGTGCATGACTTAAAGTTTTCGTGCAAACAAATTTGCATTGAAACGTTTTCGCTTGAATCACGTTTTGGTCATACGTCCGCACAAGTAAAAAAAACAACACTATAAGTTGCACAAACCGCATAGACAAATGTAAATCCAAGTTTGAAAAATTAGTTTTCATTGGAAACGCAATTTTGATTTCCAAGTACAAATAAGGACTGGTGTTGAGCTGTCTCAAGGTACAGACTTTGTACTATATCTTCATCACCTGTCCCCCTCGGTTGATTGTTTAGCTATGATATAGTAAAAACTTGTTGATTTTTGAAACATTTGAAGTGAATTGTACTCTTAAACATTTTTTAAGGTTAGATGTCTTTAAAATGTTTTTCACAAGTATGTTTGTAGAATACTAGTTCCATTACATCAACTATTACACGCTAATAATTAATAACTCTTCTATAGGACTTTATAAATATTTTCAATCTTTAAGCTTTTAACATTTTATTACTGTGCCATTATGTTGTAAAGTTGATTTTGTTTATTTATGTTATTTTTTCAATGAGTGTTTTTGATTTTGCAGTGTTTAGAGCAGATTGCTTTCCAAGTTATTCTGTAACTTAATTTATGTAAGTTTGATTTTATTAATAATAAAATTTTTATTGTGCGAAAAAATGTTTTTTTTAGACAAATTTTTTGCTGGGAAGACGTAATTATAGGCTTTAGCAAAAAATTGTTAGAATAGATACATGAACCTGCAAAGTCTTTGATTGGGCTACAGCTAGGTTTTGGGTTTTGGCAAAAGATTGGGTTCGGGATCAAGGTTGGTGCAAATTTCAGTTTAGAAAGCGAAATGATTCTCAAAGCTGTTAATTGAATACTTAATATTTTTCATTCAAATTGTAGTGAGTAGTAATCAACATTGCACTGGACCAACATAAATCGAGTATTTTGAAATCATACCGAGGGCCCAATTATAACACCAAACATTTTTGGTTAATTAATATAAATCATGGTATTTGAGCTGGTTTAAGACCCCAGTAAAACTTGGAAACAAAAACCAATATAAGGCAAAAAAATCTAGATTAAACACAGCCCGATTTCGCAACATCGACATAAGTTTTGATACAAATGATATAAACATTAATTGTTTTTCGTTTCAATTAATTGTTTTCCGTTCCAAGTCAAGTTTCGGTTCCAATTGAAACAATGCTGAAGAAAATTACAATTTTTTCTTAAATAAAATTTTTCTACCGAAAGTTTATAGAAGCGACAAATTCTGCAAATAAATGGAATTGGCTTTGATATTGCTAATTTTTTAAATTGACTAAAAATTTTTTAGTCTAAAATATGCTACTAAAAAGTTAAAAGTTTCATAACAATCTATTAAAAACAATGCACTGAGAAAATTAATAATAAGCTATAGACAGTATCCAGAGTCTTGTAGGCCTAATCAAACCTTTGATTAACAGCCTAAGACATACTATTTTAAAATCGACATTCGTCTTTTATTCCTCGTCAGTATAGCTAGGACGACAGGAATGAACATGAGCGTAGAAAGACAAAGAATCGCAAATAAACCAGATCATGACACAATTTTTTTTTCAAAAATACAAAGTAATCACAATATTACAAGAGATAATTCTAATGGTTCAATTGAAATCAATTTCCAATAGCATGCCTTAGACAGCTGTTTTGCCCGATCTCAGGGCTCATCAGTAAGGCTAGCAAGGCCAAAATAACAAGTATCACCAGCGATAGAAATCTTCAAAACATGCATCTTTACAAATTTATCAGTTTTGCAAAGTTAAAAATGCATTTCACAAACCAGCACAAAAGCATTTCAATTAAAACAAGAAATCCATCTTCAAAAGTTAAAATTCAAATGATTCAATAGCTTAGTTTTCTACTGCAAAATGCATTGCCTAACCCTGTATCTACCGGGCTATTTTTACATCCTATTTGTATCGGGGGGTGGCAAACTTGCCCCCTATCTAAAATCCGATTGGTAAGTGACAGAAGTAAGATTTTTTGCTTGTTGCAGCTATTTTTTGTCAAATTTTTAAAAATACATTTTTTGAGGTTGTGACGTCACAAAAACAATGATGACATTATCAAAACCAGTCAACTCTTATAACAGCATGCAAATTTGCCAAAATGCTACGAAATATTATTTTCAGTTTGGACTTTTAGTATTTCAAAGACATCTGTGATAAAGACATTATGAAATTCAATATTTCAAAGTCATGTATGATGTCGTCATCATGTGTGATGACGTCATTCTAAAAATATTGTGTTGATTATTATTTGTACTTTTTTGTAACTGAAATATAATATATTTCACAAAATTTTAGAATACTGCGGTAATATTTTCATTTTATCATTCAACAGCTGATGAAAATGAATATTTTTTCATGCAAACGCAGGTTATTTCGAGAAGCAGCAGAAAAAGCAATTTTTTAAATTATGACGTTATCAATGACGTAATGGTGATGCAATGCATTTATCAGTAAGTAAAACATTTTATTTCAGCTAAAAATTAGCATTGATAATTAATACGCAGTACAATGAATAGAATACGCGCACTGATAAGCATGCATTGTGCTCAAAACTTTATGAAACTGCTTAAGTGCCTCTGACAAAGGCAAAAATGACGTCACTTCCGGTGGTCCGGCTGACCGCAAACTCTCTGAAAATGTGTGTAATTAAATTTCATTCGAAGTCAGGGTGCATCAAAGTAAAACTTTTTTTTCGTTTAAGAGCTATATTAAAATAACTAAGAGGGGGGCAAATTTGCCCTCCACCGGTACAAATAGGATTAAGATAATAATGACTCAAAGCAATGCCAACTTTTCCTGATTTTGTACAAAACATTAGTTTATTTCTGATGATAAACGGCTTAAACTCTGCCAGTTAAGCTGCTCAACTGTTTCATAAACGTTTAATCCCGGTTTACTCTTTCAGTTAAAAGAATAACAGAAAAAAAAATTCTATTGGGCCTTTCATTGCAATTGTTTTTGCAGATGGTATACCAAATCCCTTAAAAATTTCCTGCAGTTGCTAGAGAAGTACGCATAACATTTCAAAGCCGAGTTATTTTTTAAAAGTTACTTTTCCGAGATTGAGTTATCAGCAAAAAGTATTCAAGTATTAAAAAGCAGAAAACCAGACAATGAACCAAATTCTGTCTCGATGAGCCCTTAAATGGCCCACACTGCAAAGACTCTGAATTGAAAAAACTGTAAACTGCCCAACTAGTAAAGCTGGCGCCAACCCGATCCAAACCGGCAAAAAAATTTGAAGCCAAACCTAAACTTGAAAAGTCCGAAATTTATCTAAAGTCTAAAAGATATGTATAAGGTTATGACTCGTACACATGCTGGTAAAATAAAACTGATTTTTGTTGATAAATTGTGACGCAATAATGGTAATTATGTAACAAAAAATTGCATTGATGCTTGAGCGAAGTCGTCTTTATCACTGTTGCAAAGTTATTTTGATTACGCTGTTGTAGCACCAAAAGACTAAAACAAGCCAAGTACGTACATCAAGCCCGACTTAAGTCCGACATTTTTTCAATCTTTTGTTGTGTTTACACAGGATGCAACGCAACGCGAAGCGACACGAAGCTACCAAAATGTAATGTCATTGACAACTTGCAAAAGGTCGCAAACTTCGCGAGCGGTTGCTTAACTTTATTGGACAAAATTGTTGATTAATGGTTGCTTATTTTGAGCTAGTATTTGCGAAAGCTCTCAGCCTTCGTTTTGCATTGCGTTGCATCGTGTAATCGTACATTTAGACCAGAACCCGGCCCGCACCAAGAAGCTCGGCAAGAATTACAACTCTGGACTTGAGAGATGCAACACAAAAGGCTTGATTTGCCTGCTGGTTTTACCATTGGCATGATTAGCTATTATGATGATTAAACAAAAAAGCTGAGAAGTTGTTTTGTTTTGGTCCGTACAGTTGGCTATAAAATTAAGTTGTTTTTTTAAATTCTAGTTATATTCAGTCTTGATACTTAGTTTTTTTGAAGAATTTGCTTTTTCTACCGGCGTAATGTACATGTCACGTTATTAGGCTGTTGAAATGGTAGGCATTCTTTCTCGACCGGTACAAGTTCAAGTTCAAGTTTGTTCATTGACGCCACTAAATAAACAAAAATTCAAACAGAGTACGTATAGAAATATTATTAGAAAAGGAAGCAGCTCCTGAATGAGAGCAAAGGAACCACGAGGTCTTTGAGTCTGCAGCGACTCTGGGGAGTAGGGTGAATCGTTTTTGACTTTTTGTTTCAAAATTTAGATGGCTAGTGATAAAAAGTGGTACATGCATGAAAAACTAACGTGTGCAAAATTTTAGCGAAATTAGGGGTGCTTTTGAGGTTCAGCCGCTGGGGTAAGAATTCAAATTTTGGCAAAAAAGAGGCATTTTTCAAAGTTAATGTATGCAATAAAAACAAAAATATTTTTAACCTGGCTAGAAGCAAAATTGCAGTACTAGGTCTGCAAAACATCTTATTTTGTATTGGTATGAAGATTTCAGGTCCCGGTTTGGCAGTAGATAATCCCTAAATTTGCTAAAATTTAGGAAATTTGTATGTTTTAATAGATTTTTCTAATGTTTATTTGTAACTATTTGCATTACTGAGCACTGCATTTATTGTTGTTGTTTAACTTTCTCAGCCACTAATAGTTTTAACATGTTTTTCTTTTTTTAGTAACCAGTAGGCTATGGCCTGCAATTACATTCAAATTAAGTGACTGGCACATAGAAAGTTCATGAACTGCTACTTAATTTTCCAGTTCTGTTCAGCGCTGCTCCTTTGATACTGCAACAAAGTGGCGTTGGTATCGAGGTTTGCCATTTGTGCGGTTCATTAACATCAGATTACTAGAGCTTGAAAAGCGCTGAATTTGCAACAGTGAGGACATCACAATAGTATCATTAATATGAACATCAAATAGATAGTTTTATACCCTTTGCTACTGATAGCAGATAACGAAATTCTCAGATCAGCCTGAAATTTAATCAGTGGTGGCAAGTTATTTTTTAAAACTAACCCATTGGTCAAAAAATGAAAAAATATAAATAAGATCACCAGCTACCTATCTTCGAATTGGTCAAAAAAGTGACTCAGTTGCAGTTTAGAAATTTGCAGTTATTACAGTCACAGATCTTGTTTGTGGGCGAAAGCTTAAATCGAGAGGCGAAAATTTGAACTAGTTAAAGTAGTTAGTTACTGCCCACCGCTTGGTTTAGACGTAATTAGGTTGTTAAAGCAGTTTAGAAGGCACTGGTTTCTATAATGTTAATAATTACGCTTGTTTTTTTTACGACGTTTATTCAAAAGTACTAAGCTTTTTATCTTTAGTGACTTTTAATTTTGCTATATTGTCAATTGACATCGTGAGTAGTGGTACCAGACGTTCATCTGAATGTCCAATTTTTGGCTTTCCAAAAGATATAAGCGAGAAATGCTTACCTACGAAGAAATATTGAAATACTACATTTATGTTAAGCTGCAAATAAAGCAAAGAAAAGATCCATCGTTTAAGGCAATTGCTACTATTGTTGCTCAACGTTTAGAAATATTGTGGAAGAAAGCTTATAACTTATTTCACAATTTTTACGAAAAAGAATAACCAGTATGTTGCAGCGGTATATGCATAAAATGAACAACCTTTTGAAATCTAAATCTAAAAACAGTGATACAATAAAAGAAAGGTTCAACTATTGCGAGATTCAGGGCATAAGAATTTATTTGATATAAGTGCATGCAAATGCCTGGACTTCGAACGATGTACTTGCAAACTAAAAAATCGAGTTCCCTTTGCTGAGCGTGACTTCTTGTGTGACCAAAGATCGCATCGTCGCATGGTGATTGCCGAGTTATATAAAGCTACAACGATTCTAAATAAAAAAAGAAACAAACAGAGGTTAGAAAGAGCTAAACAGTTTCATCATCTACCTCTGCGTAGTAAAACTCTCAGCAACACCAGCAAAGCAGTGATGTTAAGTGAAGACCCAAGTGCAAGCGCAATTAGTGACAGTGGAAGCAGCGAATACAATGTTCCTGCAATTTCGAAAAGAAGCAAAAGCAAACTCTTTCTACATTTCTGTTCTTGCTGAAGCTTGTGATCGCACTGGTGTATCAAACCGTGCGGCAGCTTTTCTTGCTTCATCTATGTTGCAGGGTGCTAGAGTCATCACCGAAAATGATTCATCATCAGTTATTGACAAAAACAAGATTTATAAAGCAAGAAAGAAACGTAGAATAAACAGTGTGGCTTTGAACTCAACAGCTCTACACCTGCAAAGCTTATAGTTTGATGGTCGAAAAGATCATTCAAAATCTAAATCTAATCGATCTAAATCTAAACGATCGATCTAAATCTAAATCTAAACGATCTAAATCTAAATCTAAACGATCATTCAAAATCTAATCAATGGAAGAATGCACGAACGTACTGTAGTAGAAGAGCACGTAATACTTATTAAAGAACCACAATCTGAATACATTGGCCATTTTGCAGCATCTACCGGTTCAATCCAATCCCTATTTAACGGAATTATCGACTATTGTGCCTCTAACGAATTAAGTTTGGATGATGTTGCAGCAATAGAATGTGATGGCACTGCCGTCAATACTGGCCGCAGAGGAAGCGTTATAAAACGTCTAGAAGATCATTTAAACAAGCCACTGCAATAATTAGTTTGCGTACTACACACTAACGAGTTACCTTTGCGTCACCTTATGAAAGAGTGAGATGGAGGCACCAGAGTGGGCCGGAAGACTTTGGTAGTTTAATAAGGAAGCAGCTTGGTGGATGCGAATTGCTGGACGTGGTTGATTTCGAAGCAGTCCAAGTTCCAGAAATAACCATTAATGAAAAAGATCTAAGCTCCGATCAAAAGTACCTCCTTAGTATGTTTAATGCTGTAAGAATGTGGTTTGTTTCTCCTCATCTGGCTTCGCAAAAGCCCGGACCTCTTAACCACTAACGTTGGTTGACAACTGCATGCCAATTACTTCGTCTCTACGTTTCTACCTCCCATCCACCTCCTGCACTGATAGACTTGGTACATTACATCATAAGCGTTTATGTTTCTGTTTGGTTCCAGACAAACAGTAATAACAACCTGACAAATGGTGCACGGCACTTCTTTACTCTCTTAAATTGTTCGCAAAGTATGACACAAAGAGTTCGAGACGTTGTTAATAGGGTTCTGCTGAGAAACGGATTTTTTGCCCACCCTGAAAATATTTTAATATCAGTGTTGATGGATAAGCAAGAACATGTTCGAAAACTGGCATGGAGAAAAATTCTGAAATGTCGAAGCAATTTTTTCATTGAAAGACGTAAATTTGTTGTGCCAAAAGTGCTTTTAGATGCAGAACACCACTATGAATCGATTGGAAAGTTACTACAATCAGGGAACCTCCTGTAACTTGTTGTCTTTCAAATGCCACCATAGAAAGCTATGTAAAATCACAAATGCTTCCGTCGGGACTTTTCCTTAAATTCCCATGTCACACACAAGCAATTGAATGAGCTGTGACGCTTGTTACTGAGGCTTCGGCTTGCGTTGTGGACTCTTCTGAAAAAGATGGCTACATCATTGCAAAACTGAAATCAAGGAAAAAGATGCTACAGTTTAACACAAAGAAAGACTTTGTCGTTTAAGCAGACATCTAATCAGCTTTAAATACTATTTTTGTATTAAGAATTTTAACAAGACGTGTGTGTGTCTTGGACTATTAGGCCTACTGTAAAAAAAGATTGTGATAGCCTCTAAGTAGACAGTCAAAAACAATTTCGTAAAATATTAATGTACTTGATTTCGTACTGCGTTTTCCAAGTTCCATTCATACCATGATATTTATTTGTGTGAGTTCGTTTAACATCAAACGATACAGTATCATGATTTAATTAGCAAAATTAATTTTTCTATTTAATTATTGTTTATTTTGCTCCAACTATGGTGATTGCAAAAACGCGTAGAACAAAAATAACAATGTGATTCTATGACATTTTGTATCGCACTTTCGACTCCTCCCTTGCCAAATTAAATTCTTTGTGATAAACTTGCTGCTACATTTAGATCTTTTTCAAGTTTTGAGAAAGTTGAATTTTACCTCCAGGCTGAAGCATAAAACTGGAAAAAATGTCTTGTAAATTATTTATAACAGAATCAGCCATAGGCAAGCATGATAGTGCTATTATTATTATTCGTTAAAAGGAGAAAACATGTTCTACTGAAAAGGCAATTTTATGCTAAATTTCCTAAGTTTTAGCAAATTTAGGGATTATCTACTGCCAAACCGGGACCTGAAATCTTCATACCAATACAAAATAAGTTTTAAAATGATCTTTTGCAGACCTAGTACTGCAATTTTGCTTCTAGCCAAGTTAAAAATATTTTTGTTTTTATTGCATACATTAACTTTGAAAAATGCCTCTTTTTTGCCAAAATTTGAATTTTTACCCCCGCGGCGGAACCTCAAAAGCACCCCTAATTTCGCTAAAATTTTGCCCACGTTATTTTTTCATGCATGTACCACTTTTTACCACTAGCCATCTAAATTTTGAAACAAAAAGTCAAAAACGATACACTTTACTGGGGAGCCATAAAAAATAAATAGCATCTTTATTCGAGCTACAAAGAAAAGACGTAAAAAGACAACGAAACAAAAACAAACAAAAGCAAAAACTAGAACAAAAAAAGCAAGAGCTACAATAGTAAGTATTGGGACATAAGATTCTAAAATTCAGTATTTTTAAGCTGATAATTTGGATAGTTATAATATTTAGAAAGTTATATACGAGAAATATACAAATGCTATTTAAGTCTGCGCTTTACAATTCAAAATATAAGAGATAAGATAATTGTCACAAAGAATTCAATAGAATTTGTTTGCTTTCTTTACAAAACTTTCTAAGTGAAAGGTCTCTAATATTATTAAAAATGGAATTCCAGATTTTCGCAGCGGAATATTTACTGATTGATGCGTTTTTTTTTGGTTTTGTAAAGAGGAATTATTAAACTAGAGGATGCCGTAATGCAAGTTTGCCGATTATGCGAGAATTTGCCCATAGTAAAAGAATGATTAAAATTTGAAGATAAACGCTGATTTATTTAATGATGTATTATAAATTGGTCAGTCTCAATTTTATGTGAATTTAGTAGATTCAATAAGTTAAACTTTTGATAAAGAGGTAAAGCATTTTCATACAATTCATTTCCTGCAACGATGTGTAGAGCTTTGTTTTGAAGTGTAAGTAATTTTGAGATAGGTTAGATATGTGTTTTCGCAAACTATAAGCCCATAAATTAAATGAGAAGGTACTAAGGTATAATGGAGTTTAAGCAATGCATGCTTAGTACTGCGTACCGATTTTAGGTGAATGTCAACGATATTTATAAAGTCTTCCAAAAAGTTGCCAAACCACCCAACTAAGGCTCTCGTGAAGTTTGAAAGGCACCGGATAGCATTTGACAGTTATTCACCCCCAATTGAGAAGTTTTTGCTTACGCGCAGAGGGGATTTACCCTTTTAAACTTGCATTTCCTTATCTATGGGTTGTATAATGTTGTGTTACAGCTCAAAATTTGTGCAAAGGCCATGTTTATATGAGTCTGTAATACATTTATAGGGTCTAAAAGCTTTACGTTTAGAGATATTTTGAAAAAACTAAACTTTTCAAAATTTTTTTTATAGTAAGTCAAAAGCATCAGAATCTTGAACACATTCAACATCAAAATACATCAACATAAAAACTCCAATTTGATTCAGTAAGTAAATTATTTGTTTCATTAGCATTTAGTAATACCTCGTTGTAAAACATTGAGCAACTAACTATTTATTAAAACGCCAATGGTCATAGTCACGGTTTAATGCGAGTAGTTCATTTGTTTCGTTGACTTTTCTGAAAGTCCCTTCTTTTCACCCATTTTCCTCAACGTTGATCTCTGCTCGATTACTGCTTGGAAGAGATGGAACTTATGTTTTTCTGATCTGGTTATCCTATCAATATGATAATCAGTTACAGCCCGAGACATCTCTTTGCACAGCCATTCACCACCCTCATAGGCGCAACTACTTTCTTCAGCGACAAGTATGATTCTTCAGTTGACCATTTTTGAACACTTTTCATTAAGAATGCCGGTTCCTTTCCCATGCAGCAATTCAAAAAAGGTCCATGAGTCCGGTTCAACGAAATGTTCGAGAAGTTTTGCCCCAAAATTTTATGTTTCAGGAATTTGTTGGCAATCAAAACGGGCTCGGTTCTGAGATTTAACAATGGCATTTGCCATTTCCATTTCTTTTTTTTATCACGATCTGCTACCCTGGCGCTAATCAAAGCCAGTGGGACAAAACATTTACTCAAGTACCAAAGATGGTCTTTTGAGTTTAACGTAGATAGCTTCTACCATCTTAATCTTAGTGGGTGGTTTGGGAATTTTTGGAAGACTTTATGAAAATCGGTGACATTAACCCAAAATTGGTACACCCTAAATTGCTCTGGTAGATAATTTTTCAGTTTACTAAGAATTCCTACTGAGCGCGAGACTTTTTTCTCCAACTGTTTGATGTGCTCTTGAAAATTTCGTTAGTTGTCAATCAAAACACATAGATATTTAGCGCTGCTTACTACTTTAATTAATCCTGCAGCACAGCTAACGTTCATTCCAACTGGTGGAGAATGAAGTTTCGGCTTTGATATTATTGCATTAGATTTAGTTGCTTTTAACGTTAGTTTATCAGCAACGATCCAACTATTGACTTTTGCCAGTTCGGAGTTTAAACAGTATTCCAATTCACTTGAAGTATCTGCCTGAACATGTCAAGTTTAAAAAAGAATAATTTTATTGTTGCATCCTCCAAAATCAATCAAGATATTTCAAGGATAAAATGTCACATATCGGTTTTGGCTTTAGCTCCTCGACACCTCAGGTCTTTTAAAGGGCAAAAGTGTAAATTATACAAAAATCTCTTGAAACTTAAGTAAATTAAAGCTGTCAATTAAACTGAGATTAGTTTTGGATTGCAATTTTGACAAGCACCTCACGCGAGCAAAAAAAAAAAAACGAACATGAAGTAATTTCTTGGAATGCAACCAACATTAAACTAACATACAAAAAAAAACTTTTTTGCAAAACTTTGTTACCTCAATCTTTAATTTCTATTTCAAGGAAGACTGCGCCAGTCGGCTAAACTAAAAACAAAAAAAACTAAACTATTTTTTTACCGATTTTACTAAGAATAAAAGAGCCAAAGCTGCCGTAAACATTTAATGAAAAAGAGACATTTCGTCTAATTGTTTGAATAGAGTTCTTGGATGTTTGAATAAAGTTCAAATAATATTTGAATAAGATTGACAATGACTTAATAAAATGTTTGCGACAGCTTTGGCTTTTTTATTCTTAGTGAAATTGTTTGTTAAGACCAATTTTTAAGCTCCAGAATTTTTCAGCCACCCTTTTACAAACTACAACACTCTCCAAGTCTTTTTTCTTTAAATTTAAAAGAAATCATACTGCCAATCGGTTATACTAACTTCATGAGTTTTATGGAACTTAGCTTGATCAAGATTTTGCTTTGGTCAAAACACAGTCAGAAATCAACAGCAGTAGTATGCTTAGGCTTGGACCAGACACAGTTCATACTCTACTGACAGTTATCCATTTTCAAATCCACTTTTCTGCTGGCAAGCTGGCAATCTAACTCACTCCAACCTCCCGTCAAAAAAAAAAAAAAAAAATAGAAAAAAAGAAACAAAGTACTAAGACTAAAAATAATGTCAAAAAAATAAACGTCAAAAAAGTAAATACAAAAAAATTAGAAAAAAAGAAGCAAAGTACTAAGATTGAAAATGATGTCAAAAAAATAAACCCAAGAGTAAATGAAAGAGAGTAACTGAAATATGCTGCTTCTTAAAGACGATAATCAAAAACTCGATATTCGCGAACCACAACAAACCAAATACTCTAATAGGATATTTTGCATTTAAATCATATGAAATGCATGGACAAATGCAATAATTTTTGTAATAGAAAAAGCCTCTGCATGAAAAACATGTTTGGTGAGACGCACTTTACGGAAATCGCTGGCTTGTGCTTGCAAAACATAAACTTAAATATTTTGTCCATATCATCCGTCTATCTGGTATTTACATAAAATATAAAATTTTAAATCAAATCTTTTATTACACTCGCTGTATTACGCCAAAGCGTGTAGCTAATTGGCGGGGCTCATCTTCACGTCATTGCGCCTGTGCAAAATAGCTCTTTTTAAAGAAATGTCGCAGCGGTGGCGAGCCGTTGGCAACAGTGGGTCCGATTTGACCGGTCCGAGATTTGAATCTTAGACCACCCGCTCCAGAGCCGAACGCATTACCGCTTGACCCACAGGCTTAAATGATCAATATTACAAGTAAAACAAGCTGCTGAGGTTTGATCAAAGTTTATGTTTTGATGCTGCAGCACTGTGGCGTTGTCCACATGTTATTATCCATCAATATCTGTTCTTCGTAGGTTTGAAGTGAAGCTTAAAATACAAAAACGTACTACATGTTTTAAATACATTATATGGCCCACCGCTTCTGCTTTTAAATAGTTACCGTTCGAAATTGGTTTTATTGAAGAAATGAGAACTACTTGAGGCAATAAAAAGTTTCCCCCAAAATTTTTCTACAATTTCTCTTCCTAGCAAAAATACGATTAAATTCTTTTGACTACGCACCATTGGCAACCTTGCATTTTGCAATTTTTTGACATCACAAAAACCGTGATTTGCAAAATTTTTCGCAAACTAAGAACCGCGATATTCGACAAAAAAGGCAATTGCCTAGGATTCTGCTGTAGCCAGTGATTCCAATTCAAACACATTCAACAATGAGATTATACCAGGGATATAAATCTAAGCTAGACCACTACGCCCTGTTTCGACAATGTTTTTAGTCAATAAATTATATAAATTTGAAACCAAAAACGATCATGCTACAGATCAGTATTGGTAGCCTAGGTCTTTGGGTACCAATAGCATTTTTCGGATATGGTTCTGCGAGAAATTTTGTAAAATATGCCTTATGTGATGCCACAAAATTGAAAAACGCATGCTTGTCTGTGGTACGGAGTCAAACAGATTATGTTGTTTTATCACATACAAGGGGAATTGTGAAACAAGTTTCTGGAAACCTTTCTATTACCTCAAGTAGTTCTCATTTCTTCAATAAAACCGATTTCGAGCAGTATCTCTTTGATGCAATAATTAAAAAGCGCATGAATAAGAGCTTGGAAATGCTTTACGACAAATTTCTCTAAGACAATAAAATGACAAAACCTTTTAAATACCCTAGTTTATTCTTAAATCAGAACAAGCTATTGCGGTGAAATGGATGTATTATTTTTAAACTTTTTTAATACCCTATGACAAAGCTTTTCAAATACTTCAGGTCATTCTTAAATCAGGGCAAGTTATTACGGTAAAATGGAACTATTATTTTTACTGCAATAAGTCACAATAAGATTTGGGTAACGATAAATCATTTTAAAAATGAAACACAATCTTGACCTTCGACAAAAATTAATCAGTTATGTAACCTATTAACGGTATCTAAGTTTGTTGGAATGCAATGCTACTTTTATGTCTGTTTGGAGCCGAAAATTCTGCCAAAACAGGAAGATATTATAGCATGCTAATGATGCATGCTATTTTGAATGATACGAAACTAAGCTGTAACATAAACCTACAAGAAGTCATGAGCTGAACTTGCCAATGAAAATTCAATTATGAACTTAATGAAGATTTTTGCCAAATTTGTTTGGAACTCTGACTTTGCCTTTCCATTTTGGAGCAAAATCAGAGAATTGATGTTTGTTCTTAGCAGCGCATACTTGCATGTGCATTTTAAATTAGCTCCTCAACGGGCCAATTTGTCTGTGTTTCACAGACGGCCTTTTCTAACTTACATGAGTCACATAGGCGTAGCCAGGATTTTTGATTGGGGTTAGTCAAACCGCAAATCACATGCAATGACGTATTCAGAAATTTTCGAGAGAGGAATCTTTTGTGGGACAAAGATATCGCAGAATAAAAGATCAGAAGCCGTGGTCTGGTTTGGCACTTAACCAAGATTTTGCAAATGAGAAAGGGCTTCAATCAAAAGTTAAAAAGTGAAATTGTCTAAATTGAGGGACGTATTGAGTAAAGTAGAGTAACTCAAACGGATCAAAAATAGGAGTCTGTGGGAGGAGCCTTCAGCCGCCGGAGGCTGTAGATGTCTGGGGGCAAAACCTTTAGCCGGAGCGCAATTTTTAGTCACTTTTTTGAAACAAAACAGCTACTTTGATGCCATTAAATCACATTTCGTACGTGTTCAGAGACAGCCATTTGAAAGAATTGGATTTTAGCATTTGAAAGGCAATTGAAAAAAATTAAATTGTTCAATTTTTCTTTTACTTGCAATGTAAGTCTAAAAGACGTTTAAAATCTTGCATTTGGAGTTAAACTTTGTAAGTGAATTGGCCCAGGTAGTCGGAAGCAGAGCACATTGCCTTATGCATTTTTTAGCATTGAATAAGAATCCACGAAAAGATTTTTCTTAAAGACTTTTGGTTTGTCATGAAAATAACCAGTTGTAGGAGTACATGTACGGCCAAAGGGCTCAGGCCCCCTCAGTTCAAATTCAGTAATTTGTTCAATGAGCTCTTCCCTTAAATAATTATTTTTTAAAAGTGTAAAAGGTCGCGTAAAAACTGGTGAGGTGGAGGTGAATTACTGCTATTGAAAAATGGTACAATAAATGGTTACGCCTAATTATGTTGTGGCTTGGAGCACCTGGCGCTTTAGGTATTTTCGCAATATCTTTCTGCCAAATATACGTGAAAACCAAAAAAAAAGTCTTACTATTTGAGCGCGGGACTCTTGGCACTTTGCTCTTTGGTAATTCGGCCCGGGTATTGATTAACGTTCAAGAAAAAACTAGATGAGGGCCACGGGTAGCAACTCTTAGAACAAAAACCCTAAATTTCACCAGAGTTGTACAATTAAATTGGCTGGCAAAAATTGAGTTGAGGGGCCGGTGCTCTCTGGTCGTCAATATGACGAAATTACTGGTTATTACTGCTGTAAGAGAGTAGTGTTCTACAAAAAAAATGCTTAAAAAAAATGAAATGAAAGAAACAATAAGCTTTGTTGTCATATTTTTATCATTGGTGGCATTTCAATTGGCTACGCCTAAAATGGGTCAAACTGATTAAGTGCCCAATCTAAACAGCAAGGAACGTGATTGCATTTTGAGCAGCATTCTTGGTGATTTGGAAGAGGTCAAACTGAGTCACTAACGCAAGGTATGCTTAAAGGGGCAGTTTCTTAACACTCAAATAAAATGCAGTTATTCATGTAATTGTAATTATATTTTTATTCACCCTAGCAAAGTTACGAAGGAATCTTTTGGTCTTGGAGTTAAGTGGCCACCTACCTACTCGTCTAAATCCGTCTCTTTAATATCCAACGTCAAGCAGAAAAACTCTCACTTTTAAAATGAAATTTTTTGGTTGGACCGATCGGGTATTAAAACTGAGTCTGCCGTTTTATTACCTGACGCTCTATTCATTTGACCAATCAATTTGTTTGTGGATGTAAGGATTTATTTGGTGAGGAAAACTTAGCCACAAAATTTTTGCACTTACAATATTCGAAACTTCTTCATTTTTACTGCCTGAAACTAACACAGTGATAGAAGTAAATTGAAAAATGATTTGGTTATTATTGAACACTTCATGATAAGTGCTACTTTACACCTAAAAAGTATTTGGACTAAACTAAACTTTAGTTGCTTGGTCATTGCGCTATTAGGAAAAATAAATTTTAGATTTTTGCTGTGGATGTCATCATTTTTGATGCTGTCACTATACTAGATCCTGTTGGATTTGAAACATGCAAAGCTTCTTTTATCGTCTTCTCCAATCGGCAAAAATTTATTTTTTAGCTTTGAATTAATCGTTTTCTTGGTTCAGCTTGTTACTTTTTTTTTTATGGTGCTATCCTAATGGAAAAAATTTGCTTGCGACAAAGTTAAAAGGGAGAAACTTGGGATAATCTGCAATTATGCTTTGCAAGAGTTAACTGCAATCGTTACTTTGTGAGCGTTATAAAATGTTGTTGTGCATTGACGTTTTTCTGATTTAAAAAAAGCTTTGCCAGTTCCGAAACCAAATAAATAATCATATTTTTTTGTAAAAATGATTACAAACAATCAAAAAAAATTGCTTGTATTTAAGCATATTTTATCGGTGCAGGTAGCATTTTTCAATCAAAAGTTTTGCTGAGGTTGCCATCGATTTAACCCTATGTTACTCCACCTTTTTCAGAGCATTGACTTCTCAACGGCAGGGCTTCTGAAGCCCACCATGGTTTTTCGATAATAACTTCAAAACTAACCAAGCTAGAAATTTCAAAATTTCACGGCATGGTAGAGCATTTATTCATCTTTCAATATAGCAAAAACAACTTTGGAATTTATTCCCGAAAGTTAACGAAATATGCATTTTATTTAAGGTCGTCAAGTTTCTGATGTTATGCGCTTACTTAATACGCGTTAAAAGGGATTATAATGGTTGTGCGCAATTGTAGTTGAGCGTGAAATGGGATTATAATTGCTTCGCCGTGAGAAGCGATAACGTTAGTAATTAAGATAATGACGTACACAATACGCTTATTGAAGGTCGACGAAATTGTTCAAGCATCACAAAAATTTCGGACAATTTTAATTATTTGAACTGATCTAATGATGTAACATAGTTAGAAGACGTATGATAAAGCTTTATTCATGTGTTGCATGAATTGATATATATATTGCAGGAATGTATTAAATTCTTCATGATTGTGGACAAAATTGCACAGCAAATTAATGTCCAACCGCATTATAAGTTAATTGAATTATATTTTGGGTGTAATACTGCACATACTATGATAACCCCGTAAACTTGAAGACAACGTATTACGTACAACAGAGTTGTTGCAAAACCAAATACAGTGCTTTTTCATAAACACGCAATTTCGTTGGCTATAAGAATACTACGATAAGTTGCAAGCTAACTTTATTTACTTCAATTTTGGCGTATTTTCATGCCGCATTTAATTCAAATCAAATCTTTCTTTATATTCACCGCATTACGCGGAAGCGTGTTACGAGTTGAAGAAGCCCATCTTCGCGTCACTGCGCCCGGGCAACACAGTTCCATTCAAAGAAATATCGCAGCGGTGGCGAGCCGTTGGCAACACTGTGTCTAATTTGACCGGTCCAAGATTTAAACCAAAGACCTACCGCCCCAGAGACGAAAGCGATTTCATTAAGATTTGAATGTTTTGAAAAAAATGTTTGCAGCTACAAACTAACATAATATTATTTGGCAAATAACGGTTATTTCAGTTTAATTTACAGTATTTTATTGTGCTTTTACTTTCTAAAAATTTCAATAATGTGGTTAAATTTTTTCTGGCTTTAAGTTGGAAACCAAGTTTTTTGCTTATTTTTTAAAGTTTTGTTAAAACAATTTGTAGTAATAAAGGATTTATTCTATTATTCAGTCCAATTAAATGCTGTTGAATTGCTCATATTACACATAAAAAGAATTGTTCTGGATTCTAAAGTCTCAAATTCATTGTGATCTCCGTTTCAGGGAATCTAGAACGAAATTACTTCCAAACGTAATCAAACAAACAAAAACATTTTCAAGTGAAACAAGCAGGAATCGTTTATAAAACCGTCTAATAGCGGTATAAACAATAGAGATACTATTTAAAGTCAAACCACGGACAAGAACAATAATTAGAATAAGTGCTAAATAAACAATACGAAGTAGCAATTACGCGTTGCTTTTTATACTGAACTGAGTATTAATCAGTATTGCTTATCTATCCACATAAAGTATAGCGCGATACAAAAATGAATATTATTCTCTTGTTGACGATTTCTAATTTGTTTTACAAAATTGTGATATAACAATAATTACGAAATTTATTTACTATAGCTTGCAAAACAAAATAAAAAAAACAAAACTGAGCGTTTGTTCAAAAACAAAGTAGAGTGCGTTACAAAATGATCGGCATTTCTATTAGTTTTTGTGCTTTTCTAATCACATGACACACTTTCTGTACAATGTAAAAGTACGACCAAAACTTTTGATACAAAAAACTTTTGTAAAAAAAAACAATCATCCTTGGGGCTTAGTCTTCAGAAATCCTGAGGTTTGGGGGTCATCGAGCAGGGCCTGCTAGAGGGATCTAGAGGTTACATTGTATCCGGGCCCAGGTACAGGGAGCCTGGGAGGACCTATAAGTTCACGCACACTCAATTAGTTTGGTGTGCATGCATAAAAAAGCCGGCCAAATTTCCGGAAGAGGTCTTTTTTTGGTCTTCAGGCAATTTCTAACAAAAGCTGGCCAAAATTGCGAGGAGAGTTTTTTTTTTGGTCTTTACCCGAATAACTAGTTGTTGGTCTTTACCCAATTTTCCGCCCAGATCTTGGCAATTAGCTCAATATCAGTCTTCGTACCCCCTGATACGGTTTCTCTCTGAGGTTTTGGTCACCAGGCAAGGCCTAATAAAAACAAGTTCAAATCAGTTTAGACAGTAATAAGTTATTACTGCAAAACAAAATGCAAAAATTTAGAAACTGAAAACTTCTCTGATAATTATTTACGCTTGAGTAGCGACATTCTTTGATTATTATTATCTAGCGAAAACGCTTTCGTCTTTGGAGCGGGAGGTCGGAGGTTCAAATCTCGGACTGGTCAAATCGGGCACACTGTTGCCAACGGCTCGCCATCGCGGCAACATTTCTTACGAAGGAGTTGTATTGCCCAGGCGCAATGACGCAGATGTGATCCAAGCAAACTCGCTACACGCTTTGGCATAGTACTGCGAGTTTAATAAACATTTAATTGATTTGATTATAGCTATTTGTCACTTAAAACTAATGACAAAAACAATGTATTTGTAATATAAATAAAATCAATAAATAATAAAAAAAAATATGCTTCGGGGCGTGCAACTGAATTAGTTGATTGCTTTATGAGTAGACAAAAAACAAGCTTTTCGGTTTCAATTTTTGTAAATCGGATAATCGGATGTAGGGCATTAACACTACAGGCAGACTACAATGAGCATTAGTTTATATTTTGCTTTTAGTAGCCAGTTGGTTGAACAGTTACACGATTGCTTATGAAACAGGAAGTCAAAAGTCAGTTTTTGGGCTGGTCGAATTCGACATAATTTGGTTACGGCTCGCCACCGCTGCTACATTTATTCAAAAAAAACTATGCTGCCCAATCGCTATGACTTGGAGCTAGGCACCGCACTTTTGTCACGCGTTTCGACGTGATTTTGCTAGTATAGTGTAATAAGGACTTGATTTTGTTTTTTATATTAGCGTATTACTAAAACAACCTGTGATTGTATAGAAACATTATTCGTTTTCTGCTATAATTTTGTCTTGTTCGATTGTAGCTTGCGCGAAATCATTGCCCTGCAAACCAATGATTACTCTTTTCAATCAAAATTAGCGTGAAAACAAAAGACAAAAGAACTTAATTTTTATTGAATGCCTAGGGCGTAGTAACTTTTCGTTCGCAACGCAGTCACGTTAATTATTGTAATGCATTTAATCTCGGACACCAATTTACTCTAATCCTCTTAATCTCTACCAGAAATATTAAGCGTGGAATTAAAATTTTACACCGAAAACCAGAAATTGGCAAAATTTCCAAAATTTGTCAAAAACCTCCATTTTGCTTTTGAGCCCCTTACGTTGTGTAAACGAAAACAGTATCATCGTAATTGGCAAAAACGAAGAGAAAAAGACAGTCGGAAAAATTCAGGTTATATATTGCAAACCGAATTTAAGTAATTACTGTTTATAACGAGTGTGTGCTTTAGAAGCCCTACCGTTGAGCAATAAAGGGTTAAAATATCAATGCCATAGTTTGTGTAGATGACGTACACGTCAAAAAACAATAAAATTGTCAAATTTCGCCATTCCTGTCTGTGCCTTCTTACAGCGTAAACTGTTGACAATGCAAATAAAATTTTTATGTTGGATGTAGTTCTTATATGATGTTCAAAAATTTGACCTACAATTGTTCCACAAGGTACAACAACGTGAGATAAAAAACTGTATCTTGTCGTAGGCAAGCTGTTACCAATAGAACAGTACCAATATAGTTTTTAAATAGTCATCAAAAACAAAGAGGAAAGGCAAAGCTTGTTACTTAAATTTTACAGTAATTTATCAATTCTCTAATCTACAACACTACATTACGCTACTGTAAATCTATTGACTCCTAAAACGAAGATTTTATTCTAAAAAGAGACGTCTTATTTTCAAAATATTTTAAGCGAATGACTTAAATGAATTACATTGTCCAAAACGAAATAAGATTTTTTGCAGTATATACGTAAGAACTTTATTCTACTGTTTGACATCACTGGCTTTGCGTGAACTCAATATTGAAACGACCCAATTATTAACAGAACCGATCAGTGTTTCTGAAAACTGATCATTAGTCTGGTGCATAGATGGGCACAAGTCTGTTGATTGTCAATCCGTTAATAACGAAGCTTACTTTTTCATTAATTCGTTAATCCATTAAAAAGTTTTTTCAAGTTAACGGATTAAATTAACTTCCGTTAAGTTCAATTAACTTCGGTTAAGATTTTTATCGTTAATATCTTGCGCCATTCATTCATCGTACCGGTACAAACCAGTTTGCACTGGTAGCACTTGTTGCGTATTAGCACGAGTTTTATTGAAGAAAGCGAAGGCAGCTCTTTTTTGCGGCAACTAATAAGTTGCAGCCTCATGGGTTTATTAATTACCGCTGTTAGCAATTTCCAAAGATTTTCCGATCGCAGCTTCGCTAGTGCATTTGAACTAATTTTTACCTTGAAATTAGATTAGACTGTAAAATGGTACTTCCAAAGCTAGAAAAGTCCACCATAGCAATGAATATTTTCTTACAATCAGCTCAACAGCGTCATTACGTGTTCTAGAAGCGAGTGAATAAAAAAATGTAAATTGCAAGCAAAATATTAACGAATTAACGGACTTTATTAACTTCCGTTAATTAAAGCTGAAAATAATGGATTAACGTTAACGGAGGTGTGAAGTTTGTTAACGGACCAGTGGCTAACGAAGCTAACGTTTTGCATTAACTTGCCCACCTATAGTTTGGCGAATAAAGCATGTGCAATTGCAATGGTGGAAGAACTTTTTGCTCTCTTTAAGCAAAAACTTTTTTATTTTTTATTGATTGAATTTTAAAGAAAAAATGATATGTAATTACAATTACAAATAGAGAGCGCCATCTTGGGTCAAGATGGCTAAGCGCTCAATCTAAAAAGCAAGATACGAGAATGCATTTTAAGCAGCTACTTTGGTCATTAAAAAAAAGGTCAAACTGTATCAATGACGAAAGATGTGCTGCAACAGGGGCTTCTTAACGTTTAACTAAAATGTAGTTTTTCGTGTATTTGTAATCATATTTTTATTCTCGCTGGCCAAGAGACAGCAAATTAATCTTTTTGTGTAGGAGATAAGTTAGAGTTGTCGTCTACCCATCCACCGAACACCGTCTCTTTAATACCGAACGTCAATCAGGAAAACTCTCAATAAAATTTTTATACTGTAGTTTTTAGGTTGGACCCAATCGGGTATCAAACCCTAGTCTGTTGTTTTATTAAAAGACGTTCTGTTCACTTTATCACTGATCGGAAAGTAGTTAGTGGGATTGAGGGTGTCAATAATAGAACTTAGTTGTGGAATTATTTGGTTATTATTGACAACTTTATGATACATACATTCTTTCGACTAAGAAGTTGTTGTACTAAACTAAACTTTAATTGCTTGATCATTGTTCTGCTAGGGAAAAGAAATTTTGAATTTTTCTTTTGGTTGATATCACTTTTGATGTCAAAAGTGTAGTACTTGACTTGAATTTAAAAATTTAAAGTTTTGGAGCAAAAAATTTGAATTGAAACGTTTTTGCGTGAATCACGTTTTGGTCGTACGTGTGCACAAGTAAAAAACAACAACAAAAATTGCGCAAACCGAATAGGCAAATGTAAATCCAAGTTTGAACGATAAGTTTTCTTCGGTAACACAATTTTGATCTCTAAGTACAAATGAGGACTGTCGTTGAGATGTCTCAAGGCACCCACTTTGTACTGTATCTTCATTACTTGCCCCCGGTTGATTGTTTAGCTATGAATTAGTATAAACTTGTTGATTTTTTAAGCATTTAAAGTGAATCGCTCTCTCAAACATTTGCCAAGGTTAGATTTTTTTGAAACGTTTTCAATATGCTTGTAAAATACTAGTTCTATTACATCAACTATTACACAATAACAAATGATGATTGGACTACTGTAGTACTTTACAAATAATTTCAATCTTTAAGCTTGCAACATTTTATCATTGTGCCATTTATGCTGTAAAGTTGATTTTGTTTATTTATGTTACCTTTTGAATGTGTGTTGTTGATGGTTGTATTGTTCAGAGTAGACTACTTTTCAAGTTATTTTGTAAGTTGATTTACGTGATTTTGATTTTATTATAAATAAAGTATTTTTTTATGAGAAAAAGTGATTTTCTTCAAAACAAATTTTTAGCTTGGAATGCGTAATTATAGGCTTTAGCAAAAAATTGTTAGAATTGATTCATGAACCTGCAGTGTCTTCGATTGGGCTACAGCTAGGTTTTGGGTTGGTTTTGGGTTTTGGCAAGGGATTGGGTTCGGAATCAAGGTGGATGTAAATTTCAGTTTAGAGTGTGAAATGAATCTTCAAGCTATTATTAGGATAATTACTTTTTCATTCAAATTGTAGTGAGGTGTATTTAGGCACATTTAACATTGCACTGTACCAGCTTAAATCGAGCATATGAAAGTCATACCATGGGCCCATTTATAGCCCCAAACAATTTTCGCCAAATATAAGTAATGATATTTGAGCTGGTTCAAGACCCCGTAAAAGTTTGAAACAAAAAGCAACTTAAAACAATCAAAAATCTAGATAAAACCCTGCTCGATTTTGCGATACACAAAAACTGTCCAGCGGATTGATTAAAGTTGTTCTTTCTTATTTCAAAACAAATTCTTGGCGATTGCGTATTTTTGGAACAAGTTGGCGTTTTCAGGATATGTTTTGTTACCAGTAGTTATTTCAGAAATCTCCTAATATATTTAGTACACTATGATATGCCATCCCTGGCAAAACTGTATTACATTTCATTATCGCATGCATAATCTTTCTTCTGAATTCACTTGCAGACCAAGGCCAAGAACTTGAGCGTCAAGGCCAAAGACTTCAAAAAGTGTTCTCGAGATCAAAAACGTCCTCGAGGACTCCACCTCTGAAACCTAATAACTCGTTGTATGACTACACTATGATGAGCGACATATTGTTTCCTCTTCAATTGCTGAAAAGTGATTTTTGCATTTTCAAAAATAATTATTTAATCTAGTTCTTGATTTTTTGCTACGTGATAGCAAAAGTGCTCGAAAATTTTAAATTGTGCTGTTTTGTTTTTTGTTTTTGTTCCACAATTTTCTGTTTGTAAAAAGTAAAGTTTTAATTGCGTTTAATTGTTCTAAAATTTGGAAAATTTTAGTTGTTTTTTTTATTTAATTTTTTCTTCGCTTTGTTTGAAACGATTTCAGAAAGTTTCTAATGCTTACAAAAAAAATTGTTTGAGTGAAATGTATGATGATACATGCATTTACCATTCGAGAGAGTAATTAACGTAGTGCAGTCATGATCTTTTCCATTATAACTTTAAAAGCAATATTTTATAAATATTTTTATGAGAGGATTAGTGGTATTCTTACTTTGTTCCTGCTATGTAATTTCGATCAAAGTTGTACCTCGTCTTCTCATAAAATAATTTATATATTTGTTAACAAAAACATGGAAAGAACAAGACGGCCTTTTTTTTTTAATTCGGAGATTTACGTAATGCAACACTAAACACTAAAAAATAATTGCCGGTATTCATTATTTTAATAGGTTTGCCAATAGGATATTGCAAACTATATTGATACGACAACAACAAGTATTTACAAGTTTTTTGCGACGTATTTCATAACAATTTTATTTTACAATCTGGTTATTAGTGAAGAAGCACAATTAAATGCTGCTGCTAATCATTGGACTAATTGGGAGGTATGTGATCCGTCTTCGCGTCCAAACTGTTATCGTTTCAGAGAACTGACGTGTGAAAAACAAGGTGTTGAAAAATTAGATGTTGAGTGTACAAAAATGAGCAGGGATATTCTGTTTGAAGTTTACGAACAACAACTTAACTCTGACTGTCTTGCAATCAATACTGGTGAAATCACAAATCTCTGTCCTCAAGATACATCTATTAATCTGCCATGCAGAGAGCACTGCTACAATGGAATTCAAGAAGTTCAATATAATTGTACTGATGAGAAAAAACAATGTATCCTCAGCAACTATCGACGTTGCTACAATGCAAGCAATTGTTCAGGACAATGGTCAAATTGGGCTTCAAATGGAAACTGTTCTAAACCTTGTGGTGGTGGGAGGCTAACTGAGCGTCGAAGTTGCTATGAAAATGGTAAGCAAAGAATACTCTTTCAGATCATTTTGTAGTCCTTAACTTTCGCATGCTAAAAGGTTGTGACTATGTTTCGAATACTGAGTTTGTTTTCACCAAAAGGATCTACATTTTGAAGCTTGTAGGATGCAATATGCTGGACGTGTATTGTACAGTAGTTAATTGAAACAAGTCAAAAATACAACAGCATTGCTACCTTAAAAATTTTCAGCATAATTAAGTCCATAGACAGTACTTTGTGCCACAATATATTTAAGATTCGTAATCGGCAAGAAAAGGTACTCTTTTTTTACAGCGAATTTTACTTTCGTTTTTCGCTTCCACATAATACTCGTGGTATTTTGCATATTTATCCTCCTGTCATCGGACAGCGTCAGACGCTAACTATCGGAAAATCTGGACACTTTTCCTAGCATGATAGAAGAAACCCACACCTGCTTAGGAGTTTTCAGTGATCCAATTTTTCTATGAATTTATTTGAATTCTTGTTCACTGAATTTGCTACTTGTTCGAAGCCACCAATCAGAAACAATCGTCGTGAAGCGTCTTGCCCAAGAACGCAACAACCCTACCACCAATTAACCTATTAACCTACTACCACCTATTAACCGATCAGTGTTCGAGTGGATAGAGCGTCTGCTACTGAAGCAGTAGACACGGGTTCGATTTCCGGTCGGGTCAAACCAAAGACTATAAAAATTGGTATTCAGAGCTTCCTGCTTGACGTTCAACAATTAAAGGGACAGTGTGAAGCCTCCATCGTGTGTGGTAGACAGGTGGGCAGGTGGCAGCTTGACTCGAAGACCGAAAGGTCCCTTCGCTGTCTCCCTGCCCAGGCAACTTGGTGAATAAAATGTAATTACAATTACAATTACAATATAATTACCAGGGTGCTGGGGGTTGAAACTAAATCAAGCAATCAAATTGTAAAAACAACGCCTTTTTACGACAACGTTGATCGCTACATAGTATGACTATTTTTTTATTGGTATTATTTGAACACAGTTTTATTTGATTTGATTAAAAATTGGAATCATTAAAATTTTTTTTATTTAATGATTGTCAACCTAAAACTATGGGTTTTCGTGTTTCGACTAGTAACTTAGGCCATCTTCAAGGCTAGCATTTAGAAGCATAAGTTATTCATCTATACAATTTATTATTGCAATAGACAGTGCGAATGAGCTATCGCGACGCGTTTCGACCTTGCTCAAGGGTTTCATCAGGCGAAAAGAATAACACATTTAAACATGCAATGATATAAAACTGCAACTAAAAATTTGGAAGAAAACATTAGCAGCAATTTAGAATCATTAAACTTTCAAACATGCAATGATACAAACTGCAATTACTAAATTTAGAAATAAAATTTTCATCGATAAACACATCTGCTTTGTCTAAGCAAATTTTATAATGACGTCAAACAACTTATGACATGTTCATACAAAAATCACAGTGAGAGCAAGAATTTGCAAAAGAACTGAACGCATTTGCAAAAGAACTAGATAATTTGCAAGTACGACCAAACAGAATACATTGAGTTTTGCTATTATTTAGCTTTAATTTGTTACACCATAACCATTTCTCTACTGCTTTCAAACATTTTGTAAGTACGTTAGCATCTAAGGTCTTGTCAGCATCAAAGGTAATATAAAACTGCTCATCATCGGCATAGAAATGGTAACTGAAGCCAAATGTAGAAATTATACTGGTAAGTGGTTTAATGTAAAGAGTAAACAGTATAAGAGCAATAACTGAGCCTTGAGGTACACCAGAAAACAGTTAAAACGAACGAGATATATTATTGTTTACATCTACACAATGACTTCTGTTATTCAGATAAGAACGTATTGTAAATTATTATAGAGCTCCACTTAATTGTAATTTTAATTGTAATTACATTTTATTCACCAAGTTGCCTTGGCCAGGAGACAGCAAAGGGACCTTTCGGTCTTCGGGTAAAGCTGCCACCTGCCCACCTGTCTACCACACACGGCGGAGGCTTCACACTGTCCCTTTTAATGCTGAACGTCAAGCAGGAAAGCTCTGAATACCAATTTTTATAGTCTTTGGTTTGACCCGACCGGGAATCGAACTCGAGTCAACCGCTTCAGTAGCAGACGCTCTATCCGCTAGACCACTGATCGGTTACAGTTAAAGCTGTGTTCTCTATTGCCGGCTTAGAGTTTTCATTGATTTAAAACTGACTCTTGTTTGCACCAATGCAGCAATCTTGGAAAACTAAGCGTTATTGCATTGTAACACTATAATAAACATTATCTCGAGTCAGTGTGCTTATTTTGTTAGTATGGTATAGTACAAACCCATAATTTCCACTCCGCTAATTACCGCTTTTATCTGCAGCATAAAAGAATAAAACCCACATCTAGCAATTTCACTAACGCGTTATTCTTATTCGTAGTTTTGCATCAAAACTCGGAAAAAATTTTTGTAATCAATGGCAGCGGCTTGTGCTTCTGGTGTTTTCAGATTGCAAAGAAGCTTAAAAGCACTGCTGTAAAAGCATGATGAGGAGGATATTTAGATAACAGTTCTCGGAATAGCTAGGAGAGAAAAAAGTAAAGCTGTCTTCAAGAGCATAGTTATACTATAGTAAATTATTATTATTACTTTTGCATACATTATAAATATGAGTATTTTCAGAATAATTAAAAAAAAACAGAAATAATTTAGATGTCAATGCAATTGAGGCACTTAAGCAATCACAAACTGCCAATTGGAAAATAAAATGTTGTTTTTAACCATGATCATAAACTACTGTAGCAAGGTAAAAAGCATAGTAAAATTAATTGTCATAAACAGTGTCAATATAGTGGCCACTCATCATGTTTGCAAAAATGCGTTCCAATAATGTAACATGTGTGCTCTAAACAAAGCCGAGATAATTTTCAGTCCGAGCAATAATAATTTTGTTTTTGCTTCCCAATTATCTTGAGGTAAATAACGGCAAGAAATAATTTTTGGCATGGCTAATACAAAAATAAAATCGAAAAATACCAGCTCCTGCAATCAGAGTCTACTTTAATTGCAACATCATAACTATTTTTAGCCCCCGTTAAATATGTTTTAATGAAAATTTGGATTTGCACTTAAAGTACTCGCTATTTTCGTAAATCTTATATTCGTTTCTGCGTAACATTATTTCAAGTGTGTATTTCATTCAAGTCATGAGTTTGCAACAGCATAACATATTTATTTGCTGGCTGAAAACTCAAAGAAATGTTTGTTTGATTTAACCGATACTTTATTTACGATTTTCTGCGATATCGATACAACAAGGGTTTTGCAATTAGTATCTATCTTACAGGACAAACTTTTAGAATTATATAATGGCGGAGCCTAGCTGAGAAGCTTTTTAGATCATTTATGATCTTTTTCATATTTAACACTGGTATTATTATCATTATTATCAGCTAATTACTAAAAACACTAATGCTGTGCAGATTATGCAACTTCTTACCGTTTAGCCCAAGCCATATCGAAGTTTTTGTGGCTCATCTTCTATTTGGAACGAGAGATCGTTTTACGTATTAGTGGTGTGTGTCATTTTATTTTGGAGCATAGGCAAAGAGAAAAAATTAATTTGAATATCTGTGCCTGTTGTTTTGCATTGTTCTGCGTATTTTACTTTCTATTCAAGGAGTACGCAGTTGTTTGTATAAATTCTAAATTTCTATTGCAAAGTTTGCAAATATGATAAATGTAATACAATTATTGTGAGACGCATCACTTTTTCACGTTTCTCGGAAGCTCGTTATAATGCAGCTCGTTTTGTGCAATGCCAGGCTGCGAAAAAAAAAAAACTTCTAAAATCAAATAAAAACTGGATGCTCATTTTCCCGGAGGAAAATAATACGGGACTTTGCCAGTTCCTTTTCACCATCATTCTACTCTTTATACTACGAAGATTACCCATATTTATGTAAAGCTTAGTTGTATACAAAACAACCAAAGTGATTTTGTCTCATAAAAAAAATTGATTTTAAATCATTTGTGGTTTGCGTAAAACGTATGCTCAATTAAGTATTCAAACCCAGCTTTGTTCAATAAATACAATTTTAAACCTTGGCCTCTTTAACCATTATGCCAGCAACGCACATGAACCCGATTGATTAAAAATCAATAGTTAAATTAATCTTTCAGACAGAGTGTTATGAGCAGGTTTATTGTGGTAGTTAGGTACCCCAAACTATGTTACAAATTATCTCTTAAATATTTACTGATATCCAAACAGCTAAAGCTCTAGCTCAAGCCGTTCAAAAATTGATTTTGGGGGTTCCTTTGGAAAGGTTCCAGAGAGGTGGTACCCCCAGCTATATCAAAATTTTTGTCTCTTTGCTATCAGCTGATATCAAAAAAAAAACAAAAACTGAGGCCTTACCTTAAGTTCAACAAACTGATTTTGTGGGGTTCATGTGAGGATTTTCTAAGGAGTGGTACCCAAACTATGTCCAATGGTTTGTCTGTTAAATATCTACTGATATCAAAAACTCTGCACCCTAGCTTGAGCTGTTGAAAAAATTGATTTTTGTGGGGTCTTCAAGCTTAAGCCTTTAAAAAAATTGATTTTTTTTGGTCTTTGCAGAGAATGAAACTTGAAACCCTTTAATCATATCTAATGTCAAAATAAAAAAGATTGAAAGTCATTTTGTCTTAATCAAAAAAAATGTGGATGATATAATATGATTTTGGAATAAAAAAACCAATGGTCAGCTAGTATTTTAACCCAGGTGTATTCAATCACAATGGTTTCGTATGCTGGCGCCTTTAATCACTAGGCCACAGCAGCACATGTGCATACGACATGAAAATGAATTATTAAAATCATGCACTAAACTTCATTATCACAAGCTTTTGGCGTGTCTATCTCAAACCACGTGACATAGCGTCTTAAAAGTGTGGGTGCATAACTTCATATATTTTGTCCAGATCAAAAAAAAAAATATGCTGGATTCAGCTTATCTAGGAATAAAAAAAACTGATGGCCAAATCGATATTTGAACCCAAATCTATTCAGTCACAAAGGTTTCATATGCCAGCGTCTTTAACACCACACCATGGAATCACACGTGTGCAGGGCACAATGCACATGACAAAAATCAATTATTAAAGGAAAAATTTTGTTTAAATCCTTGTAAATACACAGCTTTGATAAAAACCTTTCAAAGCGCAAATTAGCGCTTGCATCGCCGCTTTGCACATTGGTCGAAGATTTGAAGAATATCGCTTCAACACCTTGCATGCTATTTACAATTTATTTAGTTATCATTTGGGTGGATATTTGTGCTTTAGAACAGCGGTGGATTGGTAGCACGATAGCAAAATTTAAAAAAAAGCACAGATGTTATATTGAAAATGTTATCAAATCAAATCACAAAGGAAGGCAAACTAAAGCTGAATATTAATATTCGGAGTTAGAGTTCGATGTCTCAAGCTAAGGAAATATCACATCACTTGCAAAATCATATATTACTGCACACTAAAAATTATGCAATTACAGCCTGCGTAATTAAAAAAAAAAGTTTTTGCTGAATGCATGATGTTAACGGTTTCTTTGCATTTAATTTATTCTTAAACCTCAATTTTCTTTTATGTTTTTTAATTTTCGTGGCATACTGTAGTTGTCACCAATTTCTTGCAAGAAAAAAAAAGCAATGTGTATCTTAATTATTACAAAATTTACGCTAAATTTTTGCTAAAGTAGTTTAAAAATCACGCCACGAAAACGTAAAAAATTGATTTTTGTTGTGTTTTCAGCTTAAACCGTTAAAAAAATTGATTTTTTGGGGATCTTTTCATAAAATGAAAGCGCAAACTCTTTGGTCATATCTAATGTCAAAATAAAAAAATTAAAAATGATTTTGTTCTAATCAAAAAGAAATATGCTGGATTCATTATGGTTTCGGAATAAGAAAACCAATGACCAAATAGATATCAGAACCCAAATGTATTTAATCACAAAGGTTCCATGTACTGGCACCTTCAAACATCAGGCCAGAGCACCGCCTGTGTATGCACAACGAAAATCAATTATCAAACTCACTAATTAAACTTTGCTATCACAAGTTTTTGGTGCGTCTGCCCCCAATCACGTAACTTAGCGTCTCCAACACTGCAGGTGCTCAACTTCATGAATAGACTTATCATATGTTCAAATTTCAAGTTTCTAGCTTTATAATTTTGTTTCACCAGCCATCACCTCTCCATACTTCGAAGGTTACCGATATTTCTATAAAACTTAATCGAAAGCACTGCAACCAAAGTGATTTTGTCTCATAAAAAAAAAAAAAAATTAAATCATTTTGTGGCTTGTGTAAAACGGATGTCCGACTAAGTGTTTCAACCAATATCTGTTCAATCACGACAATTTCAAACACTGTCGTCTTCAACCATTATGCCTAGCACCGCACATGAACCTAATTGACTAAAATCAAGTGTTTAATTTAGCTTTCAAAAAGTGCTTGAAGGTTTCGAGTGGTTGGTACCTCCAAGCCACGTCAAAATATTTGTCATTTAAATATCTAACGATATCAAAAAAAAACAAAAAAACTAGCGCATAGCTTAAGCTATTTAAAAATTGATTTTGATTTTTGCGGAGTCTTTACAGAGAATTGAAACCTGATATCCTCTGACCATATTTAGTACCAAAACAAAAATATTAAAAGTGATTTTGTCCCAATCAAAAAAAAAAATTAAATACGCAAAATTCAATAGGATTTGGTTTGAGAAAAAGCGATGGCCAACAAGATAATTGAACTCAGGTCTAGTCACTCAAATAGGTTTCATTCACTGGAGCCTTTAACCTCTAGGTCATAGCAGCACGCGTGCACATTAGGGTTATGAATTTTTCAACTTTTTGAATAAATCTAAATTTCTGGCCTTGCAATTAAAAAAGTATTTCTACACTAATATTTCATTCCAAAACGAAAAAACCTGGAACACCCAATACTTCATAATTTTCCAAATTTTTGGCATATTTTAACGAGTCAATTATGCTTTTTTTAAGAAATTTCACCGTCTAATTTAAAAAAAAACTTTTATAATTACGAAAGAAACCGTAGCCAAGTGCCACATACTATAGTCTTCGGAAAGACCCCAATATTCGTATTTTGGAAGTCATTAGGGTTTTAAATTTTTATTCGAAATAGATTTCAACCAACATTTTTTAAAAGTTAGAAAAAAATTTTTTTGTCAAATTGCAAATTTGTTTTTTTTTGGATCGATATTTCCTTAAAAAAAACGTAACAACTAAAAAATCTTCGGATTTGGTTATTCAATATTTAGTCTCCAAAACAAAGTTGTAGCTTTAAAAATCTTCGTAAAAAGTTTTACAATGAATTCCAAACAAAAAATCATCGTTTTTATGTTTGTAAAACAATTTGCTTAAGTTTTACGCTCAAACGCGAACAAAAATTGTCATAAAATATGTAGCAATCATTAAATACTTGACTATTGTTGACAATAAACAACAAATAAATGTCACCTCTTCCGCTTTGTGCACGTGTTACATTTTGGTTAAAAAAGCTAAACTTGAACTTGGCTGTTTTAAAATTTTTGTCACGTTATTTATGCAAACTGAATCAAAAATGAGTCGCAGATTAAATTCAAAAAGTGAATTTTGTAAGCCTAAAGCGAATTTACAAAGTATTTGATTTTCGTCCGTTTTTTTACGTTTTTGCTTTTCCTTGAAAAAGTATGCTCTTTTTCTTCCGCATTGTTATAAGTCCATTTTCTCTCTAAGTAGACTGCTACATATTGATAAAAATTTTGTTTAAAAAGCGATGTTGCAAAATAGAGCTGTACGCTTTTACAAAAACTGTTTTTGGAAAACTTTGCCCTGTATGTGATAATGTGGTGATGCAGATATGGACATACAAAAATGCGGACAAAAAAAACATAGTTTTTCATGGAGAAGAAAAAATGTGCCAACGGAAAAGAAAAACGGATACTGTGTGGATCCACCTTCAGTTAGTCAAAACTATGAGTATCTACCATCTTCGCTTTCCGCCTACGGAACGAAAGGCATAGTGGATCAAAAATGGAAGTGGATTGCTGATTCCCATCGATTGTACTGATGGCAATTCATTTTCAGGAGAAAAACTTTTAGTGGTGAATTCGCTCGCAATGAGTCTCTATGAGTTGTTCTTTAATATCAACAAGTAGTATTTAATAAACTAATAATAATAATAACAATAATAATAATAATGACGACATAAAGCAAAGCAGTGCTATGTATACAGCGAGTGAACAAAGAAAAGCGAGAACAAAAACAACATTAATTAAATCCCTTTTGTCTTGCAATAGCCGTTTATTACGCAATACCACCCATAGCAATAAGCGATACGTGCCAATAACCGGATAGGGCAGACAATTATACAAGCACAAATATTAAAGTATATTCACTCGGTCACCACAAACTTAAACTGCTTTGGTTCGATTTAAAGAAATTCATCAGTAAAATAAAACCGTGACTCTTACAATAAAGAGCTATCAAAGACGGGTGGTGACTGGTGATCCATGCAAAGCGGGAAATTCTGAAAGCTCTTGATTAGTTTCGCCCTCCAATAAACTATAGGGTTTTTGTCATTCCAAAATTTCTCTTCTCATTCATAAATTTATACTACAAAACCAAACAATAACGTGTAGTATGCTCTTTTTCCTCTTTATCTACCAATAACCAGTGAAACAAGTGTAAAACGTTGCAAAAAAATCTTTGGAAAATTTTACGAGTGATTTAGAGTATTTGTGAATTTATCCAAAGATTAGGGCTAATTCACGAACATTTTGAGCCATTTTCAGTTTTTTTTTTTTCAAAGAAAAAAATGTTGGTATAAGAACAAAAAAATCTTTGTCCAAAAATAAAAAAGTTTCAGAAAAAAACTCAAAATCTTTGCAAAAATTTTCAAATAAAAAAATTTTCGGCCGAGCAAAAAAATTTTCGGCCAAAAAATTTTTCGTTCGAGAAATATTAACGATCATTCGGAAAAAATGAAGTCTTGAAAACAAAGATTTGGAAATTCTACTCGTAACGAAGACCATCGTATGCCAATTTTACGAAGCACATACGTTTGTGTTTTTCTAAGACTATTGTATGTAGCCCCAGAACGGTTAAGGTAGGAATGAAACCGTCTTAGTAGAGCTAAAATTATATGGTTAGGCTAGCAGATATGCCGACTGAATTGAGAAAGCTGTCAAAAACTTTGTTTTGCCCCAAAATTCTGTCTCACTGGCCGCACGTGAACTACTTTTTTAGTTTAATGTTGGCCAGTTTTCAAATCGTGTCAAAAAGGCATCATAATAAAAACTATAACTTTATTTTATGATGATGCTTGCTGGATCACGAATAAGATCCAGCGTTTTCTTTCATATAGCGCCTTTGGAAAAAAAACTGGAGCCTTAGATTGAGCCGTTCAAAAATTAATTTTTGTAATGTTTATTTAGGGATTTTTAGGTGGGTGGTACCTTTGTATTTTGTCCAAGCTACTTTGTGACATCAAAAAAGCTAGAACCTCCGCCAGTTCCTTTTCACTAGCATTCTCCGATTCGTACTTTCAAAGTTAGTCATATTTCTGTAAAACTCAATTGTATGCAATGCAGATAAAGTAAGTTTGTTTAATGAAAAAAATTTTGATTTTAAATCGTTTGTGGTGTGAGCAAAACGGATGTCCGATTAGGTATTTCAACCCAGCTCTGTTCAATCACGACAATTTCAAACACTGGTGCCTTCAACCATTATGCCAGCACAGCATATGAACCCAGTTGACTAAAATCAATTCTTTAAACATTTAGCTTCCAAAAAGCGATTTGGGAGGCCGTTTAGGGGGGTTCTGGGGGGCTGGTACTCACAAAATAATTTTAAAACTGTTTCTGAAAAATCTCCTGATATCCATAGAAACAAATTTTCTAGCTTAAGCCGTTTAAAAGATTGATTCTGGGGGTCCGCTTTGGAAGGTTCTGAAGGAATGGCAATCTACTGTATGTTAAAATTTTTGCCTGTCGTTAAACATCTACTGATATCAATTAAAACAGAAACCTTAGCTTAAGCCGTTTAAAAAACTGCTTTTTGGAGATTTATTTGGGGGCATCTGGGGAAATTGGTACCCCCAAATTACGTACAAGTATTTGTTTGGTAAACATCTACTGATATAAAAAAATCTTGAATCCTAGCTTAAACTGTTACAAAAAATTAATTTTTGGTGGTCCATGTGGGGCCCCGAATGGTTAGTATCACCAAACTATGTCAAACTATGTCAAAATATTTTTCAGTAAAATCTTTACTAATTAAAAAAAAATAGCGCCCTAGGCTAACAGTTCAAAAGAGGGAATATTGGGGGTCCATTTAGGAGGGGGGTAGTTTCCGGGGGGTCGTACCCCCAAACTATGTCAAAATATTTTTCCGGTAATTATCTACTAATATCAAAAAAACTGGAGCCTTAGATTAGGCCGTACAAAAAACTGATCAAACTATGTCCAAGTGTTTGTCTCTTTAATATTCTGCGATATCAAAAAAACTATGACCCTTGCTCAAGCCGTTTTAAACATTGATTTTGGTGGTCAGTTTGGGGGTTTCGGGTGGTTGTTATCCCCAAACTATGCCAAAATAATTTTCAATTAAATATTTACTGATGCCAAAAAAAATAGCATCTTAGCTTAGCCGTTCAAACAAGCGAATTTGGAGGTCCATTTGGGAGGGTTTCCGGGGGTGGTACCCCTAAACTAGACCAGGTGTTTGCCTTTTTATTCTCTCCTGACACCAAAAAAAGTAGCACCCTAGCTTAAGCCGTCAAAAAATTGATTTTTGGGTGTCCATTCGGGGTTTTCGGAGGGTTGGCAGATGTATGTTGGCAGATGTATCAAATGACAGATGTACTGGCAGATTTATCAAATGATGTAAGCGCACCATTAATCTCAAAAGGATTATTCTGGAGAGTGTCTTTGCCTAGTGTGGCCTGTGAATTGGGTAGGCGTAACATAAGTGACAGATAAGGTGCTGCTATTGCTAGAGCATTTTTAACTGATTTGGGCCTTGTATCTGCCGATGACACTTCTTTCAGTGTTGTAGACCGTTCGAAGATTCCAAGAAAACGATCAAAAATGAGAAACGAATTACAAGAAGAAAATTCTGTGGAAGTTAAAGGTTTTTATTTTTTGACGGGCGTAAAGTCAAAACGATAAAGAAAAAAAAAAGATGAAGTTACTGGCAAATACTACTCAACGTTTAAAAAGAAAGGACTTTACACTCTTGTTGCAGAACCAAAGTCGGGATATGTTACGCGCGTTACTGTTCACAAAAGTCATTCTAAACTGTTGCAAACTCCATCACTACCTTTTTTCAGAAAACTAATACAGTCAAACTTCGATACTATGCCACCCTTTGGGACCGAGAGAAAGTGGCATAGTAGCGAGGGTGGCATAGTAACAAGGATTTGTAAAAACAGCCTTGTGATGTAACAATGTAATGCCACGTTGTATTGTACGATTATAATTTACATGTATTTTGGTATAATGTACAGTACAGTGCAGTAGTTTCGGGAAGGCCAGTGTGAAGGCCAGTGTGATGCAAGCATGCAATCGGCTAGACGACGAAGTGCATGAAATCCGCAGAAAGAACATGCGCCAGCTGACGATTCCTTAGAGTTTTGGGCTGAGCTACAGTAGATAACTTGAGAGAACATATTACATGCACATACTGTATACTTTTGCCGTTTCACAGCCGTTTAATTGTTTCGTTCGTAGCGTTTATTGTTTCGTTAATACACTGCAATACTGTACCTCATGTGGCATAGTAGCGAGGGTAAGTGGTGGCATAGTAAATATATTTTCTATTGAATTTAGTTGGTGACGATCAAAAGTGGTATAGTAGCGAGGGTGGCATAGTAGCGAGGGTGGCATAGTAGCGAGGTGGCATAGTATTGAAGTTTGACTGTATTCACAAATCTTATGTACTAGCGATTGGCTGCGATGATACTGTAAAATATTGCACGCCTACGTCGTAAATTTTAATTTGCCGCAACGAGATTCGAACCTTTGGAACTGGTTTATAGAAGATTGAACGTAATTTTGTATGCAAATTGGATTTTCAGACTGCACTATATTAAGCGGCGAATTATCGCCCAAAGACTGACCTTAATTTCGTTTTACGTTTGATTGTACACTGCACATCCTTTTTGTAGCGTTTTTTGTTGTTCACGTAAAATCTAAAAATCAGTTAGCAGTTGAATCTTGTCAAGGTAACGTCATTAGTTTTGTGTTTTAAAAATTGACAAGTTGAGTTGAGTTGTTGAATTGGAAACTGCGACATTGGAAATTCTCAAGGTACGTTTTCATTGCAATAACTTTAATATTATTCGTAACAATTCTATTCCTTTGTGGAAAGGTAAAACTTTAACTTGGTCTACTGCTTTCTTGCACTTTAGTTAAACTCGTGCTGGACTGTCATCTTTAATGATATTGATGTCAAGATATTAATAATTGTTAAACTGTGTAAACTTCAATGCTTCACGTTCTGGATGTAATCGAAATTAGTTTGCACCTTTCACTCGTTATGTTTGTACCTAATGTTTCAACGGTATTTGAATATTTGATTATTTCACGGTCTTAAATTTAAGCTTTGATATAAATTGTAGATTAAACCTCGAAAACCGCATTACGATACTGTCAGCCGTCGTCCTCATCGTGTTATTGTGTTTTCTTCCGTCACCGTTACAGTCGTTTGGGCGAAACAGTTTGGTACGTTAAGGATTGTAATTAGTAATGTTTGACTATGATTAGTGTTGGGAAATGAATTGAATTAGGTAAGAGTTAAATCATTATAATTCTTTAAGACGGTTTTCTGCAAAATATGTCGAGTTGGGTGTTTTTTATTGTTTCTGTTATTAAGCCTTGCTAAGTAATTATGTAATGTTTTTAATGAAGTTTGCCACTGCGCTAGTGTTCATTTTACCTTTTTAATAGAAACCGCTCGCTCGCTCGCTCGTTCGCTTGCTCTTTGAATATTTTACTTCTGCTGTGAATAAACATCGATCTGATCTACACGCTTGGTGGAGAATTGAGCAGGAGTCAAGAAGCTGAATTTGAGATTCGAGTTCCGAGCGCGTTTCTCTGCAGCCAATCACCTTTGTTGGCACCCGGAGTGTTCCCAAACCACTCAATTAAGACGTGTGCGCAACAGATACTGCATTACTGTATACACCGGTTGCAAAAAAGGCATAATTCGTCATATACAGGGTGAGTCACGGGAAATGGATGTTTTTAGAATGCCCCTTGCTTTTTTAGAGTAAGTGGTTAGGGGGTGATGAAGGTAGCCTTTAAACCTGCTTAAGATGCCATTTAGTTGGTCGCCATTTATTTACTTTTTACGTTAATTTTTGTACGTTAATCATTAATTTTAAATTGCTTTTCTTGTTAATTTTGCTTTTAGTTTTAAGTTGCTTTCCCCCATGCTACCGTGGAGTCTTAAGCACCGTATATTTGCTTATGACACCTACGTGAAAAATGGTGAATCACGCGTGTGTGGGGGAGGGGGTGATGTGTGTGGAGATTTCTGAAACCACGCGTTTATGCTGCGAAACCCCGTACACTTGGAAAATTGAAGACTGCAATACGTGAAAATATCCAAGAATTACGTGAAGAAACTTTAGTGAAAGTGGAAGCTAACTGCAGAAACCGACTTCAAATTTTTGCTCATGAAAATGGCCATCATTTGTCAGACAAAGTTTTTCACTCACAAGTATTTTATAATGGCATAGTTTAGTGAATGTTTTGTGTACACTATTGAATTTTTGTTTAAATATTCGCAGAGTTTTGTCTTCCTTAAAAATATCCGTTTCCCGTGACTCACCCTGTAGAAGAAGATGCATGCAAACCAACGCAATAGCTTATGTGCCTTCTTTATGCCAACAAACTTCCATTGACTGATCTGTTAATTGCAATCGATGTAGTAACACATGGTTCAAGAGCATTTTCTGAGCCAATTGGAAAAGCTTAGGAAAATTTCTATGAGTTGGACGTGACAAATTACAAACCTATCTATAGCAACTTACCAAACATATCTGACCCAAAGAATCTCAGCACTGATCAATAATTATTGCATCAACGAGCTGTTTCCATTTCTACTGGCAAAAATGCTGAAAATTTAGAGCAACGTACTCCTGGATTGATGCACCATACTCGCTGGTTTACCACTGCTTGTCGAATGTTGCATTTTTAAATGGCACAAATGGCCTCTAACAGTTTAATCACTCTAGCAACGTACGTTATGAAAGTTTATATGTTCCTATGTGGTTTGACATCAAAACATACAACTTCTGCTTCCATGAAAGCATGCGCCTCTTAACCTTTGGCAATTGGTTCACCGTAGCAGGTACCTACCTCAACGTCTGTTGGATGTGATGAATCCTTTGATTCAGCGTAATGCTTATTATGCCCATCCTGAAAATCTACTTTTGAGAATGTGGATTGATGACAGAAAGCACATAAAGATGTTAGCAGCCAAACGAGTCGAAGTAGCTGAGCTATTAGATCAGCTCAACCTGCCAGGACAATCATAGAGCCTAAAGTTAATTTTTACTGTGAAGATTGCATAGATCTTATTGATTGGACGGATTCGATAACATTACTACTCCACCACTACCGCAAAACCTCTCTAATCAAAATTTCAAGAGTATTGCAGAGAATTCTGTGGATTGTGAATGAGAACTGGTTAGCATTACTTGCCGTTCCTAAGCTGTAGCAAGGCTGGTAAAGCTGGTTTCAAAAGCTTCCTTTAGTGTAGTGATGCATATCAGTGAGATGGAACGGTCAAAACAACATTAAGATACTGCAGTGCCATGAGCTTATTTAACATAAAATCGGACTTTGTAGGCCTTGTTCAATTGTATATCTACTCTTCAATGCTAGAAAACTTTTTAATTTTGGCCTAGTAGTACTGTAGTAGGCCTATAACGTTTGCTATGATGTAAGTAATTTTCGTGGTTCAGCAAATCGAACTGCTGTGCAGCGAGCCACCATTAGGTCCTATTTGGAATTTGTACTCGTAGCTATTATTTTTAATTTGTTTTTTTGTACTCGTAAGCGTGAATCGTCAACCATTTAATACACTGTTTCAATTGCCTGTGTTTTGAAACATTTAACACAATTGCTGCATTTGATTGTTTTGAAGCTGGTTGAAAAGTATTTTTCAAATATGCCATTTTTCGTTCTTTTTTTCAAAATAACCAATCGGTGCGTTACACCAAATACAGCAGTATGCTGTATGTGAGAAGAAATTGTACCGTAAAAATTGCTTGTACACTTTTAGAAGATAAAAATAATTGTTGTTTAACTGTACATTTACCAGACATTGGAATAAATACGCAAAATTCAGCCATTATTTTTTGTTCAAATATAACAATTTTTGGCAATTTTGACAAAAATTGCGTTGTCCTTTGGTAGCACTCAACAAAGACAAAGAAATAAAATATTTTCAGGTTTTGATATACTGCTGAATAGCCATGCTATGCAATTGGGAGATTTTTAAATTCAAAACAAATTTAATGCTGTTCAAACTTCAAAAACAAGCATGTTTGTTTAAAAACAACAATTTTAAAAAATTTTGGAAAAAATTGAGTGGTCCTGGGGCAGTAGGGCAGACCCTTTTAGGGTCATTTTTTAATTTCAACTTGCATGGGTGTTAAATTTTTGCCTTGAGCCAAAAAAATGAGAAATCCAATTTTTTTTTGAAATTGGACTTTGTTTAGATACTGCCCCCGGGGCTTTTCTGAATTGCGCCCCCTCGAATCTGAGAATACTCATAAAAGTGGTATTACTAGTGCTATATATGCAATGTTGGTACTCAATTGTATTGTTTTTTAGAGAGAAGACGATGGTGATTTTTAATTTAGCATTAAAGTTACTTTTAATTTTTTGAATTTTTCTATCAACTTAAGCTTTTCACAAAGCGCATTAATTTTTTAACATTTTTTTCAAGTTTTAACACAACTGTTTGCATGAAATGATGTATTACCAAATAAATACAGTTAATGTAATGCAAACAGCAATGATAGACTTGATTTTATTGACAAGCATGAGCAGCTTTTCTTGTGACGTATTATTTTTTTTCCAATCCAATGCTTTTTTCTTCCAGCAGTAGGACACAGTGCTTTACCAATCTGCCTTTTTGAGCCAACAATTCGTCCAGAGGCATATTTAGGAGGGGGACCATGGTGCCATGGGCCCCCCCCCTTTGGATCGCCAGGATAGTATAATTAGCATAAAATAGTATGCAACATTGCAGCATGGCCACCTCGTTTGTAACTTGGGCAGAAAGTTTGAGCACACGAAAGGACAGAATCTGGGTAAAGACCTATTTCTTTTTTATTTTTTATGTTTTTGGTCTTCACGTAATTTTGGGCCCAAAACGCGACTAATATTGAGTGAAGACCTTTTTTTTGGTCTTCACCTAATTTTGGGCAAAAAACGGACTGATGGTGAGTGGAGAAATTTTTTTTTTGATCTTCATTATTTTCAAATTTCCTGCCCCCTCATCCCCCCCTTTCGAAAATACTGCGTACGCTACTGAATTTGTCCACTGTTCTGTCATCTTCACAGCACCTTCCACAGACTGCGTTGATTTGGGTGATTTAGGTAAAGTAGTTGCTTGACGAATTGCTCGATATATGTACAACTTTTGATTGATGGAGGCTCATGCAACAATAAATATCTTTTTTTGTGAGTAAGATAGGTGACACCATTACCAGCCTGGCCCATGTCTTTAAGTGCTACCAGTTTTCTGCAAAGATGCATCTGGGTTGATGAAATTCTCGGACTAGGTCTCATTCTCTTTCCTGATTTCCTTCTTCAGCATTTCTAAATTTTCAACAACTATGATGTATCACTTCGCTCACATAACTGCTTTCCCATTAGGCCATTGTTTCATCAGCATCTGAATTCACACACAACCTATCATGGTAGCCCACCCGAACCTTCAAGTCACACACGAGAGCAGTTTCTGCGCTTGCCATCGTACCTTCTTCCCAGATTACTTCGATCAAAGTCTGACAAAAGGTCACCAGAAAGAGGACTGTCCTTCATTTACTCGTATGAGCATTGAGTGGCGTTGTTTATAGCAATTTGCTTTACTGGCAAGTAGGCTAATTTTAAAATTTTGGGTTCAGAATTTGTAGTAGGCTTTTACGGAATATGTACGCCTGACGATATCAAACGAGTTTGAAATATGCATACAGTGTGCTAATGTTGTAAATTGCTTATGGGGTGTCATATATGGTGTCTATGCTTAGTCATGCTAGTGCTATGTGGTTGAGCTAAGTGCAGTGCCAGTGTGAAAATGGTCAGGAATCATCTTTCTGGTGACCTTGTTGTCAAACTTTGATCGAAGTAATCTGGGAAGAAGGTACGATGGCAAGCGCAGAAACTGCTCTCGTGTGTGACTTGAAGGTTCGGGTGGGCTACCATGATAGGTTGTGTGTGAATTCAGATGCTGATGAAACAATGCCTAATGGGAAAGCAGTTATGTGAGCGAAGTGATACATCATAGTTGTTGAAAATCAGAAATGCTGAAGAAGGAAATCAGGAAAGAGAATGAGACCTAGTCCGAGAATTTCATCAACCCAGATGCATCTTTGCAGAAAACTGGTAGCACTTAAAGACATGGGCCAGGCTGGTAATGGTGTCACCTATCTTACTCACAAAAAAAGATATTTATTGTTGCATGAGCCTCCATCAATCAAAAGCCGTACATATATCGAGCAGTTCGTTAAGCAACTACTTCACCTAAATTGTCCAAATCACACGCAGTCTGTGGAAGGTGCTGTGAAGATGACTACAACAGCAAGTGGACGAATTGCTGGCTCAAAAAGGCAGATTGGTAAAGCACTGTGTCCTACTGCTGGAAGAAAAAAGCATTGGATTGGAAAAAAAATAATACGTCACAAGAAAAGCTGCTCATGCTTGTCAGTAAAATCAAGTCTATCATTGCTGTTTGCATTACATTAACTGTATTTATTTGGTAATACATCATTTCATGCAAACAGTTGTGTTAAAACTTGAAAAAAATGTTAAAAAATTAATGCGCTTTGTGAAAAGCTTAAGTTGATAGAAAAATTCAAAAATTAAAAGTAACTTTAATGCTAAATTAAAAATCACCATCGTCTTCTCTCTAAAAAACAATACAAATGAGTACCAACATTGCATATCTAGCACTAGTAATACCACTTTTATGAGTATTCTCAGATTCGAGGGGGCGCAATTCAGAAAAGCCCCGGGGGCAGTATCTAAACAAAGTCCAATTTCAAAAAAAAATGGATTTCTCATTTTTTTGGCTCAAGGCAAAAATCTAACACCCATGCAAGTTGAAATTAAAAAATGACCCTAAAAGGTCTGCCCTACTGGGGCAGTACTTAATAAAGTTTCTGAAACAAAATATATTCACGGTTTGATATACTGCTGAATGGCTATGTTATGGCAATTGCGAGATTTCAAAGTTCGAAAAAAAAATAGTGGTGCTCCACCCTAGTGGCGAACTGCGCACAATGCAATCAAATTGTGCTTTAATCCTAATTTGAGTAATACCAACCAGTACGTCGCTGAGCATAAAAAATCAAGTGCTTACAAAAAATGCCACTCATTGTTTGTTTACCACTAAGTGTACTGAAATTGCCCACTGTTCACGAATACTCCGCAATTTGATTTTAATTTGTGTTTTTATTGTTAAATCCTAAATTTATTTTGTATAGCATCTTCAAACCAATTTGCAAAGCAAATTCAATTTTGATTGAGTTTTTGAACTTAGGTTACTCTATTTTGCTAGCTATCAGTAACATGACATGGAACTGCGTAATGAAAAATTCAATATTTGATATAAGTTACTGTAGTTTAAGCCACGGAGGTCTGAGCAAATCTTGACAAAAACTCCACAAAGCTGGCAAAGTTTCTAGCATAAGAAGAAAAACTACAATACCAATTTTAGTTTTCACAAAAATAAGCGTACGAACTGTACAGAAAATTAAACCGCAGCATTGTCATCGTAATGAAGTTATTGGTCAAATAGGCTCGGAGAAAAGTTCAAATAATATTGTTGCAGTGATGGCTAACAATACATTTTAGTGATTTACGATTTGTTCATACACCAATCGTTTTCCTCGCAGCACAACAAGAAAAAAAAAAAAAATTGAATTCCTGTCAACATTGCAAGCAAAAAAACATATGCTAAGTTAAAAATTATTTTACTTTGGCATAGGTCAAAATGTAGATTTTGCAAGGTAAATAAGTTCTTTTTTGCTGCAAACGTTTGTTTCAATTGTAGATTTTTATTTTCGAGTCTAAGTGAAAAGCAAAAATATAGAAATACGTCAAACTTTAAATAAATGAGGTCAATCTAACTACTGCATTTTTACAGCCAATAGTTTGCGCGTTCATAAAAAAAAAGTATGGGGTTTGCAAAAACTCTGCTCTAACACTTATTATTCTCAATTATAAAAGATTTTTTGGACCTAATAGAGTTTTACTAAATATCTATTCACGCGAATAAAGCTAACCGCAAGGCAATAAACTATGTATCAATCGATACGTCATTACCGCCCGCTTGTGCGTGTTGTGTACGACTGTACGTCATCATTACTTTAATTACTACCGTCACCGTTTTCCCACATCTAAGCCACAAAAACGTATTTCATGGTTAACTGCAATTCCGTACAACCACTATTGTCCCTTTCAACGCTTATTAAGTAAGCGCTTGAACTCAGAATTTTAAATTAAATGCATATTTCATTAAATTTCTTGAATAAATTCCACAGTGGTTAATGCTATACAAAAAGAGAAATAAATGCTCAACAATGCACTGAAATTTCGAAGTTTATAACTTATGAAGTTTTCGCGTTATTATCCAAAAACCACGGTGGGCATCAAAACTCTTGCCGTTGAGGAGTCAACACCCTGAAAA